>CM075064.1:117182897-117782897 GCA_037428765.1 Rubia yunnanensis | reverse complement strand
GGCTGATGGTTCAGTGGGATGCAGGGATTTCAAATCATGATGAGCTTTCCTGACCACCACCACCATATTTTGAGCAGCAAATAATGTTGAAATGGGCTCAAACAATAGTGACATGTAGTGGAATATCAAAAGAAGATAATGCAAGAAAAATCATTGTCTTTTATTTTGCAACATATTCTTCTTCATGGTTTGTTTGCATCATCACTTTTTTAAATGGTTTTTTGTTTCAGCAGTGCTCTTTTTGATTGGCATTCATCACCCATTTCTGCCCAAAATCTAGGTGAGGAGCTTCATAGAGAAAAGCATTATGGAGCACTTGAAAAGTTGGTAGAAAGCTTTTCATCATGAAATTAGTTTAGTGGCTTAGGTCACTTCTTGCCTTTGACTATAAAAGATGCCCAACTTTGAGTGATTTTTATTTTTCAATATTTTTATTAAAAAAATTTAATTCATCTGTACATAAAAAATAAATGAATTACGAATATACGAAGATTTTCACTTAATACTTGTCTTCTATATTCTTTGACTACTTCATCTTTTACTTTCTTGATCTCTAATACGTAAAACTTGCTTTTTCATTGTGTGATGTGTCCGTGGCCGCCACAACAAAGGTGTGAGTGCATAATGAAATACAATCACAAAAGAATTATTAAGAGTATTATCATTCTCGAGGAAATAATTGATATTGGTATGAAAACATAATAAGAAAATTATTTGAAAAAGTTACTTAATATTTTTAAATTTAGCAATAGTATGAAAATTATGGCAAAGTCTTGGGAAAGACGGTCTTTCCACAGGCTTATGGAAAGACGGGGTTTAATTCGAATAATAAAAGGTAAAAGGTCTTAGTTGCAATATTAAAATTTTAGTATGCAACATGCAGTAGTTATAAGATTTACACTTTAAACCTTGGTCTTTCCATGACTTATGGAAAGACCATTTTTCCAGAGACGCACTCGAAAATTAATTATTAATATTGATAATTAGTGATAATTAATAAAAATATAATAAAATTAGAAAGGCAAAGTCTTAGGAAAGACGGTCTTTCCATAGGCTTATGAAAAGACGGGGTTTGATTAGAATAATAAAAGGTAAAAGGTCTTAGTTGCAATATTAAAGTTTTAGTATGAAACATGTAATAGTTATAAAATTTATAACCCGGTTCATGCAACCCGAAAATTTTATCTTAATTTCTTCTAATTTACACTTTAAACCTTGGTCTTTCCATAACTTATGGAAAGACCGTCTTTCAAGAGACGGACTCAATTAGAAATAACGAAATGCATTTATGCACTTAAATGTCGGTTTATATGAAACGATTACTAATAAATTTGTCAAAAAAATATCTAATAGGTAGCACTATAAAAAACAACCAACTAATAAATTTGTCAAATGGTGCCATAAATATGTAATAGTCAAACAGGTAGCATTATATAACAAAATAACCAACTAATAAATTTGTTAAACGAGCAAAACAACCGACTAATAAAATTTTCATACCATTTTATAAATATCCAATAGTCAAACACGTAGCATTATAAAATATAATAACCGGCTAACAAACTAGTAAAACAAGTAAAACCGACTAATAAACTAGTCAAACAATTTTATAAATATCTAATAATTGAATGAGTAACGTTCAAAACTAATGCAAACAAAAAAAATTAATTATCAAACACACCCGTGTATATCAAAAGAAGTATAGATGGTAACTAATAAATAGTTGATAAAAGTGTTAGCGAATTGATGAAATACTATAATTTATTCCTTGGATGGCGATATATATTCAAAATGACTGATGGTAATTTCAGGATTCAAATTCAAATAAAATGGCTCTTTAATGGACTATTTTTTCTCTCAAATCAAAACCAAAAATAAGGAAGCAAAATTACTCTCAAATCAAAACCAAATCATGCATTAAACAGTAGATTGTGCCAAAAAGGCAAAAAAGCCCAAAGGAAAAATAAAAGGCAGAGACAGTGATTTCTATATAGCGCACTGTTACTGTTCACCAGTAGTTATTAAAAGAGTTTTCAGAAGCACCATTTTCCTGGTCAGATACGTCCTTTGCCAATTTGGGACCCATGTTCTATGGATTTCATTTTGATGAGAGGACCTCTCGTTCACCCCGTCAATCTCACACACAACACCTCCACTGTGTGTGTTTTTTCTTGGTTGGGCAATTTGAAAATGTTGGGTAAAACCAAGACCATGTTTCTCGAACTGAACTTTACCTTACCCGGATCAGTTGAATTGCATTGAGTTGAATTGAACTAAACTAAACAATAGTAAACTAAGCTAAAATTAGGTGTTTCGAAAAATAACAATAGTATGATCAAATTAAGCTAAATTTTGTCACATTAATTTTTTTATATAACAGAATTGAACTCACGTGAACTGAATTGAATTGCTTATCGGTTACGGAGAACATGGTCTAAAAGAGCAGGTTTTAAAATGATACTTATTTTTAGATTAAGATTCCCAACTTGGTGCATCATGTTTTTAAATTTATTTTTTAAGGGTATCAACTGTGTTCAGTCCCTAAAATCATAATTTTCAGTGGGAAGTAAGTATTATTTTGATACCATTTTGATCTAAGATGGTATCCATTTTTTTTTTCTAAAAGACACATAAATAGAAAAGGAATTTTATAAGGGTAAATTTAAAAACATGTGAATTTCAATGTAATAACATACTCTTTTGACTCTATTTTCAAAACTAAGCGACAAAAAGTCCGAATTTGAAAGAATGTAAGTAGCGTTCATTTCATTCTATTCAAAGTCAACTTAATCAAATTAAACACAGTAATTAATAATAATGATATTAAATTAAGTTATATTTATCAAATTAGATTTTACATAATCGAATTCAACGGTAATTAAATTGCGAAAATCCGAAATGCTTCAATTCCAGATCTATATAAACACGTTGGGAAGTGAGGTGACACACACAAACAAATAAATAAGGTTTCTTGTAGTAGCTGATTATGCAATTTCTAAGGTTTTCTTGAAAATGAAGGTAAAAAAGGGAAAGACCTTTTGAAAACAATTTCATTTTCATTTACTCTAGTTTCAAATATCCTTTTTCTTTACTCAAAGGCGAAATGAGAGGGTCTTTTTCTCTAGTTTCATGAGAAGCATTCAGTAAACCTCATTGTCAACTCTGTGTGACTTGGCGAGTATTCGTTCTCATAACAAATCATAGTCTTAAAAGTAAGAAACTGATTCTGCTCTTTCATTTTACTCGTTCAATCATTCAGTGAAAGTTTGTTTTTTTATTTTACCCTCTCTATGCGCAAAGTTTCCCTCTTTTCCGGTTTTCCTACCCTTTTGGTGCCCTTTTTGTGTGTTTTGTTTGACAGTTTGAAAGAAAGAACTGTTGATTTGGACATTTGTTTAATGGGTTTTGAATGCTATTGAATTTTTGGTAGGTAGACGGAACATTTTTGAATTCAAATTGAAGGGTTGAAGGGGACGCATCATTCAACAAGGAGGGAAATGACTTGAACCAAGTAAGTTTCCAGATCTGAATTATCTCAAAATTTGAATTCTTTTGGTTGATTTGTGAAAATGGGACTTCGGATTAGGACACCCTTTATTGATATAATTTCTAAGATCCCGATGGTATGGAGTTTCAGTGTTTTGTATGCATTCTGTTATATTGGTTTTACTTTGTCTGTTGTAGTTCTAGCCTCTAGTTACTGTATTGCAAAGTTATTAATTTTTCTGTCCATTTTCAAAGATCCTCTTGACTTGATTGTCAATTGATTCATTGAGCAAAAACACATCTTTCTGAAAAGTGAAAACCCATTCTAGATTTTTGCTTTAGGGTGATCGCTTCATAATTTCCAAGATGGTATATCGAGTTTCAGTGTTTTGTATGCATTCTGTTTCATTGGTTTTGCTTTGTCTGTTGTAGTTCTAGCCTCTAGTTACTGTATTGCAAGGTTATTTATTTTTCTGTCCATTTTGTAAGATCCTCTTGACTTGATTGTCAATTGATTCACTGAGCAAAAACACATCTTTCTGAAAAGTGAAAGCCCATTTTAGATTTTTGCTTTAGGGTGATCACTTCATAATTCTTGAGGTGGTTTATCGAGTTTCGTGTCTTGTATGCATTCTGTTTCACTGGTTTTACTTTGTCTGTTCTAGTACTAGCCTCTAGTTTACTGTATTGCAAAGTTATTTATTTTTCTGTCCATTTTTAAAGATCCTCTTGTTGATTGCCAATTGATTCATTGAGTAAAATCACATCTTTCTGAAATGTGAAAACCCATTTTAGATTTTTCCTTCAGGGTGATCGCTTCATAATTTCCAAGATGGTATCTTGAGTGTGTACTTTTAGGTTAGTGGATTATTAGGATTTTGTGATGATTTCATTCTATATGTTTGGCTCTTGGTAAATGTTTTGAGTGGCTCAAAGATTTCCATTTTGTTTGACTCAGAGGTAATGCTGTGAGCAAAATGCTTTCCTTTGTGTGTCGTGTGGCAACGAATAGTTACAAATATGGATAGCAAGGAAGATAGTGCTAGATTTGTTGCCAGATTCAGTACGGCTTCCAGGAATCTATCATCATCTTCGTCGGTTTTCTATTCGGCGAATCAGTCGCCATTTTTCTCTCCAAGATCACCTACACTTCAGTTGGGTCCGGGTACGGACAATTCAATTGATGCTAACAGTATGTCTATCTATCCTCAATGAGTTTTTTTTTCTCTGTAATTTCTTGAATGTAATATTTTGACAGATGTGAGGTTTCTATCTGCAGATGTTCATCCTAGCACAGCCAGTAGTCTCTCAAACCGCGTTTCTTCTGCCACGTGTATATCTGAGGGGGTTTCATCTAGCTTTGTTAATCAATTATACGAGGAAGATGCCTATCCTAGGCCCACCTTGAAGCAGAAGAAGCTGCTAAAGATGCTCGAGCCTTCAGTGAATTCACCCTCCACTTCCTCGTGCTCCAACAGATTGAGGAGCTGTGACGTGTATATAGGTTTTCACGGTCGCAAGCCTCTACAGTTGCGATTCACTAACTGGCTTCGTGCTGAGTTAGAGGCTCAGGGATTGAGTTGCTATGTAACGGATAGAGCCCGATATAGGAGTTCAAGGAAGCATGTCATTGTAGAGAGGGTGATGGATGCTTGTACCTATGGGGTTGTGATTTTAACCAGGAAATCATTTCGGAATCCGTATACCATTGAGGAATTAAGGTTCTTTTCGAGCAAGAAGATTCTGGTTCCAATCTATTTTGATTTGGGCCCCGAGGATTGTCTACCCAGGGACATCATAGAGAAGAGAGGAGAGCTTTGGGAGAAACACGGTGGCGAACTATGGCTTCTCTATGGAGGGATAGAGAAAGAGTGGAGCGAAGCGGTTGGTGCTCTTTCCCGTTTTGACGATTGGAAATTGGAAGCTCACGATGGGAAATGGAGAGACTGCATACTCAGAGCTGTCACACTCTTGGCAATGAGATTGGGAAGGCGAAGTGTTGTAGATAGGCTAGCCAAATGGAGAGAGCTAGCTGAGAGAGATGAATTTCCTTTTCCACGTAATGAGAATTTTGTTGGGAGGAAGAAGGAACTGTCAGAGCTCGAGTTCATGCTCTTTGGCGACGTCAGTGGAGAGGCAGAGAAGGATTATTTCGATCTCAAGGCGAGGCCTAGGCGTAAGAATTTGACAATTGGGTGGGGAAGGAGTAATTCAGTTGATGAGAAGAGAAAACTGCGACAGCAAACGGAAAGCAGTAAAAGGAAAGGCAAGGAGCCGGTTGTCTGGAAAGAATCCGATAAAGAAATTGAGATGCAGAAGAATGAGTCTCCTCACAGACAGCAAAATGTATCAAAGGCGAGGAACAATGGAAAGCATGGAAGGAGGAAAAGATCTATGAAAGTTGTTTATGGAAAAGGAATTGCTTGTGTTTCTGGTGACTGGGGAATTGGCAAGACAGAACTACTTCTTGAGTTGGCGTATCGCTTTCATCAGAGATATAAGATGGTGTTATGGATAGGAGGCGAGGGCAAATACATCAGGCAGAACTACTTGAATCTATGGCCATTCTTGGAAGTTGATGTGGGAGTGGAGAACTATCAAGGGAAGACTAGGATAAAAAGTTTTGAAGAACAAGAAGAGGCCGCCGTTGGTAGAGTTCGGAAGGAGCTCATGCGCAACATTCCTTTTCTAGTCATTATTGATAATCTAGATAGTGAAAAGGATTGGTGGGATCAAAAGCATGTAATGGATCTTCTTCCCCGGTTTGGTGGTGAAACACACGTGATAGTCTCAACTCGGCTCTCTCACGTGATGAACTTGGAACCATTAAGACTTTCCTATCTGTCTGGAGTGGAAGCAATGTCTGTCATGCAAGGAAGTGTAAAGGAGCTCCCTTTAACTGAGATTGATGCCCTGCGTGCGATTGAAGAAAAGCTCGGAAGGCTAACTCTAGGCCTGGCTATCGTGGGTGCGATTTTGAGCGAGCTGCCTATAACCCCAACCCGGCTTCTTGATACCATTAACAGAATGCCCTCCAGAGACTTGATATTCAGTGGAAGAGAGAGCAGTCCATTGAGGCGAAATGGTTTCCTTTTACAGCTCTTTGAAGTTTGTTTTTCCATATTTGATCATGCAGATGGACCACGGAGTTTGGCTACGCGAATGGTTCTTGCTAGTGGTTGGTTTGCTCCAGTGCCGATCCCCATCTCACTTTTAGCCCTTGCAGCAAAGAAGATACCCGAAAAACACCACCGCGGGCAGGTATGGAAGAAGGTTTTAAACTCCTTAGCTTGTGGATTTACATCCTCATATTCCCGAAGATCTGAAGCAGAAGCATCCTCACTGTTGTTAAGATTCAACATTGCTAAAATTTGTCTTAAGGAAGGCTATGTCCATTTGAATCCCTTAGTCACGCTCTATGCTCAGAAAAGGGCCGTGGACGGAGCTAAACAAGCCACGGTTGAAGCTGTTATAAGTAGGGGATCCATCAGCCATCATTCGGAGCATATATGGGCGATATGCTTCCTGCTCTTCAAGTTTGGGAAGGATCCCGTGGAAGTCCAGCTGAAAGTATCCGACCTGCTCTTTCTAGTCAAAGAAGTGATCTTGCCCCTCACCATCAGGGCATTCATCACATTCTCGCGATGCAGCACCGCGCTTGAGATTCTCCGGCTGTGCACCGAGGCACTGGAGGCTGCAGATCAGGCATTCGTGACGCCGGTTGATAAGTGGCTGGACAAGTCCCTTTGCTGGAAACCCGTTCAGACAAATGCTCAGCTGAATCCTTGTCTTTGGCAAGAACTGGCTTTGTCCCGGGCCACGGTGCTCGAGATTCGGGCAAAGCTGATGATGAGAGGAGGGAAGTTTGATATAGGGGATGATCTGATTAGGAAGGCTTTGTTTGTTAGGACATCAATCTGTGGAGAAGATCATCCTGACACCATTTCTGCCAAGGAAACTCTTACTAAACTTAATAGACTTCTTGCTAATGTTCAGAGCCATATGTCACCATAGATTAATCTTTTTGGGGTTTATCTATAAACATAGTTTTACTTATATTAGACACACAGTTTTGAATAAATTGGAGTTCATGAGAGATGTTCTGTGCCATTTTTACATGGATTGGTTGGTGAAATCATTTCAAAAAGATTGTTTTTTATCAGTTGTGTTCAGTGAGTAATCATGTTCTTACATGGCAATCATGTTCAAGTTTGGCAAACTGATTATTTCTTTTTAAATCAATCATGTTCAAGTTTGGCAAAATGATTATTTCTTTTTAAATCAATCATGTTCAAGTTTGGCAAAATGATTATTTCTTTTTAAATCCACGGCAATCTATCGTACCACCAAATCTTATTCTTTATACAGTATGTTTTATTATCAATAACCAACCTAACTCAACTTTTTGATTTATTTTATTCTTATTTTGTGAATGTATAAATGTGTATTATAATATTTATTTAATTATAGTATTTATTAATAATTCATTATTGCTAAATTAACATGTACTAATTTAAATTAAATTTTAATATAATTTAAGGATACTTCTCTAATATTTAAGTTATGTAATTTCAATTATTATAATTGAAATTACATAACTAAAATATTAGAGGAGCATCCTTTAATTATATTAAAATATTTTTAAATTAGTTTAATAATAAAATACTTACAACAGTACAAAGTACAGATGTAGAGGTTTTTTAATTATGAATACATAGAAAATATTGAAAGAAATAATGAGAATGAAATTATATTAATTATAAAAGAACAATTTAATATGTGAATGTAAATAGTAAAATAAATTCAACATATGAGAGAATGACATGTGATTAGCATAATCTCTCAAATGAACAAAATCCACAAAATAGGGAGGACTATGTTTCTTCTTCGGTTAGGCAAGGGGGAAATGATATTGATCATTTGTCATTTAAAATATGGCCATATAGACAACCTCTAAAAGGGATTGTCGATAATGGTGGTCTTAGATAGAAGAGGTGGAGCCCTCCTCCTCCTCTATTATGTTATTCTCGTTGCTTTGATTTTCCCATCTTTTGTTTTCATGTTTTAAAAACCAATCTGAGTCACATTTTATGCGAGTTTCAATGATGTTTATGGCTTTCGATGGCAGCGTCTATGGTACTTCTCCGGTGTTGTCGAAGGCTAAATCAACGGTGGTAAATTGAGAAATTGTATTGCAAACGACTATGCTAGCTCTTCGACAGGCTCCTTCGACTTAAAATTTACCGCACCCACGAAGTCATCCATCTCCGACAACCTCTCCGATGAAACGATTAGAAGATGATGCAGTACCGGTCGATTTTTTTTATAAAAAAAGATCGAAGTGTTGGATTTAGATTTTCTAACAGACCAGAAAGTAATTATGATTCAATATAACTTCATTATGATTTGAGCTTTGAATTTGTAACCTCTAGAAAAGATGATGTCTGAGATGTACGTGCACAACTCTCCACGAATTTTTAAGCAATTTTTTTTCTAGTTGCTGGCTGCCAGCGGCCAAATCTCATCAGTTTGACTTGATTCGGCTTGAACTTGGTTGGTTTGGTTTGGCTTTTTAGAATCAAATTCGGGTAAGATGATCAGATTAGGATCAATAAATATGGATCTGATTTATCAGTAGTCATGATTTTATTTCTACAATTTATTTCTTTTTCCAGTTAAATATTTTAGTTGAATTTATATGGTATATTTTAAGATTTCTATATTTTAAGATTTCATCTTTTGCACGAATACATCCCATCTCTCTTTGCAGTAAGAGATCACTTGAACAGTAAGATTTTGACAATTTGATGATTATCAATATCTAGGTATGGATTAAAATAGGGAAAAAAAAACATTGTGAATTGGAAGTTGTAAAGAAGCACAATCTCCATTAACAAAATCAAGCATTGATTCCAGGCATTCATCCTAAGCGTGCACCACTCTTTTCACCACACAAAAGCACAATTAAATCATCATAAGTAACTTGTCCTAAGCCAGAATGAATCAATATGAACAATTACCGTGGGATACGGAAACAGAAGCATGAACAATTCATTCAGGAAACGGTACTGAGTTATATATAGAACTTATTCATGTACATACAGACGGTTAAAGAAATTTTTATATCCACTCAGGGATCGGCTTTTCCAGCAACTTCCTCGTCACTAGAGGCGTATTCATCTTGGCTAACCTCGTCATCACTAGATTTCTCCTCTGGCACGGCCCCGGCATCCTCAGGCTTGGCATATTTTTCACAGTACTCTAGAAAATTACAGTTGGGTGAGTAACAAGACTAGAAGAATAAGCTCGACAACATTGGCTAAACAAAGATGTTCGAATGGATTCTATTGATAGCACCAAAGGGAACCATGGATTAGGATGCCGATAATGTTTCTTTTCTAGTTTGATGAAATTCTATCACATCAAAAAGTAGTGAACAAGATTATTTCTGTCACAACTATCACAGACATGCCTTCAATTAAGTCATACGGTGCACAAATAAAGAGCATACAGCAACAGTTAACATTTGCAACGATTTACAAATTAACCTGCTCCCCTTAAAGCTGTAAAAAGGAAGAAAAGACTAGAGAGCACCAAAAACTGAAATAAAAGTAGGTCAATCTTTCATATTCAAGATGTTTTCAGCTACTAGTACCATAACGTTCCTACTATTAAATGAAAGAATCCACATGGAACAAAATACCAGGCTTCTTGACCTTTTATTATATTCACCCTCAAAGCAGTTTCTTACGTTTCATCTCATCATATTAGTTAATGTTTAGTACAATCAAGAACAAATTACGCCATCAAGAATAATAGTAATTAGAAAACTCACAAATTTTAAAATAATGATACCTTTTACTCTTTGATCATATGCAGCACGATCACGCATCATGAGAGCAGCAGCTTCCCCATTCAAAGGGTCAGACGGATTGGGGTACAGCAGAAGTTGAGGAAGGAACACCTCAAATACATTAACCAGATCTGGCAAGCCGGTCAAATCAAACAGAATTACAAAACAGATGCAGATAAATATAAACCACCATGATGATTCACAACCAGACCCCCCCCCCCCCCCCCCCCCCAGAAAGAGCTAAATGTAAATCAGGTTCAAACAAACAGGATGGCCTACCAAACATCGGGCTCCATGTCTGGTTGATAACATCCAAACAAACTGAACCTGACCTGAACAAACAACCATGAAACAACAATAGAATGCATAAGAAAACACTCCGTAAAACATTACGCGAAGAAATAGACAATCTGCTCCAAGTGCTAACATCTTCAAACTCACATTTCGTCAACATTGGGATGGTATATCTTGTTCACAAAACCAATCGACGGAGATTTGTACGGATAAGCATCCGGCAACTCCACTCGTATGCACCACACACCTCCCTGATAAGGACCTGCCAAACCCCACCAAATTGCAGAGAGTAAACATGACACTAAGTCACTCACACATAACGAGCACCAAATTATGTACTCTGTCCTCACTGAGACATATCAGTGAACAATAATGCTGCATTATGCAGTAGAAAAAAAGGCCACAAAATATCATCCCAAAATTACATAATCAGAAGATTAATTCATCAGTAATTCAACAGCAAATTCAATTTGAGCTACGAAAAACTGAAACCCATCACTCCAAAGATCGAGGCATTTCCAAAAAAACAGCTGAACAGAGTATAATCTAGCTGAAACAATATCGAAACCCAGAACGAGAAAACCTACAAAACACAAAAATAGTCAAAAGGGATCAGAAAAATTCAAGCAAGACGCGATTCTTACTTTCCTTAGGGCCGTGAAATTCCACTGTAAATTCCTGCATGCCATCATTGGCCATATCCACCTTATAGTCACTCATCATCCTGGTTCACAACAATCATGCAAAAACCCACAAAATCAACAGCATAAAAGAAGCAATCCATCGATTACAACAGGAAAAAAGAACAAAAATCAGTTATTGATCGATTGATCGAATTACAGTTTCATTAAATCCATCTCTCGGCGTTTGCTGGGGGAAGACATGATTGCTGGGAGAGCTTCCTTGTAACAAATTTGGGTTTTGGGGATTGGAGTTGGGATTTGAGCGTGTGTGGCTGGAGAGAAGAAAAAGAGAGAGTGTTCTTAAGTGTGGGGTTCAGGCACCCGAGAAAGTGGTACTAGTAATAAAATGTGAGGATTATGAGGGCAGTAAAAACGTGTAAAAGGAAACTTTACTGATCAACTCGTTAATTTGAAGAATTAAAGTGGGTGTTAGGTGAATTTGAGAAATGGAAAGTTTAGAAAGCATATTTTTCCATAAACTTATGCACAATTCCAGGGCTTGCGTGAAATATAGTAATTTTTTAATAAATTTTAAATATTGCATTTTATAAGTTAAAATAAATAGTAATATGTATTTAAGAGTGAAAATATAAAAATTTATGATATAAAAATTTATTTTAAAAAATTCTAAATTTTGTACTCCCCCGTCCCACCCGAATGTGCACATTTTTTTGTCAACTTTCTCAAGTCATGTTTGACCAACGACAACTTTAGGTATGTATATTAACGGTGTGTTAAAATTTGATATTTAGAAAATACAACATGCAGGTAATCCAACAATATCTCGCATGATGACATTGATGTCTATATACTAGTTGAAATTTATGGTTAAACATGTCTTGAGAAATTTGATCAAAAAGTGTGCAGATTCGACTGGGACGGGGGGAATTTGTAATTTAACAAATACAATATATAAGGTAAAAAATAAGTGGCATATCAATAATCTTATGGGCATATCATCTGTCGGGAGTACTACTTTTTTGAGAAAAATGTAGGGTTAAAGGAATAAAGTACTGTAGATCAAACGAAGTGTTATCCAAACATTATTATTCCTTTGGGTAATATGTAGGTATAACCCTATATAATTGAGAAAGTGCAAATATAACCCTGAGATAATTTTTAGTGTAAATATAACCCTAACTATTTTTACATATGTGCAAATATAACCCTAAAACCATTATTCCGGCATTTACCAGTCATTTTCGGCCATTGACCAATAAAAAATGACCAAAATGCTCTTTGGGCCAAATACAGAAATTTAAAAGACTAAAATAGCCTTGCTCCACCACCTCCACCACTGTCCAGAACCTCTAGCGTCCCACCATCATCATTTAAAAATCCTAGATGGCCACCCCGCCACCATTGCCCAACCACCTTGCCACCACCGGCCCCCTCTCCACAAAAGTCCAGCATCTCTGCTTCAATATCTCACCATTTCCGTAAACAAACCTAATTAAACAACAGAAACAAAACCTAAGTATCCACGGAACGTACTCCCACAATCAAATCAAACAAACAAAACATGAAAAATAAAGAACCTACCTTTTTGGCAGAGTCGGCGGTGGCGAACTCCTTAGACAAATCCTGCAACAACAAAACAACGTCGTTTAGAGAATGAAACACCACATTCAAGCAAAGTGATGTATTCTGAACAGGGCATCTGTATAGAGAAAGCAACTCTAGTAATCCTCGAGCAGAGCCTCTCTCGGGCAGCGCCACCACTGCAGCTCCACTTCAATTCGTGTCACCGACTCACGCCTTATGCCTCACGCCACCATCGACCACCTCACACCATCCACCGGAAACCCGCCTCCGCCACACCTCCGCCGCACCTCCGCCACCACCGTTAGATTCAATTCACACCAGGTCTCCCGGTTCCCAATCGGAGACTCACGGCGGTGGGGGAATTCTACAGGCCGAGAACTGATCTCATCGAGTGCTACATCCGAATGCAAACAACTTCTGAACGCGACTCATTGGAGGCGATTGAATCTGAGCAAAAATTTGAGATTGAAACAAAGAGCAAAACAGGGGCGTGGCTGGCAAAGATGGGAATTAATTGGAGTTTTGGAGTAAAAAGTCACTATGCTAAGGCTGGGAATTTGATCATTGAAGAATTGGATTCCGGTACGGCGGAGGATTTGAAAGCAGAAAAAAAACAAAAGTGGCGATAGATAAGAAAACCCTTAGATGCATTTTTCCCCTTTTTTATAGGGGTAAAATAGATTTTAAATTCATTTATGGCCCGAATCTACTGGAAAATGTTATATTTACACATAACCTAAATGTATAGAGTTATATTTGCACTTTCAATTATAACGGAGTTATATCTACACTTTTATCAATTATGTACGGTTACATCTGCACTTTTTGCTCTATTCCTTTTTCCTAACTATTGTTTGGTTTCAATCTTCTTATTAATGTACAATTTATAAGTAGTAAAAAAAGTAAACTTTTGATCAAGTGGATTTTATATATTGCAATTTATTATTTTGCAAGATTTTATATTCAAAATGTATTCAAACTTAAGTGTGTGATGTGTCCAATTGTAACTTCGCATAAAAAATAACAAATAGATAGACATAGTCCGTATATCAATGAAGGACACAAACATTATCGCCAACCAAGAGCTCTATTAAGAGCTAAAAATCCTACTCCCTCCGTCCCAGCCGAATCTGCACACTTTTTGGTCAACTTTCTCAAGACACGTTTGACCATAAATTTCAACTAGTATATAGATACCAATATCATCATGTGAGATATTATTGGATTCTCTGCATGCTGTATTTTCTAAATATCAAATTTTAACACACCGTTAATATATATAACTAAAGTTATCGTTGGTCAAACATGACCTGAAAAAATTGACCAAAAAGTGTGCACATTCGGCTGGGACGGAGTAATACTTCTTTAGATTCATAAATATTATTCATATATGGTAAATTTGAAGTTGTCTTACTCCCTGTGTTTCTCTAATAGTGGCACATCATTTTTTGTGTCGAAATTTATGAGATGATAAATGAGTGAATGAAATTAAATTGAAAGAAGAAAAAGTAAAATGAGTGGATATAATAACCTTAAACTTGCCATAAATAGAAAGTGTCAATAAAAAAAAATATCTCCCCTATTTAAAAAATATAGGAAGTATCAGTTTATATTCCAAATGCGCTGAAATCTAGGTGTATCCAATTGCAACTTGATGGAAAAGATGAGACAGGACAACATTGATGGAAGAAACGAGCGCATATTGTTCATCGAAGACTCTATTAAGCTGCGAAAATCTAGTGACGTTTATGCTGCTCCTACTGTGTTAGATTTATGACTATTGTCCAGATCTGGTATATTCAAGTATATTCAAAATGTGTTCAAATCTAGATGTGTCCAATTGTACGCCCTTCCTCCGATCTAGATGTGTAATGACTCATTTTCCTTTTTTTGTTATTTTTTTTATATTGATTCATTTCCCTTTTAATAAAGGTAAAGTGTTGGGAAATATGGTCTTTTCATAGGCTTATGGAAAGACGGAGTTTGATTATAATAATAAAAGGTAAAGGGTCTTAGTTGCAATATTAAAGTTTTAGTATGCAATATTTAGTAGTTATAAAATTTATAACCCGGTTCATGCAACCCAAAAATTTTATCTTCATTTCTTGTAATTTACACTTTAAACCTTGGTCTTTTCATAACTTATGGAAAGACCGTCTTTCAAAAGACGGACTCTTTAATAAATCTTAGATTATTTTTACTCATGTATTTTACCTTTTATATATTTAATACAATCTCTGCTACTCATTTCTCTTTTTTAAAAAATTTTATCCCAAAAGTTGAACCCATTATAAAGGGACAGGAGGGAGTAACTTCACGGAAAAGATGAGATAGAACATCATCGATGAAGGAAACAAATGCATATCCCCAACCAAAAGCTCGACTAAGCGCCGAAAAAGTAGTGTTGTTTACACTGCTCCACTTTTTTATATTAATAAATATTAGGGCGAACGATTTTATGGGCCCTCCAATTCTTTTTATCGTTCACCTTTGATCTTCCATTTATTTTTTGAACATTTTTATCCCTGAACTAACAAAAATGTTGAATCGTAGCCCTTCCGTCCAGTCAAAGCGTTATGTTCAGTCAAAATCATTAAATTTAAGGACAAAATGGTCATTTTTAAATTTCCTTTTTTCCTTTTTCTTCTGAGCTCGTCTCTTGAAAGACGGTCTTTCCATATATCATGGAAAGACCAAGGTTAAATTGTAAATTAGAAGAAATGAAGATAAAATTTTGAGTTGCATGAATCAGGTTATAACTTTATAATCGCAACACGTTGCAACTAAAACTTTTTAATATTGCAACTAAAACTTTTACCTTTTTATTATTATAATTAAATCTCGTATTTCCATTAGTCTATGAAAAGACGATTTTTTCCGAGACTTTGTCTTTTTTTCCATTTATGTTTTCCTTTTTCTTTTTGCATTTCTTTTTACCATTTTCTTTTGGCAAAGTTGAAATTCCGTTTCACCTAAATTCTAAACCTTTATGCCAAGTTGTTTAACAGTTTGGTGTTGAAACACCAAGTTCAGTTTGGTGTTGAAACACAAAACGAAATAACGCAGTGCACACACAACTTGGTTACGCAGTTCGGTGCGAATACACCTACGTCTGCGGGGCCTTGCCCAGATCAGAAACCATTCACTAGAAAGCAGTCTTTAGTACAAGAAGCTTAACTTAAATACTAATCCATTGCTAACCTATAGAGTGAATGTTGTGAGATCCCCTCACTGCCGATCCTACGCCGTTGAACCCCCACGATCAACACGTCTCTCTGGATCTCCTCCTCCCGAGGAATTAAGGCTTCCTTGTTTCTGATCTTTAAGAACTTGGTCGGTTGTTTTGACGAACCTCCAAAACCGAGACGAACAGCTTCAATAACGTATCTCACGTAGAGATAAAACCTTGATTACTTCGCTCAACTTTTTACGAACTTGGTCAGATTAAACAATCCTCCAAAACCTGAGACGAACTTCTCCACCAACGTATCTCACGTAGAGATAAAACTTGGTCGCTTCGTCTCCAGACACCACAGGCAGATCGCTCCGAACTTCTCACGTAGAGAATAATCCTCGGTCGCTTAATTGATTGCGTTGTATCTTCTTGTATTTATATCCATCGCAATCCTGCCTTCAATCAAACTCTTTCCTTGTCTAACTCTACCATGAATAGACTTCTAAACTAAGGAAAGATCTAATCCTAATCTGGTTTGTAAATGGACAATCCTTTATTAATAGGACTTGTACCATAAATAAACTATTTAATCAATTCCTAACTATTACAGGAATATTCGTTTACCAGAATTAGATAGCCACGAAATCACATACTTATCTTCACAATATTCTGATCTGATCGCATAATTATCCTCCATAATTAGCTCCATAATTCGCGGCTAAAACCTGCTGTCCAGAAACCTGCTGTCGCAGTGGTGTTTAAACACCAGCTCTCCAGAAACCTGCTGTCGCAGTGGTGTTAAAACACCAGATCCCAGTATTCACAATATGCCATAAAGAAGTCCAACTCCCAAGGACTCTACAATCTCCCCCTTGGCATATTTGTGAATTCATCAATACTGGATTTTGACCTACCAACTTCCCCTGAATTCAACTCCACTAAAACAACCAAGAATTCAGCAATAACACAGGTCATGCAGGTTTACTAATAAAATTCAGCAAGTAAAACAATAAATCCATCCAGTTTTCTCCCCCTGGATTCATGAATGTGCCACCAAACATAAATTATGTCTGCTCCTCAGCAGTTGCATCACCATCACCATTATCATCAACATGCTCATCAACCTCCTTCTCAGAGTCTGACCTCAGAAACTCTGCCAAAACCTCACTCAGCTCAGAACCACCTTCTGGTTCGTTCATCGGAGTTTCCTCTGTATCAACTCTCTCAGCACACCCAATTGCCACCTAATCATAGTTTTCTGGCATCTGGTGTTGGAACACCGGTTTGTCATCCCTTGACGAGCTATGCTTCAGACACTTGTTCAACACCTCTGGTGAAAACTCAACAATCTCTCCACGCACATAAACCTTATGAAACCAGGGTGATTCTACATCTTCACATTCAGCTTTCAGATTCGAATAGAACGCCAGCACAAGTTGCTTGTTATCGTCACAGAAACAGGTAGCCGCCTTAAACACCTCGAGATGGTGCAAATAATCCGTGAATCCACATTCCTTGTATTTTACAGCACCAGCTGGCCTTTCCGCCAATATCTTCCTGTCACAGACAAACTCCCACTTTTCTTGACTTGCATCATCAAAGAATTCAGGGCTAATGGCTGCACTAACTTCAGGTTCAGGTTGTGCACGACACTTAATTGTCTCCACTTATATCTGTTGTTTGTCAGCATGTAACCTCTTCAGCTTCATCCCAATCGGCTCATTACTGTCCTCACTTGAATCCATAGGCTTATCCCTACATCGCTTAGAGTTTCGCAAACCCTTGAAAGATGAGGCCACACTGCCCCTGGCCTTCTTTGAACTCTTAGTAACATGGGTTCCCACATACTCTGGTGGTGTTTCAACACCCACCTTCCTGCACTTTCTCAACATTGGAGATCACATCCGGTGTTTGAATACCAGAAAGCTCTATCCTCATCTTCTCCATTTTCAGAGGCTGGTTCCATCAATACTGACACGGTCTCACCCATAACAGTTCCTGGTGTAGCAATACCAGTATTATCCACTTCATAGTTTTCATTGTCAGCACCTGCTTGCTGATCCATAACATCATCCTTGATTTCTCCTGTCTCAGACACATTCTCGACTATCACAGATGCACTCTCAGATTCCTTCAACATAGACACTGTTTCAATTTCAACAGCTCCCCCTGCATACACTGTCTCCTCATCACTGTCACTGATTTCCACGACCGGAAAGGGCAATTGTCGTAGATATTCTTGAAGCACGAACAATGGACCAAAGCTCTCCAACTCCATGCCTTTTGCTTTGGCAAAAACAGTGGACTTCACCACTTTGACCCAGGGATGCAACACAGCATCATCATGTGGTGTTTAAATACCACCTCACCAAATTTTTTGGTATTTTCTGTTTTTCTATTTTTTCGACTGTATTTAAAGGAAAATAGTAAATAATACAACAGAATAGATAGATCTGGGTACCTCACAATCGACACACTCCCAAGTGCTGTCTGAGTCCTTCAAAAACCTCGCTATCCAGAGGCTTTGTAAAAATATCAGCAAGTTGTTCTGCAGTTGGGACATAATGGACTGTAACTTCTCCTTTTTCGACCAAATCCCTGATAAGCTGATGTTGGATATCGATGTGTTTTGTCCTCGAATGTTGCACAGGATTCTTGGAGATATCAATGGCGTTTTTATTATCACATAAGACTGTCAAACTCACATCATTGAATCCATAGTCTCGCAACATCTGCTTCATCCATAATAGCAGATTTGATCCAGCAAAGAAGCATCCACCAGTGGTACTCTTACAATCATCATCATTCCCGGTCCAGTCAGAGTCATTGAAACCTACCAACTGCGAATCCTTATTCCTAGAAAACCATACTCCATACTCCACTGTTCCACTTATATATCGAATAATTCTCTTCACAGCTGGCATATATGATTCCTTTGGATTAGCCTGGTAGTGAGCACAAATACCAACACTCAACCAGATGTCTGGTCTACTTGGAGTTAAATATAACAGGCTGCCAATCATTAAGTCAACAAACTCCTTCACCAATGCTGAAGAGGTGGATCCAAAGACAATATCATCAACGTAAATTTGTGCGATTAGAATATTTGTTCCCTTATGCAGCACAAACAGTGTACGGTCCACTCCCCCTCGACGATATCCCTTCTGACTCAGAAAGGTTGTCAGTCGCTCATACCATGCACGGGGTGCCTGCTTAAGGCCATACAAAGCTTTATTCAACCGATATACATGGTCAGGAAAATGTGGGTCTTCAAATCCCTTGGGCTGCTTCACATAAACTTCCTCCTTTACTAGACCATTCAGAAATGCACTCTTGACATCCATCTGATGAAGAGTAAAGTCCAGAATGCATGATACTTCCAACATTAGCCTCATTGACTCCAACCTGGCCACGATTCCTCCTTTATCCCTTAACTGCATGTATTTGATTAGACTTTGTTCAGATTCATATGCTACTGTTTCCGGAGTTTCAACACCGGTTGACTGTGCTGGTGTTTCAACACCAGTAGGATTCACTGTGTCGAGGATATCACTTTCACCCATAGTATATTCCTCTGAATCATCAACAATCACATTAATAGACTCCATGACCCTTTTTTTCGAGCTAAAGCAGGTGACATCTTGATCGAGCAAATAACAATTATCCATTGATCTAGATCCAGTGAATACTTCAGTTCCATGGTTTACGACACATTTCTCCTTGTCGAAAAACACTGTCATTTCATTGTCACATATATGGCTAATGCTCAACAAGTTTGCTTTCAGACCTTCCACCAGTAATACATCTTGGAACACCGGAAGCCCTTTGATGGCTAACTCACCTTTGCCGATTATTTTACTGCATTTCCCATCACCAAATCTAACATATCCGCCAAATCCAGGTTTGAATTTTCGCAGAAAATCAGGGACTCCAGTCATATGCCTTGAACAGGCACTATCGAAATACCAGGAATTTCCTGTATTTGCCCCAAAACATACGAAACTTGAAAAACAAACATCTTGAGATTTTCGAACCCATACCTGGCTTACTGATCGATGGATATGATTAGGATTTTGATTGACACGTGTGTTCAGAAATCCGGTTCTGTATCCTCCAGTATTAAACCGATGCCTTGCATTATATCCTGGCATGGTGTTGAAACACCGATCTGCGGTGTCGAAACCTCGATCTGCTGTGTTGACCGACATTGTCCTAAGCCGCTTAAAGCACCTATTTCTCACATGTCCTTGAACTCCACAGTATCCACATCGTCTGATCCTTTTGGTGGGATAATTCTTCTCGATTGTTCTTGGAGCTGGTACACCTTGATCTGCCTTGTTTTTCAACACATTCACTGTCCTTTCATAACCAATTCCGTGTTTGGTCGTCTGCCCCATTCGTAGACAATCTTCGAGCTTAGCTTTCCCTGTATTGAGACGTCTAATGGCTTGTTCTGCTGTCTCTGCTCTTTGCACCGCTTCATTGAATCCCTTCTTAATCTTTTCAAGTTCTCCAATTGCCTCTTCCTTTTCAAGTTCATTCACTTTAACCTTCTCACATAGTCTCTTATTCTCAAGCTTGAGCTCTTTGTTTTCATCTGCCACTTTTAACCACATCTTGTACATCTCCATGCTTTCCTTGCGAATATCATCATCACTAATGCTTCTAGTCTCTTCATCTGAGCTACTACTATCATCTTCATTCAGCACACCGAGACCGTCCGTAATAGAGTCTTCTAACTCCACCATTGACACACCGAAAGCAACATGATTTGTATACTCTTCTCCATCCTTAACATTATCTCCTCCGTCATCATCACTCCAGGTTGTGACATACGGTTTTCCTTGCCTTTTAAGTGTATTGGCACACTCAGTTTGTATGTGCCCGAAGCCTTCACATTCTCTACACTGGATTTTCCTGTTCAGGTTTGGATTTGTTGATTTGAACTTTGGTGTTTCAACACCAATTGCTTGGCCAAATCTTGGAGTGAAGTTTGCGTTTGGATTTTTGCTTCCACTTGGCTTCTCTTGTGGCTTCCTGCCCACATTCTTCATAAATCTGGAGAAGTTCCTGGTTATGTTTGCAATTTCATCGGACTCTTCATTGTATGTATACTCTTCTGAATTTCCAGCGGTTATGCTTGAGAAAGCCATCTCTTTCTTACTTGCTTTTGTTTGCAGCATCTCCATCTCATAAGATTCCAGTGAACCCATAAGTTCATCAAGCGTCATTGTTCCTATCCTTCCGTTTTCATTAATCGCTGTGACCTTCATGTTGAAACGTGGTGGCAGTGCTCTCAAAACCTTTCTTACAAGCTTGTGATCTTTGTACTTTTTGCCAAACTGAAAAGCTTTGTTGGCAATATCTCGGACTCGTCCATTGAACTCAGAAATTGTCTCATCTTCGCGCATCTTTAGATCTTCGAATTGTGCCGTGTAATACTGCAACTTTGATTCTCTGACAGAGCTTGTCCCCTCATGATAAGTTTGTAACACATCCCACGCCTCTTTAGCAGTCTCACAATTTAAAATCATCTTAAACTGATCTTCATCCACTGCCGTAAAAATGGCATTTAACGCCTTTGAGTTGGACATGTGTGCTTTGTGCTCCTCGGTAGAATATTCAGAGAATGGTTTAGCCGTCAATGAGCTTGATCCCGCAGATTCGGCTATTGTAGGTGGAGTGTACTGATGTATGACATTGTTCCAAGCTTGATCATCTAATGCTCCAATGAACACCTTCATGCGTGCCTTCCAATAGGCGTAATTTCCTTGTTCCAGCAACGGTGGTCGCGTGACCGAAGCCCCCTCCTTTGGTGCCATGGTGAAACCTGATCTCACTCTCCCTGTTTAGGGGTCAGCAAGTGCCTTGCTCTGATACCAATTGAAATTCCGTTTCACCTAAATTCTAAACCTTTATGCCAAGTTGTTTAACAGTTTGGTGTTGAAACACCAAGTTCAGTTTGGTGTTGAAACACAAAACGAAATAACGCAGTGCACACACAACTTGGTTACGCAGTTCGGTGCGAATACACCTACGTCTGCGGGGCCTTGCCCAGATCAGAAACCATTCACTAGAAAGCAGTCTTTAGTACAAGAAGCTTAACTTAAATACTAATCCATTGCTAACCTATAGAGTGAATGTTGTGAGATCCCCTCACTGCCGATCCTACGCCGTTGAACCCCCACGATCAACACGTCTCTCTGGATCTCCTCCTCCCGAGGAATTAAGGCTTCCTTGTTTCTGATCTTTAAGAACTTGGTCGGTTGTTTTGACGAACCTCCAAAACCGAGACGAACAGCTTCAATAACGTATCTCACGTAGAGATAAAACCTTGATTACTTCGCTCAACTTTTTACGAACTTGGTCAGATTAAACAATCCTCCAAAACCTGAGACGAACTTCTCCACCAACGTATCTCACGTAGAGATAAAACTTGGTCGCTTCGTCTCCAGACACCACAGGCAGATCGCTCCGAACTTCTCACGTAGAGAATAATCCTCGGTCGCTTAATTGATTGCGTTGTATCTTCTTGTATTTATATCCATCGCAATCCTGCCTTCAATCAAACTCTTTCCTTGTCTAACTCTACCATGAATAGACTTCTAAACTAAGGAAAGATCTAATCCTAATCTGGTTTGTAAATGGACAATCCTTTATTAATAGGACTTGTACCATAAATAAACTATTTAATCAATTCCTAACTATTACAGGAATATTCGTTTACCAGAATTAGATAGCCACGAAATCACATACTTATCTTCACAATATTCTGATCTGATCGCATAATTATCCTCCATAATTAGCTCCATAATTCGCGGCTAAAACCTGCTGTCCAGAAACCTGCTGTCGCAGTGGTGTTTAAACACCAGCTCTCCAGAAACCTGCTGTCGCAGTGGTGTTAAAACACCAGATCCCAGTATTCACAATATGCCATAAAGAAGTCCAACTCCCAAGGACTCTACAAAAGTCTTGGGAAAGACGGTCTTTCTATAGGCTTATGGAAAGACGAGGTTTGATTAGAATAATAAAAGGTAATAGGTCTTTGTTGCAATATTAAAGTTTTAGTATGAAACATGTAGTAGTTATAAAATTTATAATCCGGTTCATGCAACCCAAAAATTTTATCTTAATTTCTTCTAATTTACACATTAAACCTTGGTCTTTCCATAACTTATGGAAAGACCGTCTTTCAAGAGACGGACTCTTTTCTTTTTGCATTTCTTTTTACCATTTTCTTTTTTCCATTTTGGTTTTCCTTTTCCTTTTTCTATTTTGCATTTCCCTTTTCTTTTTCTTTCCCCCCTCCCATTTCCTTTCCCCTTTCTCGCTCTGATCCGCTCCGCAAGCAATAAAAGATCGGCGACATCACCGCCGCCTCACCTTCCCTTTCTTGATCAATTTTGTCGAGTCTTCTTTAGGTCCCTAGGGTTTGAAAAAGTGTCTTGGTGGAATGATCGTTGCGCATCGTTTTAGCTCTAGTCGGTTGATGATGAATCGGACCTCTAAATTTTGATGCCATTTTCTCTGTTCTTGATGTTCTCATTCTCATCTTTCTGGCTTTGAATGCTTCTATATTGGTTGGATTTGTTTACAATATAGATCCCAGAAAATGTTTGATGAATTTTGTGCAGAAATCAGAGATTCTGGAAATGTAGAACGGAACCATACATTCTCCCTCCCCTCCGCTCCCGACTGGCGCCCCACCTCCAGCCTACGACGACATCATCGCTCAATTCTTGCTCCCTCCGCTCTCAACTCCGCCACAACGGCAGCAATTCGACGATGCCTTGCTTCCTCTTCGCCGACGGGAGATGGTGCTTCCTCAGGAGAGGAGTATTCGGTTTTGGAGACTTCACCGGAGCTAAGGTTACATTCAATTGATTTATGGATCCATCATAGTCGACCCAAACCCGCATTGGGTCGCCGCTTGCAAACGTCAGGTTGTGGAAAAAGACGCCCTCGTCGGAATAAGACCCTGCCGGTGCTGTTCGCGGAGTTAATGGTGTTGATGTCGATTCCGACGTGATTCTCATCCTTGTCATTGGTATCGGTGTTGAGGAAGGTGTCAATTTCCACCGCCACGATCTCGTTGGCTGAGCTTCCGTTGGTGGTGGGGTTAAACGCGCCGAGGAACTCAGAAAATGGAGGGCGATGGTCGGAGAAGAAGGGGTGGGGGGTGAGTTTAATTAAGAATAAGATTAGGGGCGGGATTTTAATTATAAAAGATGGGGGAGGGGCTGGGTTTAAATTATTGAAAGATAGGGGAATGGCTATAAGTAAAAAAAAGGTACAGAGGACTTATTTTGTAAATAAAAAAAATAAAAAAAACATTTTTACCCTCAATTGATGGAGGAAACTTTAGATTTAATACTTTGACCGACAAAAGGGCGATGACTCAACAGTTTCACAAGTTTAGGGGCCAAAAAGGTTTTTAAGAAGTTGAGGGACGAAAGGTGAACGGTGATGATAGTTCAAGGACCCCTGAAGTCGTCTGTCCTAAATATTATCGAGATCCGGTAAATCTAAGATTCATATTTAAGAACCCCTGAATTCGTTTGTCCTAAATATTATCGAGATTCGATAAATTCGAGATTCGATAAATCCAAGATTCATATTTAAGAACCTCTGAATTCATTCGCACTAAATATTATCGTGAAGCGAAAATCTAGTGTCGTTTATACCGCTCCTACTTTTTTAGATTCATAAATATTAGAGCAAATGAGTTCGGTTCCCTTAACTATCAGGATCTTCCATGATATGAATCTCCTTGCGAAAACCTACGATTATGGGATTAATATCTTTGATCTAGTGAAGGGATCTGCAAACCATCATTATCTCGCACGGACACATAATGCTGGAGCGTAACCGGAACTTGGAGATTTTCTCTTAAACTTTCAATAAACTGATTCTTTATAAATGCATCATTTTCTCTCATGCCAACTCTTCTCATAGCTAATTCAAGATCTTGCCAGTATTCATCTACACTGCGGTTTCCTTTCTTCATATTTCTGAGATACAAATGTTGCTCCATCAAATATGTTCGTGGAACATCATGTAATCGAAGCTTGGTTCTCAATTTCTCCCAGGTGGAGATAGGTCTTTTACCGGCAAGTTATCTTTATTTTTTCAAATCCTCCCACCATTCTGTGGCATAATGGGTAAAAGAATACTCTGCAACCTTGATCCTCTCTTTCTCACGGTAGTTGTTAAGATCAAATATGTTCTCGATCTGCCTCTCCCAATCTAAGTATTTCATAGGATTGTGTCGACCATCAAATCTAGAAATATCATACTTGAAATCTTTGATGTCACTCGTAGATTCAACTTGTCTTGCAGAATGATGTGGTGTAGGATTTGCCAACACATCTACCTTCCTAGAAAATATCTTAACCTCGATCATTATGACATCCATGACATTCATTTTAGGTTTATTATTGGGACTGCCAACAAATGGCGAGACGAACAGATCGTCTGTCATCCCTGCTAAGAAGACTCAACTGGTTAGGAATAAATGTCTCCCATTCCCCTTTCTTTAGTAAGGTCACTCACCAAGTGTATAACACTCATAACTCACAAGGCAAAGGCTAAGGGAAGGGCAATTGATCAATCCACCGCAATTCAAAGCAAAATATGGAGATGAGTACTGCAGAAATTATTTTGAAATTTAAAAATATATAAACTCAAAATTGGGCTCTACGATCTAGAATTCCAAATTCTACAAAGAATAAGGAACAAAACGCAATTTGAATGGCACGAATTAGAGCTGTAATGAAGAAGCTATGAACAAAATAAGAAGGCTTTTGTATAGGCGACAAATATATAGGTTCTGGATATTCAAGAAAATTTTCCGAAAACAAATTGGAATAGGAACTCAAATCCAAATCCCTTGCGTTAAAGGATTTTATTGATTTACTTGTCCCCCAAATAAAAAATTCATATCAAACCCCTCTCTTAATTGACTTTTATTTCCTTTTCCTCTTCCGATTAGGATTTTAACTTTTCTTTTTCTTTTTCAAATCGGATTTCCTTTTTTTTACTTCTTTTTCAGCCACAAATTTGATTTTTCCACTCAATATAACAATCACAATCAGAATCTTATACCCCAAGCAATTCAAAACCATGTACAATTCCCAAAATTTTAGAAATTATAAATCTCCCCCCAAACTTTTAAAAATTGCAAACTGGCCCCAAATTTCCGATTTCAAAACCCTAAATTCCGATTTGAAAGCCCAAAATCTGCTTCTTTCTGATTTTGTTTTTGAACAAATTTAGCCTATATAAAACTTGGAATAAGAAAACTGCAACAACTTCCTCTTGATTCAAATGAATTTCGGGGTATTCAAGATCGCAAGAATCAAGAATATGACACTATATATACGGAAATGACACGAGATTTTTTTTAATAAGGTGCAATCAAGAATCAAAAAATAATTCGCGATCACAGAATCAAAGAATGATAAAGAAAAACAAATAGAATTATGAGCATGCAATAATTTTCAGAATAGTTGATGAAAAATATCACAAGCACATAAATTGTTTAAGCTACCTAAAAAATATGAAACTAACCGGGAGGTGAAGGCGGATAATACTTTTTAATGCTTAGACCCTCCGACGCCCCCCTGACTCGATTGATGAAGGTGAAGGTGGATAGTAATACCAAAGTATTTTAACTCTCGGACCCTTCGATGTCCTTCGACTCTAGATTCAATCCCCATGATAAGAAAGATCAAACACACACAGTTAAAATACGGCACAAAAGAGTTTATAAATAAGAAATTTCGAAAATAAATAAAGTAAGAAACTCGAAACCCCTGATTTTATTTTTCTTGGCCTCCAGTAGATCTTTTGCTTTGCTCTGATACCAACTGATATGTATCTCCTTGCGAACTCACGATTGTGGAATCAATATCTTTGATCTAGTGAAGGGATCCGCAAACCCTCGCTATCTCGCACGAAATTCAAGGTCTAGCTCTCGGGGTACTCTCAATTTCAACTTACTCTCTAACTAGCCATCGGGATCAGATTAAAATGTCTATTGATACTTAACTAGCCCCCGGGATTAAGCAACAATGGAAGAAGCTCGCAAGCAGCAAGATATAAACTCAAAGTATTGTATGTTTGATTGATAAGAATGGTCTAACGTGAATGACCCCCCCCCCCCCAAAAAACTAGAATGCCTAAAATAAATGTCTATATTCTTCAAGATAAATATTGAATGAATATTGCCTTATCTTATCTTACCAAATCTAATTTTAATCAAATCAGAACTAAATGTTTTAAACCCTATTTAAAATATAACCAAAACTCTTCTAAACCAACATGACTGAGTTAAAGGGCCTTATTCTAAAATTAAATAACTTACAAATGATCATGATACCTCATCAAAAAACCCATTGAAAAAAAGAGTACAGTGCTATCCTTCTAAAAATATTAAACTAAGAAAAATATAATAAATGATAATTTTGACTTCGTATCATTCCACCTTCGATGCTTATCATTTTTTGAACACTTTGGGCCCTTCAACATGCAAAGCTGTTGAGTTGCGACTATTCTGTCAGGTCAAAGCATCAATTTTAAGGGTAAAATAGTCATTCCTTAATTTTCTTTTTCCTTTTCTATTTGCCTATTTCTTTGTTCTTTGTTCTTTTTATTAAATTTATTTTACTTAATTTAGTTCACAAATATTTTATAATATTTTTAAAATGAAGGTACATATTAAATTTCTCTAAGAAAAAATTATTATTTTTTGAATGCTAGAGTCTGTTTCTTGAAAGACAATCTTTCTATAAGTCATGAGAAGACCAAGGTTTAAACTGTAACTTAAAATAA
This sequence comes from Rubia yunnanensis, assembly GCA_037428765.1. Lineage (NCBI taxonomy): Eukaryota > Viridiplantae > Streptophyta > Magnoliopsida > Gentianales > Rubiaceae > Rubia > Rubia yunnanensis. The sequence goes on along the minus strand of CM075064.1, from coordinate 117,755,029 downwards.
ATGAAAATAAAATTTTTGGGTTGCATTAATTGGGTCATAAACTTTATTATTATTTTAAATGAATCACCCGTAGGACGAGAATTTATAGGGTTCCCATTCCTTTTCTATTAAGCTCAATTTTGCACATTGTTATATCCATTTACACAGGTGCACTAGCTAAATATTAAAATTCTTATCTATAGCCTCAGTGGCTAAAAGAGAAATACACAAAGGCGTTAGTCGATATTACAATATTAAACCCAAACTCATGTGGCAATGAGAAGGACACACTGATGATAAGTTATTATCACTGTATAGTTATTTCGTAGCCACAATAGCATCGGCCCGAGACTACTATCGGAACCAATCACAAAGAAGTATCAAATGACATGCACTCAAAATATTCCGTACACACTTCTGATCAAATATCTAAGGCAATCAAAACAAGGAAAATAGAGCTCCCCTACTAAAAATATAGTTCGTCTCCATTTAACCCGTAAAATCATTTCCCTAAACTAGGAGGCTGAAACCTGTCATTTTGACTGCCAACAATATTATCCATCAATGTATAGAAATCACTTATAATGCGTAGAATTATCTCTAACTTGACCCCAAAAGACAGTAGAGGCCAATTCAATTGATTTAATAATATAACTGGCCTATACATTCTAATGGACCATAATCTACAGATCTGATTTAAATTTTTAGAAGAACAATATCTCCTTAAGTCCGTTGTTTAAACGACTTTGGCTTGGATTTCTCCTTACTATTTCATTGGATATCAAATCTAAAATCAATCAACTTTTATTGGTACGGGCTACCATAAAAATAAACATTGACGGGGGCAATTCTTATCTGATACTAAAGTCCAAAAAAACATTTTAAACGAAGTAGAAAATATCATTTATTATATTTTTCTTAGTTTAATACTTTTAGAAGGATAACGCTACCTATACTCTTTTTTTCACTGAATTTTTTAATGAGGTAGTGCGATCATTTGTAATTTATTTAATTTTAGAATAAGGCCCATTAACTCAGTCATGTTGGCGTAGAAGAGTTTTGGTTATATTTTAATTAGGGTTTATAATATTTAATTTTGATTTGATTAGAATTAGATTTTGTAAAATTAGATAAGACAATATTCATTCAAGATTTATCTTGAAGAATATAGTCATTTATTTTAGGTATTCTAGTTAGATATGGTTTTAGATTCTTAAAGCTGCCATAAATTATTACAGTTTCTATTTGTACTGGTTGAATTCTACCTTATAAATAGGGGAGGTCATTCACGATTTTATGGGCCATTCTTATCAATCAATATACAATCATTTGAGTTCATACTCTTGTTAATTGCGAGCTTCTTCCATTGTTGCTTAACCCCGAGGATTAGTTAAGTATCAATAAACCTTGTAATCTGATTCTGATGGCTAGTTAGAGAGCAAGTAAAAATTAAGTTTACCCTGAGGGCTAGACCTTGAAATTCGTGTGAGATAGTGAGGGTTTGCAGATCCCTTCACTAGATCGAAGATATTGATTCCGCAATCGTGAATTTTTGCAAGGAGATTCATATCGAAAAATGCCCATTTAAAAAGACTAAAAGACGAATAATTAAATTAAATAACTAAAATACATAAAATAAAAGCCTCCCACTCAAAAAGTTAAAAAAATAAATAAAAGGTTGAAGAAAAGGAAAAAAAAGAAGGGATAAGTGCTAATATAACCCTATCTATTTGAGTAAGTGCCAATATAACCCTACGATAATTTTTAGGGCAAATGTAACCCTAACTAGTTAATGAAAGTGTCAATATAACCCTCAGATTCCATTTTCGACATTAACCTCAATTTTCTGGCGTTGACTCTATGTAAATTGACCAAAATACCCTTTGGGCTAACTCTAAAATTATGTGAATAATTTTACCCTCATAGTTCGCCGAATCGCCGCCGGAACATGTAGGGTATATCAGCACATTATGCAATATTATTGGGTTATATCAGCACATTCCTAATGTTTGTAGGGTAATATCAGCACATTTCTAATGTTTGTAGGGTTATATCAGCACATCCTTAAAACTTATAGGGTTATATTGACACTTCCACTGACTAGATAAGATTATATTGGCACTTTTGAATATTGAAAGGTTATATTAGCACTTATGTCAACTATGTAGGGTTATAAAAGCTCTTTTTTCAAAAAAGAATTACCCCAACATAACTAGGACACCGCCGAAAAAGTTACAAAACCCAGTAACCTTGCCGGAAAAATTATAGAATAGATATGATTAAAAATCATGTACCCTTATTTTGCTACAGTCTTGCGGGGTGCTCCGGTGAGAACGATACTGTCACATCGTAAAAAAACCCTTGACCCAACGTCGTCGTCGCAAAATAACTGCAGTAAGGGAAATGTCTAGCTTCCATATCCAGTTCTTTGACCTTGACTTAGTTGACTCATCCGACTCGCTACGAGTTGAGTTGTCTGGCCCGCTGCTAGTTGAAACCTGGGCAGCTGCAAGTTGAAACGCCTATCGCTGCATCGCTAACCACCACTCTTTGAGAAGCCGGACAACTATGCGTTCAGATGTCGGACCCGCCGTGAAGCACCTGACCATTGTCGCCATGAAAACTGATCGGATTCACCATGAATTTAGCTCTAACCCATGAACAAAACACTGATCTGCGTCAAATAGAACCACCGATCTGTGGATCGGGGACGAAAAGAACCACGCTAGTTGCAGATCTACTGATTTTCATGCATTTTAGATCAGGGAGGCCTGGTATGAAGGCAGTGGTGATTGGGAGCGTGGGATTAGGGGTCGGGGCACCTGAGGTAATTGTCAGTGGCGGTGCCCCCCCAAATGGTGGATCTAGGGTTTAAAGTTAGGGGAGCTGCGGGTGGGTTTCATTTCGAAGAAAGAGTTTTTTTTACAGTGCTAGAAGACTGAATAATAAAAATGGGGTAATAAACTTTATAACTACTATACGTTGTATGATAAATTTTTAATACTGCAACTAAAACCTTTTACCTTTCTACAATTCTAATTCAACCCATCTTTCCATAGTCATATGAAAAAACAGTTTTTCCCAAGATTTTGCTAAAATGTTAATAGTAAAATTAATGAGTAAGATAGTGAAAAATAATTGGGGTACATGAATAGTGGATATAGTGGTTTCTTCCATTGTATAAGAAAAGAGAGAGTAGTTTTTAGATAGTGAGTTTTGGTGAGGTGGAAGAGAAAGATTTAGAATAATATTATATTTTAAGAGGAAAATGCCAAAATAGCCATTTCTTTAGACTAAAAGTGCCAATATAATCTTGTAAAATAAAAAATTACCAAAATAACCCTAACTTTATGATGTATTCCGTATGTGCCAATATAACCCCGGGAGCCGTTGCCTCCAATTGTGAACGCCGGAATTTATTTTAATGAGATGACAATTTTACTCATGCAAGAAAAAAGAAAAATGATTTGATATTACCCGTACCCCTTTTCTCCTTCCCTCTTCCGCCGCTCCATTCTTTTCCTTTGCCACCATTTCTTTTCCCTCCACTGCGTTCTTCCACTATGCGGTTCTTTTGCTTTTTTTTCTTCCACTGTGTCGTTCTTCTTCTCGTTGTTGTCACTAGAAAAATTAAACGTGGGCGAGCCGGTGCGGCCGCCCCGGTACTCTGACTAACTAAGGGAGCAATACTCTTAAAGTCTTTGTCTGCCCTGGCTCATTAAAACTTAAAAAGGTTCCGCCCATAAAGGGAATTTGTCCGCCTCGAAGATGTCAGTGTAATTCAACCCCACTCAAAATTGGTCATGGTTCTGCCTCTTGCCGTCACACAGTTATTCCATTGCGTCGTTCTTCTGCCTTCTCTCAATCGATCTGGGAGACGTGGCCTCCTCCCCCACCGTTCTTCTCTAGGGTTTCTCAATCGATCGAGGTTGGCATGGTCTCTCCGCCATGGCCTTTAGACCTACAATGAATTTGGGCGAATTGACACTTTCAGCCAATTTTTTTTTATTTTAGCATTTAATGTCAAAAAGTAAGATTATTTTACTCCTCCGTCCCAGGTTAAACTGCACACTTTTCTTTATGCCATTATTTACTGTCCAACTTTGACCACATATTTGAATAAATATATAAACAATAATATTATCATATGTTATATGGTTGGATTCGTCGTAACAAGTAGTTTTTGGAAAGTAACTTTTTATTTATCGTTATTATACGTAGTTAAATATATTAATGATTAGACAAGTTTCTTGATGAGTATGAAAAAAATTCTGTATAATTTAACATACTCCCTCCGGTTTTTTTTCATTGGCACCTCTCTTTTGGTGTTAGAATTGAGGAGATGCTAAATGAGTGGATGAAATTGAATTGAAAGAAGAGAAAGTAAAATAAGTGGATGTAAAAACCTTAAACTTGCCCAAAATAGCAAGTGCCAATTAAAAAAAATACCACTTTTAGTAAGTGTGCCAATGAAAAAAAAACGGAGGGAGTATGATAGATAGAGTGACATTTTTCTCAATATTCTATGCAATTAAAGTGGTGCTGAGGAAATACATGATTGCCTACTTGACTGCTTATTATAGCATTGGGCTATGATTCGGTGGGTATACAGAGCTTGACAAAATCGAGGGTTTTGTTCCAACAATTGAGGGCACTTGAGTACTTACCATGAAAAGAACCAAAGATGAACAATGAGGCGTCGGCGCATTGAAGGGTATTGCTATATCACGCTCTGTATTTTACTATTTTACGCCCTATTACGTATATATATGTATAATACTAATATTAAGATTTTAAAATAAAAAAAATCAAAATAAAAAATCAAAATCAAAATAAAAAAAAACCACCGCTGCCGCTGAAGCTGTGCGCCACCACCGCCGCCGCCGTGCGCCACCACCGCCTCCGCCGACGATCTCCGCCGCTACCGTGCTCCAGCGCCGCCGTCGCCACCACCTTTTTCTCTTCTTTTTCGTCTTCTCCGGCGGTCTCCACTGTGTGTCATCGCCACCGCCACCGTCACCACCGTGTCTCCTTCTTCCTCAGCTCCACCCGCCTTCCTCATCTTCTCCAGCTCCTCCCGCCGTCGTCCCTCCTTCTCCTTCGCCCCGTCGAGCAAAACCCTAGCCCCTCCATCTCTCCTCCTTCGTCCTTGTCGAGCTCCACCCGCCGTCGATCGAAGCTAGCCCCGCCATCCTCCATCGTCCTCGTCCCCTCGAGCGAAACCCTAACCCCTCCGTCTCTCCTCCTTCGTCCCCGTCGAGCTCCACCCACCATCGATCAAAGCTAGCTCCGCCATCCTCCATCGTCCTCGTCCCCTCGAGCGAAACCCTAGCCCCGCCGTCCTCCTTGAAGCAGCGGAGAAAGGCTCTTGAAGCGGCGGAGGAGAACGGGAGAACGGGAGCGAGCCCGGTTCGCCACTGGCCGAGGAGAATGGGAGCGAGCCCGGTTCACCGAGGAGAACGGGAGCCGATTTGTCGAGGAGAGCCGGGTCGGGCAAGGGCGAGGAGAGCCGGGTCGGGCAAGGGCAAGGGCAAGGGCGAGGAGAGCCAGGTCGGGCAAGGGCGAGGAGAACCGAGTCGGAGATGACGGAGGAGAACGGGTGATGAGAACAGAGACGGAGGAGACCGGAGAAGTGGAGATCTGGGACGGCGACGGTGACTGAGATGACGGGGGAGACCGGAGAAGCGGAGAAGGAGACCGGAGGAAAAGGAGGAGAAGCGGAAGAGACGGCGCTCGGCAGACCAGAGGAGAAGGAGACCTGCGCGCGGCGGCGGAGCAGCGGCAGCGGCGGAGCAATTAAATAAATAAATAATTTAATTTAATATTAATTAATTTAAATTAAATTAAAAATACATATTACATATTAAATAGTATAAATACATGGCGTAATCAAGTAAAATATAGGGCGTGAAATAGCAATCCACCACATTGAAAGAGATGGAAACTGTAGGCTCTCAGTGGAAAGCCCGTATTATTAATGTCAGAATAGTGTTTTTCGATCGGTGTGTATTACTCCATCTGTCATAAAATTGCATTCGCTGTTCAAAAAACACGTTTCATCGTTAATATATTTATCTACGTATAATAATAATAAATAAAAATTTAATATTTCATAATAAAAATTGGACAATATCATATACGATAAATTGTTGTTTATATATCTATTTAAATATGTTGTCAAACTTTAATAGAGAATAATATTAAAAAATTAAGAGTGTAATTTCAATTGGGATGGAGGGAATAATAATGTTAGAATATTATATCAGAAAAATAAGTGGTGAAAATTGAATTTTTTCGACTTTCAAAAATTGCTTTAGTAGGATCCAAGGTGGATCTGATGGGTGTGATTCGTGTTATAAAAGCAATTATTGAACACGTAGTTTTGTGTTAGACATCATAAATGTTAGACAATGGTTTATTCTGCAATTATTATAAATATAAAATTGGGATGAGTTTTTTATTGAAATTTGCTAATAAATTCAGGTGTGCAATTATAAAAGTAATATATATAATCGAATTTTCAATTTTTTCATTTTTCTTCTTCCCCTCTACTCCGATCTGTTCTCGTAACCGCCGCCAACCACCACCGTTCCACCTATCGGAATCACTGCTCTGCCGCCTTCTTCTTCTTCTTCCGTCGGCGTCGCGGCAGAGCTAGGGTTCTGGTGGCGATTGTTCTTACTCCGACGGTGAAGCCTCCAGATCACGACGGAGCCTCCACTGTGAAGCCTCTAGATGGCGGCTCCGGCGAAGCCTCTGGAGACGACGAAGCCTCCATCGCGAAGACTCCAGAGCGCGACAAAGGACGTAATTCCGACGGAGCTAAGTTCGCCGCTGCTAGAGGCCGTGTTTTCTGACGACTGCGACGATCTGTCAAATATAGTGAGGAGAAGAATGCGACGATAGTAGAGCAGTCTTCTGTCGAGCAGCAGCAGAGCTTCCGTTGGCGCAAAGCAGTGGAAGAAGAGGCGACGAGCAACGGAGTATCTGTTGGCGCATGAGATCCACGCGCTTGACTGTGGAAGATGACGCGTGTGCAACCACACGCGGACGGTGACTACGTCGGTGGCGGTGGACGGCGACGCAATGAGGTTCTGATTCATGAGATGAGGTTTAATATTGTGTTTTACATTTTCAAATACTTGCTGAGGTATAATATGTTGCTGACTGAGCTTATTTAATGAATGAATGATTGGTCTAGTGATTAGTACTCCTGTTGTTGAGCTGAAGGTTATGGGTCGAGTCTCACTATGACCTTTTTATTTTGAAGACTTTATGTTCTTGATGTACATGCTCAGGTTCATTATTATTTAACTAAGTGCATCCTCAATAAGAGTCTTTGGTGTACTCCCTCCGTCCCAAACTATTTTGTACATAATCTTTTTTTGGTCAAATATGTCAAACTTTGATCACATATTTGAATATGTATGTGCACAATAATTTTATCGTATGATATATGGTTAGATTCGTCATAACATGTAGTTTCTAAATATCAAATTTGTGTGTGTCATTATTTTCCGTAGCTACATATATTTACAGTCAACACATGTTTATTGGAGGCCGTAAAAAGATTCTGTGCAGAATAAGCTGGGATAGAGGGAGTAGTTGTTATTACTCTAGGCTTTGAGGTTAGAGACCAGGTTCAAATCCCATCATTTCCTTTTTTTGAAGATTTTTATACTTGAGGTACTGTAGCTTTTATGTTGATGTTTTTAGTTTTTTCCCCCTCTTATGTTAATGTTTTTCATTATTCGGATGAGATTTAACTGATATGAGTTGAGTTCTGTATTTATTTTTTTGGTGATATGCATTGATATTTGTAGTTTTTTTAAAAAAATTCTCATGTTGATGTTTTTCATTTTCCGACTGAGGTTTGGTAATAGGAGTTGATGTTTGTAGTGTATTTTTTCTTATGTTGATGTTTTCATTTTCTAGATGAGCTTCAGGTGTTAGGAGTTGATGTTTGTATTTTTTTACATCGTTGATGTTTTATGATTTTTAGAGTGAATAATTTATACTCTTGATGCACCGTAGCTTTTTTGTTGATGTTTTTAGTTTTTTTTCTCTTATGTTAATGTTTTTTTTTCTAGCTGAGTTTTAGGTGATATAGGTTAATGTTTTTGTAGTTTTTTTTATTATGTGGTTGATTTTTTGTAGTGTTTTTTTCCTTATGTTGACATTTTTAGTTTTTTGTTAGTGCTTCAAATGTAGGTTGTAGGTGCATATTTTATAACATGTGTGTGTTATGAATACAAATTGGTTCTTAGAGTACAACTTGTAAGTGCTTTAATCGTTGCTTGTAAAAGGTTTAACCGTTGCTTGTTTGGAGTTGATGTTTGTAGCTTTTTTGAAGATATGACTGATTTTTTTTACTATATTTTCTCTTACGTTGACATGTTTTATTTTTTGTTAGTGCTTCAAATGTAGGTTGTAAGTGCTTATTTTATAACTTGTGTGTGTTATGAAAACAAATTGGTGCTTCAATCGTTGCTTGGGTGATACAAGTTGATGTTTACAGTTTTTTTTTAAAAATAACAATTTAGCTTTGTTGATATTTTTATGATTTCCAGTTAATTTTTTATTAGCCTTAGTCGACGTTTTTTTTCAATTTTCTTATTTGAACTTTTATATATTTTTGCTGTTTATTTGATTTTTTAAATATTTTTTGCTGCAGTTTTTTAGTTGATATTTTATGGTTTTTCTTTGATGTTCTGCTATAGTTTGTTGATGTTGTTGCAGTTTTTTGCTGCAATTTTTAATTATTTTTTGCATTTTTAAAACATTTTAAAAATATTTTTTAAATTTTTTTTGCAGATTGCAGGTGGCAAAAAAATGATGAAAAAAAATTGGACGAAAAAACCTCTGAAAAGTTATTAGCGATATACCCCTGTAAAATAATTATAGATGGGTCTCTGTAAAATTATTATAGATAGGACCATAAAGTTAGAATATTGTTAAAATTGTAGAAACCTTTCTGCGTAAGGTTTATGATGCCTTACAGGAGACCATCTCATTATTAAAACTCTTGAATAGAATCAAGAATAAATAAAATATTAATGATGAAAGTATCACTATTTAAAAGATAGAATGGGTGAAAATTGGTGCTGCTAATGTATTCATTCCCACATAAAAACACAACTTGGAAGACTAGGTTACAACCATGGGTGCTTCTTATTAGTTCAAAATAGTCCTGCAAGCTTATAATCCTTTCTCTTAATGTGTTTTTGGATCATAAGATATTAATGATATTAATAAATTATTTGATGGTTTTCGGTGAGACAGTCTAAACTTTAGACAGGGAACTTTGTGCAATTTTAATCATATTCTAGATCCAGGGATCTATCTCTGATAATTTTACAGGGAATAATCTCTAATTATTTTACAGGGACCTATCTCTAATATTTTTCTAGGTTTTTTGTCCAATTTTTCCATCATTTTTCCGCCATATGCAATTTACAAAAAAAATGTTCAAAAAAATATTTAAATGCAAAAAATCAATATGATCAGCGAACTAAAAATTATAAACATCAGAAAAAAATAGCAGAACATCAACAAAAAATCATAAATATCAACTGAAAAATTGGAGCAAAAAATATATTAAAAACTCAAATAAAAATAAACAAAAATTTGAAAAATCATCGACTACAACTAACAAAAAATTACTGAAAAATCATAAAAATATCAACAAAGCTTAAACTATCATTTAAAAAAAACTACAAATATCAATGTACATCACCCAAAAGCTAAAAACATCAATTCCTATCATCTACCCGGAAAATGAAAAACGTCAACATAAGGAAAAAACACTGCAAAAAATCAACCACATCACCAAAAATGCTACAAATATCAACCCCTATCACCTAAAACTCACATAGAAAATGAAAAAAACATCAACATGAGAAAAAGAAGCTAAAAATATCAAGCCATATAACCCAAAAAAAACTACAAAACATCGACTCATATCAACTAAAACTCACCTGGAAAATGAAAAACATCAACATGAGAGAAAAAAACTAAAAACATGAACAAAAGAGCTACAATAACTCACGAGTATAAATTACTCACTCTGAAAATCACATAATATCAACAAATTGTTTTTTAAAAAAACTACAAATATCAACATATATGACCCAAAAGTTACAAACATCAACTCCTAAACCCTGAAGCTCATCCGGAAAATGAAAAAAAAATCAACATAAGAAAAGAGACACTGAACATCAACTCCTATTACCAAAACCTCAGCCAGAAAAATGAAAAAGATCAACATGAGAAAATAAAAATAAAACTACAAATATCAATCCATATCACCAAAAAAAAATTACAAACCATCAATTCATATCAATTAAACCTCACCCATATAATGAAAAACATCAACATACGAGAAAAAAACTACAAACATTAACAAAAAACTACAGTACCTCAAGAATGAAAATTCTTTAAAAAAGGACCTGGTGGGATTTGAACCTAGGTCTCTAACCTCAAAGCTTAGAGCAATAACCACTACACCAAAGACTCATTATTGAACATACACTCAGTCAAATAATATAAACCTCAACGTGTACATCAAGTACATAAATTCATTAAAATAAAAGTGATAGTGGGATTTGAACCCCAGACCTCTAACCTTAACAACAAATGTACTAACCACTAGACCAAACAATCTTTGGTGATAATAAACTTAGTCAAGTAAATATTAAACCTTGGCAAGTCTTTGAAAAAAAGCAAAACATAGTATTAAACCTCACCTCATGAAGAAGAACCTCAATTTTCCATAGCCATCCACCGCCTCAGGTCGTGCATGAAGTCACACGCTTCATCTTCACCAGTTTTTTTGTCGTCTTTGTCTTCTGCTTCTTATCGCCGTCGGCGTTGCCTCTCCTTGTCGTCACCGTTTTTGTGCCTCTCCTTGCCTCTGCTACGCCTCAATCCCCTCGCACCGTCGTTGATTGCTTTTAGCCCCTGTCGCTGTTGTCGATTGCTCCTCAATCGCTGTTGTTGTACCTTTAACCCTAGATCCTGTCATCGTCGTCGATTGCTTCTCACCACCGCGACTTCTCACAATTCGACGTCGTCTGTGCGAGGGAGTGTAATTTCTGAGAAAGAGTCGAGGCTTCGATATGGATCTGAATTTCCGGAGCTCAACAACTTTGCGGTGTGGAGCTTCGAGTCTTCCACAGAAGAAGAAGCGCAGCAAAAATCTGGCAAAATCCGGCGGTAACCGTCGATCAGAGGCAATTACCGGTGGGAGGAGGCAGTTTCCGACTGGAGAAGGAGGAGAATAGAAAAATGAAAATTATATTTTTTATATATAGGATTTTGATAATTGTACAGTAGGTCCCTAAATTAATCACTATATTTTAGAAAAAACCCATCCTAAATGAAACTTCTTATAATTGCAAAATAATCCCTGGCCTAAAGTTTAGACCACCTAAATCAAGAGTTTGTGATAAATTATTTTTCTCTTGTTAACAAATAGACAACATAGTAAGGATATAATCTAATATGTATATATGAAAGTTTTTTTGTCATAATGTAAATGAAAATGAATCTTGATTGATATTAAATTGTATGTTTATATGAAAATAATAGTAATTTGTATAAGATCGTCTCGTAGCGAGAAAGTTTGGGGTATACGGAGAGATATGGGTGTAAAAACTATTAATTTGGGTACTTAACACAAATAATTGAAAAATTAATGAAACCGGGAAAAATTAATTTGGGATCTCGAGTGTCAAGAATTTGAGTCGAAGAAATTTGTGGAAAAAATTTTCTTCCTATTTTCGCACAATCTGCACATTTTTACTACCCGATTTAATGTTTCATTTCCATTCTTTGATGATCCAACTAAATCTTTTGATATTTTTTAAGAATTGTTTTTTTCACTAACCATGTTATTGAAGTTAAATGTTGATCTTATAATATCAAATCTTGTGTGTACATATTATTATTATATATTATATACATTTTATACATTTTGACACTAGTTAGTGATATTTTATTACCTTGATTTTTTATTTATACTTTTATTATGACTAACGTGGTTGTTTTTCCACATGTCATTTTAAAATTAACATCGATATTTCTCTTTTTAAAACAGATTTTTTAAGGTATCACTGATGTTTAAATAGTGTGAATTGGTGTTTAAATTTTAATAATAATATTTTTTATTTTTCTTCGATGTCAACGTCACATTTTGGTGCACACTATGATATCTAAAAATTTATGTGTATTTTTAGGGGTTCAAATGTAGGCGTCCGCACATCCAGGTATCCGCATGTGCAAGTAGATGAAAATACGACCCATGACCTGGCCCGGAAGAACCGAGTACCCAGATTGTTTGGCCTAGGTAATAGACCGCTGACCCATTCAAGACTGCAATTCTTGAGATAATTATCATTTTACTGTGTTAAATAAACTTATACTAGTGCAAGAAAAATGTCTTTGCAATGATTGATCTGTAGCTTAACAATTGAATTCTCGTGACATTTTTGGTACAAATAATTATCACCCTGTACCCTTCCAAATTCACCATATAATGATTAGTGGGAGTAACAAGACCATAGTCACCATCATCATCTTTCACTAATTAGGATGAACTTAACAAACTATACTGAAGTAGCAAGAATAAAATCATTGTGTTAATTTTTATTAATTTAGTGGAGAGCTTTTGAAAGTTTGATATGAAATTTGGAATGGAAAAATAAACCAAAAAAACTCATTTGGAGCTAAAACTATTATAGGGTTGTGCACAACAGGAAATATTGGGCGAAAAGGGAACTGCCAGAACTCAAAATAAACAATTGGGAATCCGGATTGAAAGGGAATAATTGAATATTAGCACTTGATTACTATGTGGATATGGGCAATTGGGAGTTGGGAGTAGATATGTAGAAATATGTTATATAATATTAGTATTAGCTATAAATTTAAAATTTACCTGGTATTCCGAGTACCCGAAAATAGCCTTTTTGCGGTCTGGACCTGAACCAGTTAAAATATAAATTTTCAGGCGGGGTACCCGACCCTCAATAATGAAAAAGTACCCGATTATTTTAATTTAGGACAACGGTCGGTGGATCAGGTATTTTTTTAACACTCCTAGTATTTTTATTTGATGTTTAACTATTAAAATTTGATGTATTTTTAACCATCTTAGTTGATGTTTAAATATTTTTATATAATATTTTTTAGTGTTTTATTTGATGTTTAACTAATTTTTATGTGTAATCTAGTATTTTATTGGATGTGTACTTATTTTCATTTGATGTTTGATTATTTTAATTATATATGTTTTTTGTGTATTTATTTAATGTTTTAACATAATTTTTATGTTTAATTATTTTTATTTCACGTGTATTTCAGTATTTTATGTGATGTTTTACTAATTTAACTTGTGTATTTTTAGTAATTTCCCAGTCCCAGTAAAAATGGTGAAATTGCATTTATCTTGCTCTTTTATGCAAGTTGATGTGACAAATAATAATTGTGGAAAAGTAAGGATATTTGGGAAAATTAGTAGATCTAGCTTGAAAGTTATTAAAGTTAAAGAGTATATCGTGATTTTTTAATCATACCTTTTTTTTACCAATTTATGACGGCTGAACTCAAATTCTGACCAGCTTGACTCAAATGACAATTTCCTTGACTTAACTTCCAATTGCCGCGACTCAAAGAACAATTATCCCTTGTCTCAAATTCCAACCTTGTGACTCAATTTCCAACTTTCTCGAAAATCGATCAAACCCATCAGAAAATCAAGCGAAATCCGATGAACCCTACGAGTTCACGGTTCACGGTTCCGCTAAATCAAAACGTAACCTAATTAACGAGGGGCTACACCGAATCACAACCAAATCCAACCAAACCTCGACCGAACCCGATTTTGGTTACTACTTTGACGATTGCAAAATTTGACAAAATATGGTTTCGATGCTTAACAATGGTGGCGCATGGTGGACAACATCGAAGGTGAAGCCATTAAAGAACCTGGCGGCGGCAGTGACGTACGATGGTGGTGGTCTAGACGGATGGTGATCTTCTCTTTTATTTGCAATTCATCCCCTAGGTTTCAGTGACTTCTTAAAACTGACCTTGAATCAGAATTATTAATAATTTGACCCCAAAATTTAAAAATCCTATTTTATCTATCTAATGTTACCTTTCCTGTGTCTTTTGATGAGACATTTTTGTAGGAGACACACTCAACAAATAAACCACTGAAAGGTAAGGTTCTATTTATGTAGTAAAATATTTTAAAATTGATAAGGTAAAATAACCATATTTAAAGCAACCAAATCGTAATCAAAATAGTTTTTATTAATGTGTAAAGCAAAACATCGTCATTTTCAGTCAAAGGAGTAGTTAAATGTACAAAAGTCATTAATGCTCACGGTTGATAATAAAATGACACGATATATAAAAACACAGAAATTTTATTATAGTATACTTTGATATATTGTAAATGGAATCTTGATTGATATTAAAGTGTAGTCCAGATCTTCTACTCCATTTTCCACATGGCACTCCTATGCCACAAATGAAGCCGTACCATTTCATGTCTTTAGAGTTGTGAATTTTCTTTTTTCTTTTTATCACTTTCATGTGGCTCGAGTAAACGTGAGCTGGTTTTATTTATTTATTTTTCTTTCTATTCTATCCAATGTTTGGATTACATGACACAACAATTTCAATATAATTATAATAATCATCATTTTCACTAGCATAATAAGTGAGACCCTTTTATTTTGAATTTTTATATGATAAACTTAATTAATTACTATTTTAATATCCTAATGCAAGAAAATATTGGCAAGACTCTCAGCAGAACATAGAGCAAGAAGCAATTTCCTTCTTTCAAAATTTACTAACTAAAACCCAAAATTATTTATCCGGGAAATACTTTTCCCACTTCCTTAATCAGATCTCTGAATTAATCACAAAAGGAGATAGTTGCCCACTCATTAAATACCTAGATGAACAGTAGCTAAAATCGGTGATTTTCAACTTAAATAATAGTAGCACTCTAGGCCCAGACAAGTTCACACCAAAGTTTTTAACTGTAATGGGATTTAATAAATATGTACTTAATGAGTGCTACTAAAGCTTTTATGGATGGAAACCAAATTTCAAAGGGTATTTCAAGTACTTTGATTGCCTTGATTCCTAAACAAGAAATCCCTATAACCTTCAAACCAATTATCTTAGCAAATTCTATAAATAAAATCTTCTCTAAGCCTTTATTGGAAAGAACCAAGCCTCTAATGGAAAAAAAAACCGTCTCTCCAAATCAATGAGCTTTACTAAAAGGAAGAAAAACTGTAGACAATGTTGTTTACTTAAAAGAAATGACAAAGTTCCTGAATCGCCAAGTCAAACATTCAAATAGTTTCCTCAAATTAGATTTAACTAAGGCTTTCGAAAGGGTGAGTTGGGCTTCCTTAAACTCAATCTTATTGAGATTTGGATTTCATGGGAATTTTGTGAGAATTATCATGCAAAACATCTCCATCTCATGGTTTGTCGATTTTAATTAACGGGACTAGAGGTATTAAGCATGGCGACCCACTTTTTCCCTTCCTGTTCAACATCTTTTCTGAAGTTTTTTCAAGAAGTTTAACCTACATTTTCCATAATGGAAGTTTGGAGCACTTCAAGCTACCTCCTAACTCTATTCCAATCTCCCATCTTGCTCACGTGGATGCCACAATTATATACTTAAAAGGAAACAAAAAATGACATGATCAAAATTAAGACATTCCTTGATAAGTTCCAATCCACCATGGGATAATTAATTAATTTTCAAAAAACCAACTGCTATCTAATCCCATCATTCACTTGTTAGAAACACTCTCGAGATGTCAAGAGGATCTTTTCCTTTTAAGTATCTAAGTTGTCCAATTTTTACATGAATTATTAAAGCGGGCTATTTCAGCCAATCATTAAAATTTATGACTCTAAACTAAAAACATGGAATGGTTAAGTGTAGTTGGAATAATAATTTTAATAAAATGTTGTCTGTACTCGATACATCAACACTGGTGAGAAACTCTAACTCCACCAAAAAAATCATAAAACTTTTGGAGGCTAAAATGGAAATTTTTTTCTAGAGTCAAACATGATCAGAAAATAAGAAACATTGGAAAAAGTGGGCTGATCTCTGTTTTCCTCCACAAGAAAACAGGTTGAGATTTAGAAGTCTTCAGACAATTATTTCAGCTTTTTCACTTAAGCTGGGGTGGAAATACCAAAATACTTCCACACCTTGGTCGAAATTTATTTGTTCAATACCTCCTAGTGCAAGAAAGTCAAATAATTGGAAAATGATTTGTTTTGTTAATAACATACTCCCTCCATCCCATCCAATTCTGCACAAATTGACTTTCGACAGTTGACTCAAAAATAGTTTGATCATTGATATCTACGATTATGTGTAAATACAAGTTATAAAAAGTTAATATTGTAAAAATTCACGTTATTACGAATCTAACAAGATCAAATGTGACAATGTCCTAACTTATTTATCGATTTAAATTTGAGGTCAAAGTTAAGCAATTTTGACTAAATAAATAGTTAAATTGCAGAAATGACTGAGACGGAGGGGGTAGCAGAATGTAACTCTAGGGTGTCAATAGGATGGACTTTCTTATTTTTGGGATTTCAAATTGGACTGATTCTGGTCCATTAATAGGCCTCCATGACCCAGGAGCTTTTAATATGCCATACTATCATCTAACTGTTGCAGATTTTACTAATCAAAGACATCACTATGCCCATTTTATTGCCTCCCGTCCTTGCACCTATCACAACTTTTGCAGCAAATTAGAATAGAAACGAAAAGGGATGATAGGCTCATTTGGAAACTGAGCATCAGGGGTAATTTCTCATTTAAAACACCCTACGAAGTTGTTGTGCGGAATACCCGAGAAAGAACAAGCATAGAAAATAAAGCGAAAAACAAGACATCGAGATTTTACGTGGTTCACCAATTGACTACATCCACGGTCGACCAAGATCGGATTCCACTAGAGAGAAAAGGTCAGAATTACAGATTTCCTACTCTCTACCAATCCTATCTCTTACAGGTTACAATAAAAGCCGAGGCACTATATATAGTCCTCTCCACCTTAAACCCTAACGGCTTTGGGCCTAGAAATAATCTGGCCCAAACCAGAACAGGAGACAGAATGCGAATAACAGCCCAAACAGAGGACATGCTATACCGTCGGGTATAACAGCCCAGCGAGAATGCGAATAACAGCCCAGCAAGACCCCCGTACTAACCTGTCAAAGCGGCAAATGCGTATTCAAGGCATACCAACAGAAGTGTTATGGGTAAAAAAATCAACCCTCTCTTCCCTGAAGCAGGTATGGTATAGCTTCCTACAAGATTGTCAATTTTTATGTGGAGGATAACTAATACACTATTGCCCTTTGATGATGTGCTCGTGTTTATGAAATTTAATTTTCCTTCAAAATGCCCATTCTGGGAAGAATCAGATTCCATCTTCCATTTCTTTAATCAATGTGATGTGTTTTTGAAAATATGGGAATGTGTGCATAGATGGCTAAGACTCTTACACATGTTTTTTACTTCAATCTAGAAAAGACCACTTTCTACTGGACATTCACTGATTTATCCTGACTCACATTACTCATTCATTTGCTTCCGTGTTTTGTTTGTTGGGTTTTATGGAAAGCAAGAAACAATTACATCTATGATAACGTTAGCACCGATTTTCATATCTTAAGCAATAATAAAAAAAAATAGCACCAATTTTCATAGATTGGTGTCAAACATTAGAGAAGAAACATTTCTTGCTTCCTATATAAATCCTATTTTTAGCAGCAACTTGATGGATACTAAATGGGAAACATTAGGTTTAGTGCCGGAATTTAAAAAAAAAACCAAAACCTAACTTTATTAGGGTGGGATGGAGTAAACCAAGCTCTAGAATAAAAATCAATGTCGACTTGGGATAATAATAGTAATACTTGTGGTATTGGTTCGATCATGAGAGATGTTTCTGGTAATTTTGTTAAAGAGAGGAGTATCGCTACTGTGGCTTCTTCTAGTTTGCAGGCTAAGATGTTAGCTATTAAAGAAGGTTTAGAATCTGGAATCAACATTTTAGGTAATAATTTCGTAATTGAAACTGGTTGCTGCACTAAATTCTATTTCTAACCCTCTTAATGCTACATGGAGACTCTATGAACTTGCACATAAGACACATTTGTTGAAACATTCTATTTCAATCATGCACACTCTAAGGGAAGGTAATCGCCTGGCAGATAGGTTAGCAAAATTAGCTTTATAAAGTAGAGATCATAGCACAAATTTGGTTTGGTCTGATGTGAATAGAGAAATAAGAGGCCTTCTATGCTTGGATAGATTAGGGACTCTCTCTGTTAGAGTTAATCTAACGGACATGAATGGATACTAATAATTATTATTGTTTCCATTCTTTACAAGGTAAGTTGGAAGAGCAACAACAACATTCAAACAAATGTGCAAACAAGGGAGGTCAATCTTCAAATGAGAACAAAGTTTAACAAAAAAAAAAATTGTGATTAAACTCAGCTCTGAAATTAAAAAAAAAAAAAAAGAGAACAAAGTTTAACAGTTCTGGTAGCATTTTGCTTTTTAGACAAAAAAAGGAATACATTTCAGGGGGTAAAATGCTTTTCTAACCCCAACTTTATGTTGAAAGTGCCAATATAATCCTGTAAAACCAAAAAGGGCTAAACCAACCCTAACTTTATGATGAATTGTGCCGATATAACCTTCATGCCATATTCCAGCATTGACTAACAAATTCTCTCATTCACCAGACTCAAAATGACTAATATACCATTGACCATTTCAGCTTTATTATTTTTTCCATTTTACCCTCCATTGTTTTTTTGACACTTTCTAATTTTACAAGATTATATCGACACTTTCAGCATAAAGTTAGGGTTATTTTACCACTTTACTCTAATATACTTCCAACCCACTTTCCTATTTTCACACATAACAAATTTTATTAAACTGTAATAATGTTTCTTCGTTAAGACCTGTTGCATCCTTAAGGTCTTCTTGGAGAATGCACTAAAGAGACCACAGGGGTGAAAGCCCTGACCAGTCCGATGTATTAATTCTATAGTCTGTACTCTCTGTATGTTTGATACATTTTCTATTTTTATCTATTTTTTTAATAAAATTGTTATATTTTCTCTTAAGATAAAAAGTGAATCATTTTCAACTAGTCATAATTTTTTTTACTTCTTTTCATTGAATTCTTTCAACATATTTCAACTTACATAAAAAATAACATCTAAAATTTGATTGTCAAACATAATTAACGGAGGGTGCGTTCGAAATCAAATTGACCAAATTAGTTTCTAAGGCAATAATGTAGCATGATTTATGAGCAGAAGAAACTAGGGGCAAATCACATTTTACAAATTGGAGACTTGCCGCCACAACCACGTAACTTTTACTGCTCCCTCTACTTTTTTTTTTAATAGAAAAATGGTTAAATCTATTCGGCTGAAAATGTCTTATCCTCCAAAATGAGAAATTATTTTAGAAAAAAAAATATAATTTTATGATGAATTGTGCAGTTATAATCTTTTGTTTTATTTTCAGCGTTGTTGATTGAAGAAATTATGCATTTACCAAATTAACTTGAAATACCTTGCCCATTAAAGTAAAATTTCTTTCCTCATTTTATCCCCACCCGCCACCACCTCCCATCACTAGTACAAAGTAGAGGTATCATAACACTTTCCTACCAACACTTATTAAAATGTTACAGTAGCTTGTTACTTAAAACTTTAAAAAATATTATCTAAATCTTGAAAAATGTTGTATTCGATCTAATGCAACATCACCTAAGGTAATATTTGTAAAAGTGTTGAAATATGTCGAAATTAGTATTTTTAGCATCTAAAGCAACACTTTGAAAGTGTTACATTATTCTTAGTTTGTAGTAGTGCGCCGCCACCCTCCCACCACCATTTTACCCCACCCGCCACAACCGCCCACCACTTTTACCCCCTCCCACCGCCACCCGCTTCCCACCACCTCTCCTCCCCCCTGAACCCCTAAACCTTCCCGCCATCACTCTCACCCATCTTCTTCTCGATTTAGCCACTACCAGCCAGCATTTCTTGCCTGCGACTTTGCCACCACCCCTAGCCCGTTACCCGGGCCTCATCCCGCCTGTTACCCCAGCTGCGCCCGCTCATCTTCTTCTTGATTCAGCGTCGCCGAATCCTGGATTCAGTGTCGCCGAATCCTGGATTCAGTGTCGCCGAATCCTGGATTCAGTGTCGCCGAATCCTGGATTCAGTGTCGCCGAATCCTGGATTCAGTGTCGTCCATCTTCTTCTCGATCCACTGCCCAACTTTCTTCACCATCAGCACTGCCGCCCCGGACCAGAGCACCTGGTTCACCAACTTCAGATTCTCCTAATCTTGTGGAGAGTAGAAGAAAGAAGACGACGGTGAACACAAGGAAAGAAGAAGAAAGAAAAAAGAAGCATTTATGGTTTTTCAATTTTTTCTTTTTTTATTCTAGGGGAAAATTGGTCATTTCTTTAAATTCCGGTCAAACTTCCACTAACAATTGAAGTTAACGTCGGCCATGATTAGATTGTCTTTTTTTTTTCTTTTGGAAATAAGTATACTTCTCATTACCAAAACTTAGCACAAGGGGATATATCCAGCCCCTATCCAACTTTACATCCACCCTATACAACATTCATCATCAAATCAGCACACCTTAGTCTAAGCTTCAGATTCAACCAAATTCTATAAACTATACAATCTATAGTACTTACAAAAGTATCATCTCTTGCTAAGCTCCTCCCAAAACAGCCATCATTCCTTCTTTTCCAACAAGTTAAAACTACTTCTGCTATTGCATTTTTCAGAAACTTTGCCTTCCATCCTCTCCCTTTACACTGCTGCAAAATCCATTTTTTTCTTCTTCTCACTGTACTGGTATTCTGTCCATCTTCATCCACTGCAAAATCCTTCTCCAGGTCTGTTTCATTTCCTCACGTTCAAACAAGAGTTGTTGTATACTTTCTACCTGATCACAGAATTCACATTTTAGCTCTGTACCTAGCCCAAACTTCTATAATCTCTCTTTTGTTGCCACTATATTCTGCCATGCCATCCAAAGGACAAAATTTTCCCTTAGCCTTTCCTGATTCCTAGAAAAGATAGTGCACCACTTAGCTCTTACTTGTGCTCCTCTTAGCTCTTTATAGACATCTTTTATTCTAAATTTCTCCTTGTTCTTCATCTCCTGCCATGAATTCATGTTTATCACCTTGTCTCTGCATTTGATCAGCCTCTTTGTCATCCATGAGACTGTAGCAGGAAATCTAACATTTTTAGCTCCTTATTCTTTATGTAATATGAATGAATCCACTTCACCCACAAATTGTCAGTCTTTCTGCTCAAATTCCACAGTAACTTTGCAAGGCTAGCTTCATTCCACTCAGCTAGATACACCATGTTCAGTCCCCCTGCCTTCCTTGCAATGTTTTCACCACCATTCCATCAAAAAGATCTACAGATTGCTTCAATGTGCTTCACCACCTTTTTAGGAAGTGGCAAGCACTGCATCCAGTAATTGGTAACTGAAATAGCTTATTTTTTATTAATTGTGCCCAACCAGCATAACTCAAAAGCCCCGAAATCCAATGGTGTATTATGCTCGTCATTTTATTTATCAGAGGCTTGTACATCTGTACAGATAACCTCTTGCTTGTCACTGGAATCCCCAAATATCTGAAAGGTAACTTACCTTCCTCAAAGCCTACCTTGTGCATCACCAGCCTTTTCAGCCTTTCATCAATTCCCCTGAAGTAAATTCTGCATTTGTTCAGGTTGACATCCAACCCCGTTGACTCTTTAAAATTCTAAAAAGGCTTCATAAGTTCAGCCGCAGAATTCTCATCTCCCCTTGAGAATAATAAAAGATCATCTGCAAAACTAAGGTTCACATGTTTCTCACATTTGTCATGAAACTTAAAAATTGGACTCTTCTTAAGCCCCTGTAAACATATGTACAAATACTCCATAACCAACACAAACAACAATGGTGATAGTGGATCACCCTGTCTTTAGCCCCTTTTTACTTCCAACAATTCTGATGGTTCCCCATTCACCACATACCTATAAAGTACTGAGGAGATACATCTCATAATCCAGCCAACAAACCTCTGTGGGATTCCCAGTTCTTTCAGAATAACCTCCAAAGCTTTCCAGTCCGCAGTATCATATGCTTTTTGCTGGTCCAGTTGAAGCCTACCATTAGGAGCTCCTCCCTTCCTCGTGTATCCCCTTATCTGTTCAAAAACCAGCATTATATTATCATGAATGGATCTTCCAGGAACAAATGTTATTTTTGTTTCATTTGCAAACTCTCCAATTACTGCACTCAGCCTAGCTGTAAGTATTTTTGAGATGATTTTATAAAAAGTGGTACAACATGAAATAGGTTTGTAATCTGTCATTTTAGTTGCAGCATGATTTTTTGGGATCAATGTCACTAAAATATAGTTTACAGCCCTATACATTTTACCTGTCTCGAAAAAAATACATCAAATCCATCACAACATCACTTCTGACTATCATCCAAATTGCTTTAAAACACTTTGAATTAAACCCATCCATACCTGGTGCCTTTAGTTCACCAATAGTTTTGAAAGCATTCCAAATTTCAGTTTCATCTACTTCCTTCTCTAGTTTCATTCTGTTCTCCATCTTTAGTGAATATCCCTTCCTCATGGCGGTGATGTTCTTTCCTTTCAGTCTCTCAAAATTCCTCCCTACTAAATCACCTTAAAATTGAACAATCAGCTCTGATATCCCCTTCCGATCTATAGTTCTACTTCCATCTGCAATGATGGAGATGCCAAGACGACTACCACCATAAATGAAGGTATTCCACGACTTGATCAAACATTTAAAGGATATGTGCAGGATCCTCTAAGTGACATGGCGGAACCTATGACTAGGTCAAGGACTAAGCTTAGGGATGCTGCTTTAAATGCTCTGATTGATCGCCTTTATGATGAAGAATTGAAAAAGGAGTAACCATCGACATCTTGGATTCATTATTCAAGATTGTCGACGAACTGAAGACATCATGAAGAACACTATACTCTTTTTTCCACTGGGTCTTTTAATGAGGTAGTGTGATCAATGTAAATATTGTAAAATTATTTCATTTTTAGATTTGTTGGACTGATAGCTCGGCTATGTGGGCTTTGAAGAGCTGAATTTCAAAAATACAGTCCTTTAGAGTTTAGTTTATTCAGTTTTATTTTGATCAGAATTAGATTTGGTAAGATTAGATAAGGTAATTCAAGGTTGCTTCTTGAAGAATTCAACTAGATTACCTTAGATTACCAGTTATTTTAGGTATTTTAGTTAGATTTGGTTTTAGCTTCTTAAATCTGCCATAAGTCAATTCAGTTTCCAGCTGTGATTAAGGTTTGGGGCAAGATTGTAACCCTATAAATAGGGGAGGCCTTTGGACGAATTTCACACCATTTTTCTCAATTAAAATACAACCTTTTGAGTTCATACTCTTTGCTTGCGAGCTATTCCATTGTTGCTTAACCCCGAGGGCTAGTTAAGTATCAATAAACCTTGTAATCTAATCCTGAGAGCTGGTTAGAGAGCAAGTTGAAGTTAGGCGTACCCCAAGGGCTATACTCCTGAATTTCGTGCGAGATAGTGCGGGTTTGCAGATTCCTTCACTAGATTAAAGATATTAATTTCGCAAATCGCGACTCTTCGCAAGGAGATTCATATCAGTTGGTATCAGAGCAAAGCGAAAAATCGACGGAGGCAAAAAAAAGAAGAAAAAATGGGGTTTCAAGTTTTTGTAGCATTTATTTTCGATTTTTTAAATTTATAAACTCTTTCGTGTCATATTTTAACTGTGTTTATTTGATCTTTCTTACCAGGAGAATTGAATCTAGAGTTGAAGAACGTCGAAGGGTCTGAGAATTAGAATACTTCGGTATTACTATCCGCCTTCACCTTCCTCAATCGAGTCAGGAGGAAATCGAAGGGTCTGAGCGTTAACAAGTATTATCCGCCTTCACCTCCCGGTCAGTTTCGTAGTTTTTAGGTAGCTTAAATAGTTTATGTGCTTGTGATATTTTCGTCAACTCTTCTGAAAATTATTGCATGCTCATAATGCTATTTGTTTTATTTATCGTTCTTTGATTCCGTGATCTTGAATTGTTCTTTGATTCTTGATTACACTTTATTGAAAAAAAGAGAGTCTTGTGTCTTTTTCCATATATATAGTGTCATATTCTTGATCCGTACGATCTTGAATACCTCGAAGTTGATTTAAATCAAGGGGAAGTTGTCGCACTTTTCTTATTCTAAATTTTGCATAGGTGATTTTTTATCCTAAACTTTTCGAAAATAAAAAACAAAAGGTAGCAGATTTTTGGGTTTCAAAATCGGAATTTAGGATTTGAAATATGAAATTTGGGGCACATTTGCAATTTTCAAAAGTTTAGGGGCATATTTGCAATTTCCAAAATTTTTTGGTAATTGTGACCGGAAATTTTTCTTGGGGAATAACATTATGGTTGTGAGTTTTATAGTAAAAAAAATAAAAAAAAATGAGTTGTGGCTGAAAAAAAGGAAAGAAAAAGGAAATTCGGTTTAAAAAATGAAAAGAAAAGTCAAAATCCTAATCGGAAGAGAAAAAGAAATAAAAGCCAATTGAGAGAGGGGTTTTGATATGAATTTTTGACTTGGGGGACAAGTAAGTCATTAAATTCCTTTACCACAAGGGATTTGGATTTGAGTTCCTATTCCATTTTGTTTTCAGAATATTTTTTTTGAATTTTCGGAGCCTATTTTTCTCTGTCGCCTATATAAAACAATCTTGTTTTGGTTATAATTCATTCAATATAGCTCCGATTCGTGCCATTCAAATTATGTTTTGTTCCTTATTCTTTTTTAAATTTGGAATTCCAAATCTTAGAGCCAAATTTTGAGTTTATATATTTTAAATTTCGAAATAAGTTCTGCAGTACTCATAGTTTGCTTTGAATTGCGGTGAATTGATTAGTTGTCCTCGCATTAGCTTTCGCCTTGTGAGTTGTGAGTGTTATACATTTGGTGAGTGACCTTACTAAACAAGGGGAAGGGAGGGGGGCAATTTTCTTTAACTAACCGTTTGTTTTTCTTAGCAGTTATGCGAAGATGGGTGGACGAAAATCCATTAGTCCCGCCTTTTGTTAGCAATCCTAACAATTTGCCATTGACGAACACCTCTAATGGAGGGCATGGTAGTCATCCATGTGAAGAGGCTCCGGATAGTTGGGAGCGACATCGTATTAACCCAAATGAAGCCAATGATCCCGATCGGTTTGCTTTCGCAATAAATGCACTTATGAGTGAGGTGCAAAGGTTGGCGAGAAAAGTTGATAGCATGGCACCGGGTACACCTACATCATCGGTCAAGAGGGAAGAAACCAAGAAATATGTCCATCAATTCAATGGTTATGGAAGTTCAGATGATTATTCTGATGATGGATCGGAAAGGAGATCACACCGAGGGTCTTCTAGAAGGCATCGCTACAGTAAACCTCATTCCTAAAGGAGAGTGAAGAGTAATTCAGGATCTGAGTTAGGTTATGATGAAGCTCGAGACATCAAGGGTTTAAAATATGACATCCCTCGATTTGATAGTTTACACAATCCAGTGAAGTATCTTGATTGGGAGCGACAGATTGAGAATCTGTTTGATCTCAAAAATTATCAGGAGAAGGAGAAAGTCATAGTGGCACAATATTATTTCACTCACTATGCGTCTGAATGGTGGACAAATAAAAAAGAGTCGCAATATCTTGCCAGAAAGAAACTGATCTCCACATGGGAGAGATTGAGATCCGAGCTTCACCAATATCATGTTCAGCCTACTTGATGGAACAACATTCTTATCTGTCCAACATGAAGCAAGGAAATCGCACAGTTGATGAATACTGGCAAGATCTTGAGTTGACCATAAGAAGGGTTGGAATGAAAGAAGACGACACATTCATCCAAAATCGATTCATTGAAGGCTTGCGTGAAAACCTTCAAATGCCAATCAAGCTTCAACATAACATATCTATGAACGATTTATTGGTGAAGGCAAAGTTGGTTGAGAGTACCCTGCAATCAAGGAGGCCACATCCTAGTTTTCCAAGTCAACAACCAAGGTTTGACTCCGAAAACCCTAGTTATGGCCGCAGTAGGGGCATGCCTATGGGAGGACGAGGATCGGTTCAGACTTATATAAATCCAACTTATAATCCTACTGAGATGAGAGCGACACCACCAACCCAACATGTTTAAAAAATTCCAAGTAAGTCCACTATTTCTTCATCAAATTCGGTTTGTTAACTCTCATACTTGTTTTCATTGTAAAGAAAGAGAACATGCCCTCAATAACTGTCCTCATGCACCGGTGCTAACAGCACTTAAGAAAGGAGATGAAGAAGATGAATATGCTGATATACACCATTGTATGAAAGTGGTGAAGAACATGTAGATGAAGAGATCATCATAAATGATCATGGCGAACAAGGTCCAGAAACACAAGGTAATTTCGTGTCATTAAGAGTTCTAAACTCTCAAATGGCTGAAACACAGGTACAAAGGATTAACATTTTTCATGCATGTTGTCTTGTGAAAGATAAGAATTGTTTACTGATTATTGATGGTGGTTCTTGTGCTAATACTATGTCTAATCTTCTTGTTAAATCATTGTCTTTGCCTGTGACTACTAATCCATCACTATATAAAATTATTTGGTTAAATGGTAGTGGTGAAATTAGGGTTAAAAAACAATGCACGATTAACTTTAAGATTGGAAAATACCATGATTCTATCTTATGTGATGTTATACCTATGGAAGATAGTCATATTTTGTTAGGAAGACCTTGGTAGTTTGATCGTAAATCTATGCATGATGGTTACACTAACAAAATTACTATGATTAAGGATAGAATGAGGTATACTTTGGTTCCATTATCTCCAATGGAAGTTTTAGAGGTGCAAAGACGCGTAAGAGTCGACAAAGAAAAGTTTGCAACTGATGTGCAAATGGCCGACCAAAACCCTAGCCAGGGCTTGAAGGAGATCCGCCACAAGGTGATAAATGGAGGCGAAAACCTTGATAATTTCGACCAAAAATCAAGGGAGGCTATCCTAGGTAAGCCAGGAAAGTCTAAGAATGATTATGATAAGTCGCGTAAAATCCTATCTTCACATCTTAGTCCTTTGCCATTGATTTACATGATGAGACATGAACTTTCTAATGATTCTGGTAGATCATTTTATGCATCGATTAAGGATGTGAATCGTGCCTTTTCTAATCATTCTTATGTGCTTATCATGTATTTTAAAGAGAGCTACTTTGCTAGTGATGATATTCCTACGCATGTTCCTCCATGGTTTGCTCAGATGTTACAGGAATTCGAGGATGTCTTTCTGGAAGCTTCACCGTTGCAAGGTATTGAACACCATATTGACTTGATTCCAGGTTAGGTTATCCCAAAACGTCCGGCGTATAAAGTAAACACTGAGGAGACAAATGAGCTACAGCGACAAGTCGAGGAGTTACTTCAAAAAGGTTATGTGTGAGAATCCCTATCTCCTTGTGCCGTGTCTGTCATTTTAGTTCCTAAGAAAGATAAAACTTGGCGTATGTGCATTGATTGTCATGCTATTAACAAGATTACCATTAAGTATCGCCATCATATCCCTAAGTTAGATGATATACTTGAAGATTTGCATGGATCTGCGATTTATACTAAAATTGATTTGACTCAGGGGTATCTTTAGATTTGAATTAATGAGGGGGATTAATGAAAAATTACATTTAAGACTATGTTCGGGTTGTATGAATGGATTGTTATGCCTTTCGGTTTAACTAATGCACCTAGTACTTTTATACGGTTGAGGAATCATGTCTTAAGAAAGTTTATTGGTCGGTTTGTTGTGGCCATTTTGGTGATATATTGATTTATTCTAAATCGACTGATGAACATATTAAGCATGTTAAAATCGTTCTTGTTGCACTCCGTGAGTCTTGTTTGTATGTGAACATCAAGAAGTGCACATTTTGCTCTTCAGAAGTGGTGTTTCTCGGTTTTGTGGTCTCTAAGGAGGGCATAAAAGTCGATGAAACCAAAATTGAGGCCATTAAGACCTGGCCGAGACCTACTAGTGCCAACCAGGTACGTTTTTATAGACGGTTTGTGCGTGATTTCTCATCTATTGTTGCACCTCTAAATGAACTAGTTAAAAAGGATGTGAAATTTGTTTGGACTGAGAGCTAAGAGAATGCATTTAATGAACTGAAAGTACGATTATGTAATGCTCCTGTTTTGATTTTAATGGTACTTTTGAGATTCATTGTGATGCTTTTGGTGTTGGTATTGGTGTTGTTTTGATGCAAGAGAATCAACCTATAGCTTACTTCAGTGAAAAGCTAATGAGCGGTGATCTAAACTATCCTGTGTATGATAAAGAATTTAATGCAATTGTGCGTGCATTAGAAACTTGGAAACATTATTTATTGCATGAAGAATTTGTCATTCATAGTGATCATGAATCCTTGAAATACTTGAAGAGTCAGATAAAGTTGAATAAGCGTAATGCTACATGGTCTAGTTTCATTAAATCTTTTCCTTATGTGTTGCGTTACAAAAAGGGTAAAGAAAATGTTGTTGCTAATGCTTTGAGTCGTAGACATGTTTTGCTTACACGATTGGAATGCATTATGTTAGGGTTTTCATTTGTGCGAGATTTATATTCGTCTGATTCTGATTTTTCATCTATTTTTGCTGCATGCGAAAATGGTGCTTATGAGAAGTTTTTTGGCATGATGGTTTCTTGTTTATGAATAATAGGTTATGTATTCCTCAATGTTCTATGCGTGAATTACTTGTTAGAGAAGATCATTTAGGTGGTTTAACGGGACATTTTGGTGCATTTAAAACTTATAATTTGTTGCGAGAACACTTTTATTGGTCGAAAATGGGACTTGCTATTGACAAGGTTTGTAGGAATTGTCTTGATTGCTTGAAGGCTAAGTTTAAAACTAAGCCTCATGGTCTTTATACTCCATTACCTGTTCCTACACATCCTTGGGTTGATATTTCCATGGATTTTGTCTTATGTTTGCCACGATCTCAGTCAGGTAATGATTCTATCTTTGTGGTTGTGGATAGATTTTCGAAAATGGCAAATTTTATTCCTTGTAGGAAGATAGATGATGCAAAGCATGCTACTGATCTATTTTTTAAGGAAGTAGTTCGGTCACATGGAATTCCTGCGTCCATTGTCTCTGATCTCGATGTTAAAATTTTATCCTACTTTTGGAATACCTTGTGACACAAGTTAGGGAAAAAGTTGTTATTTTCGACTGCCATTCATCCTCAAACTGATAGACAAATAGAAGTGACCAATCGAATCCTAGGGGCTCTCTTGCGTGCACTAGATCAGAAGAACTTAAAGAATTGGGAAAAATGCATTCCGATTGCAGAGTTTGCTTACAATTGCACTATTCATTCTACTACTTCTTTCACTCCATTTGAAATTGTTTATGGTTTTCTACCCATTACACCTCTTGATCTACTTCCTTTGAATTTTAAACAAGTTAAATACCTTGATGGAGAAAAGAAAGCTAATTTTGTGAAGAAAATCCATGAGAAGGTGTGCATGAAAGTTGAACGGACAAATGCACAGAATGCTGATAAAGCTAATCAAAGCCGCAAGTTGATGAGGTTCAACGTGGGAGATTATGTTTGGGTTCATTTGTGGAAAGAGAGATTTTTAAATGCTCGAAAATCTAAGTTGAGTCCACGTGGAGATAGTCCTTTTAGAGTGTTGGATCGTGTGAATGAAAATGCTTACAAGATTGAGTTACCAGATCATTATGGTGTTAGTGCGACCTTCAATGTTGCTGATTTATCTCCATTTACATTTAAAGATGATTCAGTTTCGAGGGCGAAACCTTTCGACCACGGAGGGAATGATGGAGATGCCAAGAAGACTACCACCATAAATGAAGGCATTCCACGACTTGATCAAACATTTAAAGGATATGTTCGGGATCCTCTAAATGACATGGCGGGACCTATGACTAGGTCAAGAACTAAGCTTAGGGATGCTGCTTTAAGTGCTTTGATGAAGAATTGAAGAAGGAATCACCATCGACATCTTGGATTCATTATTCAAGATTGTCGACGAACTGAAGACACCATGAAGAACACTATACTCTCTTTCCCACTTGGTTTTTCAATGAGGTTGTGTGATCAATGTAAAATATTGTAAAATTATTTCATTTTTGGGTTTATTGGACTGATAGCTCGGCCATGTAGGCTTTGAAGAGCTGAATTTCAAAAATATTGTCCATTAGAGTTTAGTATATTCAGTTTTATTCTGATTAGAATTAGATTTGGTAAGATTAGATAAGGTAATATTCTTCAAGATTACTTCTTGAAGAATTCAACTAGATTACCATTTATTTTAGGTATTTTAGTTAGATTTGGTTTTAGCTTCTTAAAGCTACCATAAGTCAATTCAGTTTCTAGTTGTGATTAGGGTTTAGGGAAAGATTGTAATCCTATAAATAATGGAGGCCTTTGGACTAATTTCACACCATTTTTATCAATCAAAATACAAACTTTTGAGTTCACACTCTTTGAGTTCAAGACTCTCAATCTGGTATTCGAAGTTAGGCGTACCCCAAGGGCTAGACTCCTGAATTTCGTGCGAGATAGTGCGGGTTTGTAGATACCTTCGCTAGATCAAAGATATTAATTCCCCAAATCGTGAGTCTTCGCAAAGAGATTCATATCTATCTGCCTTTTCCAATTTTGTTATCCCAGTTTTCTTATTTTTAGCTCTGACAATAACATGGAAGTATGGATTATTTTCATCTCCCAACTTCAGACATTTTTTGCCTTAGCTTTTTGTCTAGCTATTATTTCATCAACTTCTCTCCATTTCAGAATCTCCTGTGTGCAGCCTATCACTTTATGTACCTTCTGTGTGTTCATTTTATCTTCATTAACTGCAATCTGTGCTTCTACCAGCTCTACTCTTGCATTTTCCAGCTTCACCTTCACCCTATACAATTGTTTCATGTGATGCTTCAGTACATTTTGCAGTCTAAACAGCTTTCTCCACAACACATACATAGGTTGTCCCTTCAAAGACAATTCCCAGTTCCTCCTTATAACCTCCCGTACACCTGCTTGATCCATCATACAATTTAAAATTTTGAACACCCTGGTCTTTTGTACTCTTCTCTCATCCATAATAACAGTTAGCATGGCATTGTCTGATACACTAGGTTCCTTGACTCTAACAACAACATCAGGGTAACTCTTAAACCATTCCTAGTTGCCCAGTACTCTATCAATCCTAGAGTATATAGGTAGAGCCATATAGATGCAATGATAGTTTAGGAAACTTCACCCATATAGGTAAATCCCTTATCATATCCTTCTTCATCTCAAAATTAGGTTTCCACAGATACAGGAACATTGTCATGTTGAATATTGTGTACGAACCCCTACTCATAACTGCATCACGATATTCTCTTGATTTGAATCTCATCAAAAAATAACTTTCCTCATTATAATACAATTCAGGCAAAGCAACAAATGACCAGTATCTCATGATATAGTTTTTTTACAGCAGACATGGTTAACTCCCCCCTAGAACATACATAATAACTGCATTCTCCCAAAATTTCATCTCAGATTCTACATTATCTGCTTCAATTTCAATATGCTCTTCCCCATCAATCACATTTGGAATCATATAGTCAATTTTAAGCCCATTCGATTGTAGTCTATTCCCCTTAATGACATCCACCCACAACTTATCCTCACTCTTCACCTCATCGGATATAGGATTCTTCATAACAATTTCAGTTCATTCCTCCACATTCACATAATTGTGCACATCTTTCCCAGACCCCAAATTTAGCAATTTAGTTTCAGTTTGTACCTCAGTAGTCTGGTTCTTCAGCTCGCTTTCATCCACCTTCATTTTTGTTTCTGTTCTCTTCGGATTCTCCTGCAGTTTACTGTTGGTGCTTGCCTTCATCTGCACCACGTTCCTCTCCAGAATCGCCGGTGTAGCCACTTTCTTCTGGGGTCGACCATGCCCTTGTTTCATGCTTTTTGCCGTTACACGCTCAGTGCGTGAAAATCACCCACAATACATCTTCATTCATGCTTTTTCATTCTTTCACAACCAAGATTAGATTGTCACATACATCAATAAGTAAGGTTATTTTGACACTTTCTCATTTTGCAGGGTTTTATTAGTAGTTTCAGGCAAAATATAGGGTTTCTTTAAGCACTTTTCTAAGAAAAAAGCTTATGATATTAATCTAAACTATCACAACTGTAAAATAGTCTACTTCTTGAAAGACTGTGTTTTCATAAGTTATGGAAAAATTAAAGTTTAAACTGCAAATTAGAAGAAGTCAAGAAGTTTTTTTTGGATTGCATTAATCGATCATAAACTTATAATTACAGCATATTGCATAATAAATTGTTAATTTGCAACTAAAACCCCCCAAAAAAATAGATTAATTTGCAACAATAAGACTAGCAGAGAAAGTAAGAAAGACACAAATGAAGTAAAGGAAATACTGTAGATGAGTAAACTAGAATGAGCGGAAAATCTTTAAAATAAGAATAAAAATGAAAATAGTTAGTGAATTATGTTATGAATTAATAAGAAAATATAAAATTATACTGTGATATCTCTTTAGTATCATGATAATGTTTTTGGGAAAACCATCTTTCAGTAAATATATAGAAAGATGAGGTTTAATTATAACAATATGAAGTTAGAGGTTTATACTCTGCCGTAACCGTAAGTAAAACGTTTGAGTTTTGATTAGAAACATTACATATATTGATGCAAATTAGATTTATTTATTTATTTTTATTTATTAGGGTTTTTAGAAGATAACACTATACTCTTTTTTTCCACTGAGTTTTTTTAATGAGGTAGTGTGATAATTTATTTTATTTTAGAATAAGGCCCATTAATTCAGCCATGTTGACTTTGGAAGAATTAGTGTTTCGGTCATGCATTTATTTTAGGGTTTAGAATATTCAGTTCTGATTTGATTAAAATTAGATTTGGCAAGATTAGATAAAGCAATATTCATTCAAGATTTTTCTTGAAGAGTATAGTCATTTATTTTTGGTAGTCTAGTTAAATATGATTTTAGCTTCTTAAAGTTGCCATAATCATTTTCAGTTTCTCTTTTGTATTTTTGAAGACCATACCTATGTACTATAAATAGGGGATGAATTTCAACATTATTTTGACCTAACACTTTTATCAATCAAATATACAACCTTTTGAGTTCATACTATTTGCTTGCGAGGTATTCCATTGTTAGTTAACCCTGAGGGCTAGTTAAGTATCAATAAACCTTGTAATTTGATCCTGATGGCTAGTTAGAGAGCAAGTCGAAGTTAGGCGTACTCCGAGAGCTAGACACCTGAATTTCGTGCGAGATATTGAGGGTTTGCAGATCCCTTCACTAGATCAAAGATATTAATTCTGCAACCATGAGTCTTACCAAGGAGATTTATATCAGTTGGTATTCGAGCAAAGCAAAAGATCCTTGACTCGGGGGTTTCGAGTTTTGCATCCGTATTTTATTTTTTGGAAAACAAATAAAAAAAACCCAGCCAAGTTCCGCCGCCACAGAAATTTTCACCTCCGCCACTCAGTTATCTCCGACCGGTCAGCGCCAACCATAACTGCCTCCTGCCGCCGCACTTTTCCATATCTGATTGCCGGCATTACTCCGATCATCTCTGGCCAACTGCAGCGTTCTCCACCTTGATGAAAACACCAATCTGCTTGCCGTTATTTGCAACTCAAATTTTTTCCATTTCTCTGACCTTCTGAAGCCGTCGTCCGCTACAGCTTGACACCGGTCTACCGTTTTGATCTCCGCCATCGCTCCGCGTCATCTCCGATCCTCTTCAAAAAGCTTCTTCAGATTTGGTATAGTCTTCTTTGGGATTAGTGCAACGCAAGCAAAAATACATCTCCGATTTAGTAATCTTCGTTTGCCACTACAGGATACGCTAAATTCCAGCAAAGAGAAGTTACAGCAGAGGGATTCTAGCAAAGAAGAAGCTCGGAGCATGACATTCACGCGCGATCGACCACCAAGGCGCATGCATCCCATGCGCAGGTCATTGGTGGGCGCGTGCTGCACACGCGCGAGTAACCACATCCATATCTTCATATCACGAGACAGACAATATATCGCGAGTTGATCCATTTTCTCGCGTTTTGCTACATTTTCTCACCAGTTCTCTTCTCATCGCGAGTTAAAGGAGTTTTTACCACATCAACATTTCAGTCAATGCCTAGTCAGCGTCCAGTCACCGTTTATTAGCAGAATTTTACAGGGATGACGTGGGACGTTTATCTCCATTTATTTTGTGGATCACTATATCTCGCCCTGTATTTTACTATCCTCGCCCTAATACGTATACAGTATATATTTTTAATTTAATTTGAATAACTAAATTAAAGTATATTATAGTTTAAAAAATTAAATTTTTAAAGAAGCTAAAATCTGGGAGAAAAAAAAATTCCGGCGCCGCCCGCCGGACCCGCCGCCGGACCACCGGGTGCCGCCGCCGGTTCCGGTTCGCCACCGCCTGGGCGCGAGGCGCCACCGGTCGGCTCGCCACGGCTTGGGCGCGAGCCGTGGCGGGGCTCCGCTCGCCGAGGTCTGGGCCGTGGTCCGGTCGCCACCGCCCGGCCGAGAGTCACCGGCGGTCCGGTCGCCACCGCGGGACGGCGAGCCGCCGCCGGTCCGCTCGCCACGGACAGGCCGCGTGCCGCCGCCGGACCGCTCGCCACGGTCTGGGCGCGAGCCGGACCGGCGCCCCTCGCTTTGGCCTGCGCGCGAGCCACCGCTCGCCGTTCCTTCGCCGCGAGCCGGACGCGGTCCGCTCGCCAGGCCGTGGGTGCGAGCCGGACGCGCCTCGGCTCGCCGTGGCTTGGGCGCGAGCCGTGCCAGGCTGATTCCAAAAATTTGACTTCTATAATTGTGCTCGGATTCCATTCTTTCCAATGGCACTTGAATTTTTTTGCTATCCGAGACGAGGAAAAAAAACTCCAAAAAGGGTGTTACAAATTCCATGTCTTCGGAGGTAATTTTACTAATTAGTTTTCTGTCCGTAAGTAGTTGTTAAATTTAATAATTTTTGCTGTAGAAATTTGTGCTCGTCTTTGTGTTTTAATTTGTTAACAGTTACGTAGAAATTATTGCACATTTATCTCCTTTGAATTTAGCTCCTATCAGTTGCAGTAACGTTAATTTTGTTGTTAATTTAGCTACATAATGCTGTTTTGAATTTATCTACAGTAATTCATGGCCTATTAATTATTGTAACGTTAATTTTGTTGTTCCATTAAAATTCTTAAGCATTGCTGTAGAAATTTATGCCCGTCTTTGTGTTTTAATTTGTTAACTGTTACGTAGAAATTATTGCACATTTATCTCCTATGAGTTTATCTCCCATTAATTGCAGTACCGTTAATTTTGTTCTTAATTGAGCTACGTAATGCAGTTTTGAATTTATGTACAGTAATTTATGTCCTATTAATTATTGTAGCGTTGCTTTTGTTATTCTGTTAAAATTGTTAATTATTGCCGTAGAAATTTGTGCTACTCTTTGTGTTTTAATTTGTTAACTGTTATGTAGAAATTATTGCGCATTTATCTCCTATGAATTTATCTCCTACTAGTTGCAGTAACGTTAATTTTGTTGTTAATTTAGCTGCGTAATGCTGTTTTGAATTTATCTACAATAATTTATGCCCTATTAATTATTGTAACGTTAATTTTGGTTGTTCCGTTGTAATTCTGATTGGATGGAAAATACTATGTTAATTTAACTACGTAATGCTGTTTTGAATTTGTGTACAATAATTTATGTCCGATTAATTACTGTAGCGTTGATTTTGTTGTCCTACTAATTACCTGATGTTTATTGCTGTTTCAGGATGACAGTCAGTCATGTGAAGCTACTGCAGGGCGGAATGGATACTCTCCATTTGCCACCTCAGCTGTGTTCCCAGATGTTGACGAGGCTTATTCGTACCTGCAACGGATTGCTCTGCAGGTGGGATTTGAACTTGTGACGGGGTCCTACAAACAGAACAGGAATGGTCCGCTGAGGTTATATTGCATTTGCAATCGGGGCCGGAAGGATAAGGCTGTAGATACGAGCGAATCTGATGTAGTCCGACGGAGTAGCAGCTCGACCAGAAGTTGTGAATGCCCATTCGCGATTGTCTTGAAACAGGGAATCACGGGGAATGGTTGGAATGTAGTGTCGTGTAAGGATCCTAGACGAGGGACGCACAACCACTCTTTCTCAGTGTACCCCGAGGGTCACAGACAGAGCTCCAAGCTCCATGCGGACGCGAAGCAGATGATCAGAGATTTGACAGATTCAGAAACAGCTCCAAGGCATATCAATGCCAGCCTCAGTAATTCGTTTCCAGACCTGCATCAGAACATTAGGCAGGTGTACAATGAGAGATCGGCATATGTAACGGAAAGGCGAGGCGGGCGCAACACGGCGGAGAATTGTTTGCATATGGCCACCGCGAAAGGGTATGTAGTTAGTCACCGCTCAGCAGGTGATGGCACTCTGACTCATTTATTCATGGCCAATCCCGATGCTGTTGTGGCATTTCGCACGTTTCCGTGGGTTGTGGCCATCGACTCAACATACAAGACCAATCGGTACGGCATGCCATTCATTGAGATGGTTGGGATGTCCCCTTGCAACACAAACTTCTTGATTGCCTACGCAATTGTTGTTGACGAAACGGCAGACACCTATGAGTGGGTGCTGAACGCTCTGAAGAACTTGCTTGTGGATGGACCGTTCCCTGAGGTTGTGGTCACCGATCGGGAGATGGGACTGATTAGGCCACTTCGGACTGTGTTTCCAGAATCGAAACATCTGCTCTGCACCTGGCATATCAACAAGGATGTGGAGGCACGTGTCACCGTGCTGACGGGGAGTAAGAGGAACGGGTCAGGGTTCAAGAACGGTGCATGGTTCCGGATTTGCAATGCGTCCACCGTTACAGAGTACGAAACCGCCTTGGTTGATATGAGGGCTGCATGGTCTTGGAGCGTGGCTGTTATTAGCTACGCTGAGACGACGTGGCTCACACCCCATAAGGAGAAATTTGTGAGGGCATGGACGAACAGATTTCTGCATTTCGGGAACACAACTACGTGCAGGGTCGAGAGTGCACACTCGTCACTGAAAGGGTGGTTACAAACGTCGACTGGTTCACTGGACACGGTATGGAGGCGTGTCGACCTGCAGATAGCCCAGCAGATTACTATGATCAAGACCGGTCTCGAGAAGTCAAGAATGTGTATCGGAAGATTGCACCGTATGGCCGTTTTCAGCAACTTGATCAACAATGTGTCCAAATTCTGCCTGGATAAATTGAGGGTCGAGTACCGCAGGATTGATGCACTGGGAGCACAGGTATATGCTTACTGCGGCTGTGTGCTGCGCTCGACATACGGAATACCGTGTGCATGCGTCATGGCCGCGGCAGTTGCTGAAGGAATCCCCTTGTACTTGGACGACATTCATCCGCTGTTTAAGAGCCTGGCATTGGGTGATCACTCGCAGAGCACGGAGAACAGCTCGAGGGCCGAACAGGATCAGTCGCGGTTCGACACTCTGTTGGAGGAGTTGGCACGCAGCGACCCTTCGGTCCGACGACGAGTTGCATCCTACGTAGATGCGCAGTTGCATCCGGAGGAGAGCGGCATTGGCGAGCCGGACATCTGTACCAGTGCACGTGGGAGACCAAGCGAGCAGGTCCCCCGATCAAGATCAACCCGACGTTCACCGAGCTACCACGAGCACGTGAACAGGCGATACGGGAGTAGTTCAAGGTCCCCGGGGCGTGCTTCAGGGAGCGGTCGCCGCCACGGTAAGTACAACATGTTTATCTTATTGTTTATCTAAATGTATATCGCCGCCTGCACAAGATATTTATGTTAATGTGTTGTCCTGCAGCGACATTCCCGTTCCTCGAAAGTGTCCCCCACATTGTCAGGCGTTACATCGAAGGCTGGAACGATGTCGTGAGTGATGGTAACTGTGGCTTCAGATTCATTGCTGATGCGTTCCACGTAGACGGTGAAGGTGAATGGTCCACAGCGCGTCGGGCAGTATTTAACGAGATATCAACTCATTGGCCTGACTACGTTCCCATTTACGGTTCGCAAAATGACGTTGAACTCGCCAGAGCCCGTATACACCACACCAGCGGTCCATGTGGTCCAGAGCATTGGTTTACGTTCATTGCGGACATGTTTCCCGTCGCCACCTACTACAACACGGTCGTGGTTTTATATTACATTTTAGAGAACGGGTCGGCGGACCATTGCTGTACAGTCCTTCCACTGAGGGCAGGTGGGGGCGAGGCTGGAACAAGTAGGGAGCTGCACATTGTATACGTTCGCAGTGCAAGCCATTTCGTCCGGGTAAACATGAAGGAAAACTGTCCCATGCCCCCCGTGGTTAATCTGTGGACCACGCTAAGGAAGCCTGATGTCGTAGGTTGGGAGTTACCCTTTCGTAGGAGGCTAAGCGCTTGGAGAAGAGCATACTCCCAGAGTAATTAACTGTTGTTATTAACTCGGCATGTACGCAACCGTTACAGTTATTGCCTACGCGTCGCGTAATTAATTTTGAAAGCGTTGTCCATGCAAAAATGAATGACGCATAAATTTGATATGCAAAAACATAGCCGATTACATAAATGAGCAGAATATGGCACAACTGTGAGCTCACACATAAACAAACATTCGACTAAGGAATGGGTCCATAACCGAGCCTTCGATACTCATCGTGATGACCGAGCAGAGTCGTCATCAACTCCCTCATGCTGGGGTCGCCGAGTCCATCAACGGTTGCCGAGCCAAACGGATCCAGTGCGCTCATCACGTCACTCAGCATCTGTTACACAGGAAACGGAGTTTACAATAACGAGACAATAAAATGTAATATAATTACTCGAAGCAAACAGTTAGTGAAAACTTACCGATAACTGATGATGTGTCTTGTCCGGGCCACTCGCGGCAGCATGTTCAGGATTTGCGATCACTGGGTGCGAATGAGTCGCGTACCAGTCCTCGTAATCCATGGTACACTCTGATTGGGGCGTGGCTACCGGGAACGCCGCAAGCCGTTCGTTGTGCCAAGTGTGTGCCATCTCCCATAGGGTCAACTGCAGCCTCCCTGGGTAGGTCACTGAATAGCCGGCTGGATCAGCCGGGCGGGAACAAGGCTCCGGCGCAATAGCAAGACCCCGCGGTATACCCTGTAGGAGACCGAACTGCCGCACAACGCGATCTGGCATGTACGCCTCCATTGCGTCGAGGTATCGGATCACGCCGCGGTAGTGAGTCCTCCCCCCCGCAGCCCTAACCACGTCCACTCCATATGGCAACCAATCCACCTGCACAATATGAGTAATTCAGAATAAGAGTTACGTTTCTATGGAATCCCATCTGTCTACTACTGTCACAATAAGAGTAATTCATACCTGGTCGGGCTGTAAGGCATCCAACTGTCGCCTGATGGCACCGAGCCTCCCCGTACCCCTCCTTGCTTTATCCCCTGCGTGCCACCGACTGGCGCGGCCCGGAAGAGCTGGCAATGTACTCGGTCTCGGCCGAAACATCGGAAAGTACTCGTATATCAATGCTTGAAGCAGCGTGCAACATCCGCACAGGCCGCGCGCCTGGGACCGGGACGCAATTCCCAACTGCAGATACAAGCTGGCCAACGTCGCCGAGCCCCACGACAACTGCGAATCAAGCAGGGGTAGGAGGTTGGCTCTAACCTTATTCCCGGTTTTATCCACAAAAAGCGTGGATGCAAACAGGGTCAGCATGTAGCACATAAATTGGAAGTTCTCGCTCTGTCCCGCCGCTACACACCTCGCCATCAACGATTGGGCATCTATGTTACCCCCGTTCCAGTCTTCCGCGAGAAAGGACTCCACATCTTTCCCAAACATTTCAGCGCACGCTTCCTCAATAGTCTCCGCCGAAATGGTAGTCGCAACAGCGCCACCTTCGATGGGAATGCCAAGAATCATCTCAACGTCGTGCATCAGGATGGTCATCTCCCCAAAAGGCATGTGAAACGTGTTCGTGTCCGGCTGCCACCTCTCGACAAAAGCGGATATCAGTGCCATGTCAAGGAACTGGAACATAATCGCAGGCAGGTGGCCCAACCCGGTCGCATGTATCCGGGCCTGTGCAACATCGCTCAGTTCGGGGATCGTGGCGACCAGCTGCTTGCATAGCGGCGACCGAGCATGGCATCTCAGCACACCTCGCTCTATACCATTCCAAACGTCAACAGCGACGTGTCCTCCGAAGCTCGGTATTACGAGGTCATCCTGTGGGCCACCAGCCACCGGTCCCCGCACCACCCACGGCTCACCGGCGGGTCGCTTCCTCCTATTCCTCCTCGGTGCCATTCCGGTGCTAGGCTCACCGGCATTGCACGATCCACCAGAAGACTGTGCGAATTGACCAGCTCTGTTCCTCACGGTGTGCCTGGCTCCAGCTTCAGCATAACGTTCGAACCCGGCATCCAATGGAACACTCGAACCAGGTTGGCCCACCGGGGGGACATCTGCGGGCAGGTCATAATTCATCTGCCAATCACTATCATGACGGATGCCACCGGACGCGAGGATGTTAATCTCCGGACCGTCCCATGTCGGCATGGGATCGAATGCACGAACGCTCGGTGGAGAAGGCTGCTCCGCTCCTACATCAAACTCCCGCGGGCGAGGCGACGGTTCATCCTCGACCACGCGGCCTCTAGCCTGTCTCGCCGAGGCACTAACACCTCTTCGTCGTATGGAACGACCATGACCGTCAGGTTGACCACCAGTGCTCATCTACGACACAAGATATGTAATTAGTATAACAACAAGTGAATCAAACTGATATGATAAGATAAATTAACATACATTTCAACAACGTGTGAACTAATTTTTTCGAACAGTGCATCAACGAACTGGAACATTTTTTTTAGTTACAAATTGGAGATTACATAACTAAATAATCTTATTTTCTTACCACATCGCACTATTATTAACATTCAAGGAAACAATAGTTAAAACATATCGCAACAGTTTACTACACAATTGTTTACATCGGATTACTAAAGTTTATTTACGTAGAACTATATTCTATTATGTCACATAACTAAATAATTTCCAAAAAACACAATTCCTAATCAATAATTTCTGAATAATTTCTATTACGTCACATACCTAAATAATTTCTAAATTGGCCAATTTCTAAAAAATACAATTTCTAAAACAATATGTCCAAATTTAAACTAAGTAATTTCTACAAAACACAATTTCTTCGTTTTAATTCCAATTACGCCACATACCTAAATAATTTCTAAATTGGCCAATTTCTACAAAATACAATTTCTACACCATTATGTCCACATTGAAACTAAGTAATTTCTACAAAACACAATTTCTTCGTTTCAATTCCAATTACGTCACATAACTAAATAATTTCTAAATAACCCAATTTCGGAAAAAAACAATTCCTAAAATATTATGTCCAAATTTAAACTAAGTAATTTACACAGAACACAAGTTCTTCGTTTTAATTCCAACTATGTCACATACCTAAAAAATTTCCAAATAACCCAATATCTAAAAAATACAATTTCTAAATAAATTCTATTATGTCACATAACTAAATAATTTCTAAATAACCCAATTTTGGAAAAAAACAATTCCTAAAATATTATGTCCAAATTTAAACTAAGTAATTTACACAGAACACAATTTCTTCGTTTTAATTCCAACTATGTCACATACCTAAAAAATTTCCAAATAACCCAATATCTAAAAAATACAATTTCTAAATAAATTCTATTACGTCACATAACTAAATAATTTCTAAATAACCCAATTTCGAAAAAAAACAATTCCTAAAATATTATGTCCAAATTTAAACTAAGTATCCTAAGTAATTTCTATTATGTCACATAACTACATAATTTCTAAAAAACCCAACTTCTAAAAAATACAATTTCTAAAATATTATGGCCAAATTTAAACTAAATAATTACTAAAAAACACAATAAGCTTCCAATTATGTCATCATGTCCAATTATGTCATTATGTCATTAATTCCACATATGTCACATAGCTAAACAATTTCCAAAGAAGCACAATTTCTAAAAAATCG
Organism: Rubia yunnanensis; assembly: GCA_037428765.1. Classification (NCBI taxonomy): domain Eukaryota; kingdom Viridiplantae; phylum Streptophyta; class Magnoliopsida; order Gentianales; family Rubiaceae; genus Rubia; species Rubia yunnanensis. Next base: position 117,712,661 of record CM075064.1, on the reverse strand, counting down.
TTTCTCAATAACTTCTATTATGTCACATAACTAAAATCCTAACAATTCCGACAAGCTCAACAAAATTCTAACAATTCCGACAAGTTCAACAAAATTCGAATAGATCGGGCAACGATTCCCACGAAAAGAAAAAAAAATTTCTCAAAAACTTACAATTTTCCGGCGGGATTCCGGCGGGATTCCGGCGGCGGCGGGCGGCGGGCGGCGGGCGGCGGTCGGAAATGGAGAGGCAAGGGGGAGAGGGAAGGGGGAGAGGGAAGGGGGAGAGAGGGCAGGGGGAGAGAGGGCAGGGGAGAGGGAAGGGAGAGGGAAGGGAGAGGGAAATGGAGAGAGGGGAGGGGTATTTATAGGGTTTTTAATATTTTTTTTCTTTTTTATGTTTTTTTATAATTTAAAATTATTTTATTTTAATTCAAAATACGTGTATTTATACGTATTAGGGCGAGGATAGTAAAATACAGGGCGGGATATAGCAAGGCCCTTTATTTTTTAAGACCGTTCATGTTTCGAGGACAAAACTTTTCGACCTCAGAGGGAAAGATACGAATTAGGTTTATTTATTTATTTTTATTTATTAGGGTTTTTAGAAGATAACACTATACTCTTTTTCCCACTGGATTTTTTTTAATGAGGTAGTGTGATCATTTATTTAATTTTAGAATAAGATCCATTAATTCAGCCATGGTGGCCTTGGAAGAATTAATGTTCGGTTATGCATTTATTTTAGGGTTTAGAATATTCAGTTATGATTTGATTAGAATTAGATTTGGTAAGATTAAATAAGAAAATATTCACTCAAGATTTATCTTGAAGAATATAGTCATTTATTTTAGGTAGTCTAGTTAAATATGGTTTTAGCTTCTTAAAGCTTCCATAATCCTTTTCAGTTTCTTGTTTGTATTTTTGAACACCATACCTATGTGATATAAATAAGGGTGGTTTTCAACATTATTTTGATCTAACACTTTTATCAATCAAATATACAACCTTTTGAGTTCATACTCTTTGCTTGCGAGCTATTCCATTGTTGCTTAATCCCGAGGGCTAGTTAAGTATCAATAAGCCTTATAATCTGATCCTAATGGCTAGTTAGAAAGCAAGTCAAAGATAGGCATACCCCGAGGGCAGGACACCTGAATTTTGTGAGAGATAATGGGGGTTTGCAGATCCCTTCACTAGATCAAAGATATTAATTCTGCAATCGTGAGTCCTCGCTAGGAGATTCATATCATATATAGAGTTTAACACATAAATTATATGTTTTACTTTAGATATGTAATGTTTCTAACTAAAACTCAATAGGCGTGTGAGTTTACCCAAATAGCTTATAGGCTGAATTTGACCCAAAATTTTAATTACTTTAACCTGTAAATTTTTCACCTTTCTGTTGTAAAATTACACTCAAGTCCCTAATCTTTCTATAACTTATAGAAAGACCATATTTTAATAGAAAAACTCTAGTTTAAACTTAGGCGTATATGATATCTCTGGAAATTAAAGTTTAAATCAAAGTTGATGATTTGTATTGTGTGTATTGTAATCATGCATTTAAATAAATGTGTATTGGATTATTTAATTCGTGTATAATAATTATGAGAGTGGGTTACCTGACATGAGGTATGTCCATAAGCTTATGGATAAGCCAGAAACTTGTTAGCAATTTAAAAAATTGGGGAAGGAAAAGAATTTGGGTTGGGCCATGTTGACTTGCAGGCTTGGGTTCCTGCCATTTTCTTCGTAACGTGCGTCTTCTTCTTCTTTTTTCTTCGCCTTCCTTCTTCTTCTTCATCTTGCTTTCTTCCTCGTTTTCTTCTTTTCCTGGTCTTCTTCTTCTTCTTCTTCTCGCTTGTCTTTCTTTCTCTTTCCCCGTTTCTTCGCCACTTTGATTAATCCACCAACATTCAATCCTTTATTGGAAAGATCGATTTCTGATTACGAAAAGATCTTCGATTGAATCTTTGACGCCGGAGCCGAGAGCACTTGGAGGATCCAAAATTCTGCCCACATCTAGAGGAGAAGGGAGGGCGAGTTTCAAATCTGATCGAAATAGCTTATTTTAATTTGATTAAAACTGAATTTCACTTGTATTGTAATTCTTCACGTCCAGTTGAGGTTATGTTATTCAATTGCATTCGATGTGAATGATATTATTATTGAAAGTTCCGAATGTATGAATTCTGCTGCTATGAACATGTAAAAAATATGTGGCAAATATTCAAAAATGAACTAAATGCTGCTGAAATATTTTGTATATACTATGCACCTGTTACCTTACAATACGTATCGTTTGTATTAAAACATGCATTTGTTTTAAAAGTTTCAAACATGAATAATGAAACTTTTCCAAGAGATCATGTATAAGTTAAGTTAAAGTTTAACAATTTAAAATTGTCATATTAGCTCTGCATTAATTACTTTACAACATGTATGGTTTAAATAAAAACACACATATGATTTAAAATTTTCAATTCCTTTTATGAATAGAAAAAATCATAGGCTAGTGCATAAGTTACCTTATGAATAGTTTCTGTTTTGTTAAAACATGCATTTGTTAGCCTCCAACTAGTATTTCTTATAGTATACATAACAGAGGTGAAATAATTTTGTAGTTTTTCAAATTTTTATATGTACTGCATTTAATACCTTACAATATATACATATTACATTAGTACTTGTTTAAAAAAAACATGAGCAGAATCCCTGATTTATATCAAAGAGTGGTCACAGAAAGTCTTGGCGGCGTGAAAACAACACATGTAAAGCATTGCATACATTGCATAAAAAGCATGCAAATTTTGTCAATTTCAAACACGAGAGGGGCTCTCAACATCTAAACAAAATGGAAGATAAAGTGCTCGTGACAGAAATCTTCCATTAGGTAACTTACAATTACAATAATATTCCTATATAAATTAACTAACAGTTTCTAATACAATGAATCAATTATTAATCTTCAAAAGGGGATCATCTTCGAATCCTTAAGTTCAGTGTCATATTTATCTGAATCCTCCTCGAGTCGGAACGTCTTGTGAAGTCCAATGTTCAATTTTATATGATTCCTTAATGTTAAAACCACTTTAAGTTTAGATCCAACTCCTGCAAAAATTCATACACATGGGATATTAATAGTTGCAGCATATAAGTAAACATGCATGATTTCTAATTTAAAATGAACAATAATCAACAATGAAAATAAAATTCAATCACAATAAAACAAACAAGTACATACTGGATACTAATAGATGCAATACATAAGTAAACATATGCAATTCATAATTAAAAAAAACAAGAATTTATTTAAAAAATTATATACAACACAACTAACAAGTACACACTGGATACTAACAGATGCAACATATAAGTAAACAGATATAGCATATAAGTAAACTATGCAATTCGTTATTCAAAACGAACAATTAAAAACAAATGAAAACAAAAGGTCATACACAGTACAACTAACAAGTACAAATTGAATACTAACAGGTGCAACATATAAGTAAACAGATGCAGCTCGGAATTCAAAAAGAAAAATCAGCAAAAAAAGGGGGAAAAAAGAAGGCCAGTCACAGTGCAACTAACATGTATACGTTGGATGATAACAACTGCAACATATAAGCAAACTAATGCACCTCGTAATTCAAAATGAAAAATCAACAAAAAATGGGAAAAAAGAACGCTAGTCCTTGTACAACTAACAGGTACATGTTGAATAATAATAGTTGCAACATATAAGGAACCTAATGCACCTCGTAATTCAATATGAAAAATCAGCAAAAAGGGGGGGGGGGGAAGAAGGCCAGTCATTGTACAACTAACAGGTACACGTTGGATAATAAACACTACAACATATAAGCAAACTAATGCACCTCGTAATCCAAAATGAACAATCAACAAGTTTTTTGTAACAATGAGAGGACAATTCAAAATCAAATCATCGAAAAATGCACATAGAAAATCAAAACATTGTAAATGATGTTTATCCAACGCTCAACAAAACAAAGAACATGCCAAATCTGACAAATCAAACAAAAATTTTGTAATAATAATGTAAAACATAAACCTAGATATACGATATACCTCTATTGCGAACGATGAACAAAATATGAAGAAACAAAACAACGCCACTGGAGAAGAATTGGATAAACGAGTGGACGAAGAATCACGGAGAAGAGGCAATGAAACGCAGAGAAAAGGTGGAGAAACGTGCGGTGATGGAGAAACAGAGAATAAACGAAGTAGTGGATGAGAAATTTTCGGAGAGAAGAAGGAAATTGTCGGAGAAAGAAGGGATATACTGATGTGTCGTAGAGAGAAGAAGAAGATATGAAAAAAGATAGAGGAACTAAGGTTAATACAATTAAAAGTTAACTCTTCATTAATTACAAAAGGAACCCCATTTTGCAAAATAGTCTCTGGCCTATCCATAAGCTTATGGACATGTCGCTTTTCCTGAGACTTTCTCTAATTATAATACACAATTTACTATTAGGAATATCATGATCAATATGATATATCTGGATTGCCATATAAGATTTGATTAGAGTAAGCCCAACTATTTCTCTAAGTTTATTTTATAAAAAAATTAACCCATAATAATGCAACTTAGGGGGAAGGGGGGACTGAACCCTGGTTGCACATGGGCGGGCACAAAGCCCTGACCACTTGAGCTAACCCAAGTGGTTCTATTTCTCTAAGTTTTTTTTATTTTATAAATTAGAGATTTTAGATTTTTTTAACTAAAAACCATGTTAATGGGAGGGGGGGGGGGGGGGATATGTATGGTTCCCCAACCTTTATGAAAGCTTGTTCAACTTTACAAGATAGTTGTTCAAGTAGAAACTTAAACTTTTTACACAAAAGCTGAGAATAACTACTAAGAGAGGAGATTTCTAACACAAATGATTTTCCAAGAGATTTCATGGAAGTGTTTCCAATCGCCATACCTCCACCCCTTGTGTTATTTTGGACGAATCGGACGGACTTCCAACAAATCCCTGGGTAAATGTGACAAAATTTGATGGCAAAAGCCAAGAGTAATGTTATGAGCTTGTTCACATTTTTGTCCCAATCTGCAAAAACTTTTGCAAATCTTCTGCAAACCTTCTGCTTGGTAAGTCACATTTTTGTACACCTTTTGCTTGGTAAGTTTGGAACCTCCAATTTCTTCATGCTCTGCTGAGGTAGGAGGAATGGATGTTTGTATCCTTTGGAGCATTTAATTGAGATCTTGATGAGCTCGGGTGTAGTAGTTTTGAGTGTGTCCAAAACTGATCTTCAAATGGATAACCCACGAAAAGAAAATCTTATCAGTAGTATCCATTCTGGCCAACTATTCTAATGCAGGAGTTTGAAACCTATCTAGTGAGATGAGTCCTTTAGCTTTGGTGTCCAAGTTCTGGAAGTTTAGCATTTTTTGGTCAGCTTTAAGAGCCATCTTACAAAGATAGTCAGCAGCCATGTTTGCCGGCCTATATGTATGTGTAATCAGGATGCTATCCATTTTATGGTTTAACTCTGAAGCTAAGGAAAAAGAATTCCACGGAGCTTTGTTTGGATCAGAAATTGATTAAATGACTAGCATGCTATTAGATTCCATAGGGTATGAATTACGGTTCTGTGAAATAGAAAATATCATTCCTTCTTTCAAAGCCATCATTTCTTAGTGCAAACTATTATATGTGGAAGCTGATTTTATGAGTGCTTTAATAAAAAAATCCCTCCTTGTCTCTGATTATTAATGCCAATTCCACATTTTCCAGTAGAGCTATGCCAAGCAGCATCAGCATTTACTTTGTAATATGTTGTAGGTTTAGATCAGTGAAAGCATCTAATCCTAGGTTTATGTGGTTTCTTTAGGGAAGGGATGAGTCCTAACTGACCCAGACCATATCAGCTTGAGATTTAGAAACTTGGGGTTTTATATAGAAAGCATTAAAAACCTCATTTTGATATTCTGAATTATGGTATGAAACTGAGGTATAATGTTTTTATGGATAGAAAACCATTCCTTGCTTTCCAGACATTCCAACAGATAATGAAAGGCAAAATATTGATTAAACTGTTATGTACAGTAGTGTCACCTTTTAAAGTCCAATAAAAGGTTAGTCCATAAAAAATGTTTTAAAATGTGGTGTTCTGACTCCTATAATGTGATCAAATGCATTCCATATGTTAGCAGTCAAAACACAATCATTGAAATAGTGAGACAATGTATCCAGGTCAGAACAGAATGGACATTTAGAGGTAAGTGATATGTTTGAAAAAAGAGAGAGGATATCATCAAAAGGTAATATTTCATTTGCAAGCTTCCACATGAACACAGAAATTTTCTTTGAAGTCAGTGGGATCCAAACCTTTTTAAGACTTTGATGTTTGGCCTTGATTGGGATATCAGTTCATAGGCTGATTTGAAAGTAAACATCCCAGTGGTTGATGGTGCCCAAATCATTTTATCTTCCTTGTATGAGTGTATCTCTAGATCCTGAAACATGGAAAACAAATGGTTAGGAGCATCTTGAAATAGTTGAATCAAGACTGCTCTATTTTGTACAATGCAAAAATTCAAAAAAAAAAATTCAACGATAAAGTCTTTTATAAGACCTTCTCATGGTGAGATTAAGAATAAGATAGAATTCATACGAAGTTAAGAGGGATGAGATTTCATATAGAATTATATTTTGGGTACCAAAGTAAATAATTGAAAAATTAATGGTATCATGTCATAAGTGTCTCGGAGGTCGAGATTCTTGATCTCAACTCCCGAGGGTAAAATTTCCCTTTCCATTGACGTGTTTCGTGCGCTTTTTGGTACCAAATGTGATGTTTCAGTTACACTTCTTGATGATGTTTTTTCGGAAGCACCATTTCCACTAAAATCATGCGTTCAAAGTTAAAATTTGATGTTCTGATGTATAATCTTGTATTTATATCTTAAACTTTTGACACTTTAGACATTTTGACACTGCGTGATATTTTACTATTTTAGTTTTCAAATTTTAACTTGTAATTTTAGTTTGACCGATGTATTAGATTTTAATTGTGTCATTTTTATTTTTTTTTGGATATAAGAATATTTATTATAATGTATGCCTTGATTTTTTTAAAAGTGTGATTAGTTTTTTAAATTTTAATCTCGATATTTTATTTTTTTCAGATATTAGTGTCACATTTTGATGTGTACTTTGATGTTTTAGAAATATATTGATATTTTTATTTGATGTTTAACTATATCAATTTTGATGTGTATTTTAGTGTATTATTTGAGGTTTGGCTATTATTTGATGTGTTTTTTCATATATATATTTTTTATTCTACACATTTAATTTTATAATTTTATGTGTATTTTTGTGTTTTATTTGATGTTTAACTACTTTAGTTTTATGCGTATATTTTGTGTTTATATTTGATACTTTAATAATTTTAAATTGATGTGTATTTTAATCTTTTAATTTGATGTTTAATTATCTTTATTTAATGTGTATTTTAGTGTTTTATTCGTCTAACTATATTTATTTTATATATTTTTAGATAATGTTATTTTAATTTTACGTGTATTTTAGCATTTTTATTCTATGTATATATATAAACATATATTTAAATTTAGCTTACTTTGGGTTTTTATTTGATATTTATCTAATAGTACGTAATCAATTGTGAATGAATAGAAGGTTTAACATACCTATGTATTTAATATGGGAGAGATCCTATACGATCTCCAAAATTACCTAGGGTTTGAATTATCTTTTCATGCGGAGGAGGTAATAGTATTCGAGTATATTTGGAATACCGATCATAGTTTCCATGTGGTAATGTAAAGCCAATATACTCATTGTGCGGGTCTCTTCGACCCATCGATATTGTGGTGGTAAATGTTCGACTGGGCCTTGGCCCCCGCTATCACCAGTAGCCTCTCAGAAGGGAAAATGAGCCTTAGAAGATTTTTCATCGTTAGTGGTGTTTGGTTTTCTCGATCTTTCGATCATTAGAGACTTCATTCTGGCCAGACACGTGTCAGTGGAAGTTACTGAGTTGAGTGCAAGGTGCAGTGCATAGAAGAGGAGATGGGAAAATACTCTCCTATTGTATCACGTTTCGGCGAGTTTAAGAGTAACCTTTAATCATTACAGTATTTGAAAATCATCCCATTATAACTCCCTCTTTCTTGATGCTTTCAATTCAATTCTGCAGTTACTTCAAGAGTTTCTCCAACTTTCTCTGCAAAATGCTTTAATTTCACGTTCAACTCATATTCCCAAAAATTAGTAAGTTTTCTCTTCTTCCTCTCTCAGACTTTACTCTTAATTTACGAGAAACATGTCTCTGTCGCCTTCGTTAGAGGGGAACGGTAGTTCTTTGGCTACAACTTTGGCAAATTATGGAGGAGGAAGTAGATTTGGAAACCATGTCAGTTATGAAGAAACATCTCCCTCCGGTAAAAAAGAAGAATGGAATGAAGAATATGAGTTTATCTCATATTCCCCTTTAGTGTTTTAATTTTATGTTTTACTAGTTTAATTCGATTTTAAATTTATTGGATACTTAACTATGTTAATACCATGTGTATTATTTGTGTTTTAGTTCGACGGTTTATAATTTTGATTCGATGTTTTTAAATTAGTGTATTTTAAATATTTCTATTTGATGTTTTTACTATTTTTAACCTAATGTATGTTTTATTTTTCAAATTGATAATTTACTATTTTTATTGATTTATATTTATTTTAAATCTGATATGTTTTTGTTCAATGTGTGTTTTAGGCAAACCCAAAGATAAACCAGCCCAACAATTACATGTACCCACCCAGGAAATATATATTAGGCCCAATTTTAAAATTGACGCAGTTTTGCACATGAATATCTCCCTAAATCATTTTGCCTTAACCCAGTTTCAACCCAGAATTTTTCAGTCGCCAGCGTGCTTCATAAGTCTTCTCGACATCGTGAAACAGAGCTACAACTCGACCGGATTCAATGCAAAATTGAGTTACAATCGACATCGAACGCATTAGCGGTAGAGAGCAACAGAGCTGACGACAAAATTAATCGAACTTCACATTGGCAGAATGGAGGTTCAAGTTTGATGATGCAAACCAGAGTTGAACTGGACGACGACAATATTGAGCGACTGCTATATCGAGTGTGAATTGGACAAAGCGACGACGACTAAGATGGAAAAATGTCGTTCTCAGGTTCGAAAACTGGACCACAAGCTGTAGGCCGTTGTTTCGTATTTGGGTTACGGATTGGGTCTCGACACATACCTTTGTTCATCAGAACCCTAAAGCTTACCTAAACGCTTTCATTTGCTCCATCAAGAACCTCCTCAATTCCCTCTCTATGCAACTCCCTCTTTGCCTACCCGTCCTTTTTTTCCTTTCGCTGCGTTCCACCGCCATCATCCACCACCTTCTTCCCTGCCCAACATTAACTTCTTTCGATCACCACTTGTAAACCCTAATCACCCTCTTCAAAGTTATGGATTCTCTCTTAGTCACGCCAAGGGGAACACATATCTGATTGGGAATCGACAATTGAAAGCACACACAATTGGCTTTTGGGATTGAGTTTCGGGTGTGAATACTTTGTGCATGCAGCTGCACTGAGATTATATCAGCACTTTCAAGGAAATTGGGGGTTACCAAACCATATTTTCCTCATAAATAAGCATAAATTGAAGCTATTCATCAAGAATCTCCCAGGTGTATTAACATGCCTGAATAAAATTGTGCTTCAGAATTGCAAGGCAAAGAAAACATGTTCACAATCCTGGTTTGACCTAATTATGAAAAGAAAGAAAGAAATGGATTCAATGTACACCATATATCTCCTAAATTTCGCTCAATATTTTTGAAGCAATCAAGATCAATCTAGTTTTCAACTAATGTACGCTTCAAGCTGTTCAAAATTTTCAATAAGAGACTCGGTTATTACTCTAACTTGAAACACTGCTTGTTCTCCGTGCAGACAGGCAAGCTGCACTCGGGCACCTGCACAGCTTTACAGCCAAACCAAATCCCTACTGTTCCTACTTCCTTTTCGTCATTGTCACTATCGACATCCAATGGACTCACCCGATTCTGGTAACTTCTGCGCCGGATGATGAACACGTTGAAATAGTAGCTAACCAACTCTTCCCTTGTTTTCGAAGGGAAGATTTTGAAAGAATGGCGCCAAAATTGATTCGAAGTACTTTTGTTGCCTTGTACCATCCTTTTGAACCTCTGCTCCTCTTCCACTGTCCAAGAAAGGGAGACTTCCTCACCCATGAGCTGAAACCTCCACTTGTAAAATGCCTGCCCAAGTTCACGGTTCAGTGTTAGCCTCTTCTCGGCTATGTGAAACCGGATGCATTCTATGTGACCTGAAAATAGACAGCGGCAGGTTCTTGGTCTTCCCTTCCCAATAGGATCACATTTAAGGGTAGGCTTGTGTATCCCGCCTTCAGGAAGCCATACCAGAGTCTCTACCCATTTGGAATCACTTTCAGAAACTTCGCCGGTCCATTCAGGAATCTCTGCTTGAAAGCAAGGACCAACTCGGATTTTCTTCTCAGCTGCCTTGTCCGGAACACCACTTCTAACTGTGTCACCAAAGGCTACATCAACACTCGGGAGAGGGGATTCTTCGGGTGTAGATTGAATCACATCCGTACCACAAGATGCTAAATTGACCGGTTGAAGCCTCAGGCTGGATCGTGACTTTTCGACAGACAAGTTTTTGCTGACATCTTCATACATGGAAGGATGCATCTTCCAATTTTTCTGCAAACATATTTGCAGCATGATGTTCAAACAAGTCAATAGAAATTGAAGAAATGTAATTCAGACTATATTCAAATACTACCACAGTTCTAAGAAATTAATAGCTTGCATATACGGATATATTTTTTCAAAATCGCAGTTTGTGTAATCTTGCATGAGATTATATCACATCCAGAACATAGTACTTCCATAAGCATAGGAAAAATGCGCACGATTGAGGAAAACAAGGAGAGTGTACCTGCTGTGGAGATGTCTCAACGGACAAATACACATGCCTTTTGATTAACAGTGCTTCCCGGGCCAACAAAGCCTGGACCCATAGCTCTTCACTACCATGATCTTTCCACTTCAAGGTGTCGGGTATTCCACCGATTCCAATATCATCCGAGCATTTAGCCGCGCCCTTGACCCAACTAAGCATGTTGGCCCATGACGAATGTTCTCGCTTCCTCTTGCGAGCATCATTCACTTGGCCAACCCTATCATCAGAAGATAGATTAAAATCTTCTTCCTTGATCTTACTTCTCCCTTCAGAAAATCCATGAACTCCACTGATAACTTCCTCGATCACTTGCTTTATTGATACTACCAAGTTATTATCACTGTCAATGTAAATCTGTTCATCATCATTGTCATTGATATATCGCTCCTCCAGACCATCAAACTTTTCATTCAGGTCTTTTCCGGATGAACAATCCACTGATCTCTTCCTAGAATCACTTTCATCTCCACTGTTACCAATCTCCGAAATAACAACCTTCACATCCGACATCCTCTCCTTCCACAAGCCATTCTCCGAATCGCCAAACCCCTTCATTAAATCCCGCAAAGTCTCCTCCAAATTCTTAACAACCCTGTTACCCCCTCCAATTGAAATTTCCCTGTCTCTCACACCCTGCCACAACCAGCAATCCAATTCAGACAAATACTTAGTGTACATCAACTTCACCGACGCCATTGCCCCAAATCCAATCCCACATTCCTCAGCCACAAAATCCCACAAATCCTGCCGCGAAGTCGATTCATATCCACCTACTTTCCTGACTACCCAAAACAGCTTAAACAAATCCACAGGCTTCTCGTTTGAACACAAAGCAGGTAAAGGCTTAATAGATTTATGAACATTTTTTCCCTCCAGATATTTCACTAGAACCTGATTAAACAATCCTCTCAGCCTATTCTTGCACTCATCAAACCGACATTCGAGTAAACTCAAATCCTGACATAAAACAGACCCCTTTTTCTCCACCTCCATTAACTTCAAGAACAATTCTACTTCTAGAACACACAGTCTACGATGCCTTACGGGCGTTTCTTCTACTCTAGAATCATAATCTACAGACAATTTTAAGAAATGAATTTAAAAAAAATTTATCATTCGAACTAACTGGAATTAAAGTTGATAACTTTGATGCAAAATAAAACCGATTATTACCTTGACAGCCTTAATTTGGAGGAGCCATGGATAGTCCTCTACTTGAATTGAAGAAACAGAGGCTTCAAGAATGAGGAGAGAAGGAACCCCAAAAATTTAAACATTAATCAATAAAATTGAAAATATGGAACTAAAGCAATTGAAAATTGATTTATCATACATTGGTTTAGTGGAGTTGCATAGGGTTGCAGCCTTGAAGGGATCTTTGACAGCTTCCAAATCAAGGGCTTTGATAATAACCTACATAACAACAGAGTAATTGACCAAAATTATGATTAAAAACAAGTGGGTTATGCCTATGTTCTATTGGTAATTTATTAGAGTTTTGTATTGCTATAATCTAGAGTGGCTATGAAATTGACTTTTCGATCAATTTTAAGCAGAGAAAATGAATGGATTGATGGACGGTGAAAAAAATGCCAACAAACTTTATTTAGCATTTTCAGAATAACTTAGGGTTTCAAACGTTGGTAGGTCATGGGCCTCTCATATTAAATCTACTTTTCAGAAGTTTCGAGGTTGTTCGAGCTTAATTAAGGCCCATCATTTTGCAGTTATCGTACTGACTATAAGTGATTTTTGTACAAAATTATCATAATAATCAAATCCTAACAAGGTATTTCGAAGTTAACATTTATGATGGATGGTGAAAAGTAACATTAGGAAATTTTATCTAGGATTTTCAGCATAACTTAGAGTTTCAGACGTAGGTGTGCCTGAGCCCCTCTATTAAATCTACTTTGGAAAGATTCGACAATGTTTTGGTTTATGAAAGACCCATCATTTCGCAGTTATCGTACCAACTATAAGTGAATTTTTGTACAAAAGTATTATAATAATCAAATCCTAACAAGGTATTTTGCAATTATCATTTATGATGGATGGTGAATGTAACGCAAGCAAACTTTATTTAGGATTTTAGGGATTCGGTTGTTGGTGGGTCATGGGTCTCTCTATTAATTCTACTTTTCGGAAGTATCGAGAATGTTTCGGTTTATGAAAGGCCCATTATTTCTCAGTTATCGTACCGACTATAAGTGAAGTTTTGTACAAAAGTATTATAATAATCAAATCCAAGGAAGGTATTTCGTAGTCATCATTTATGATGGACGGTGAAAAGTAACGCCAACAAACTCATTTAGGATTTTCAGCATAACTTAGGGTTTCAGGTGTCGGTAGGTCATGGGCCTCTCAATTAAATCTATTCTTTGGAAGTTTCGAGAATGTTCCGGCTTATGAAAGGCCCATCAATTCTTGTTTAATGTACCAAATATAAGTGATTTTTGAACTAAATAATTAAAATAATCAAATCCTAACAAGGTATTTCACAGTTATCATTTATGATAGAATGTGAAAAGTAACGCCAACAAACTTTATTTAGGATTTCCAGCATAACTTAGGGTTTCAGATGTTGGTAGGTCATGGGCCTCTCCTCTCAATTAAATCTATTGTTTTAAAGTTTCGGGAATGTTCCGGCTTATGAAAGGCCCATATTTCGCTTTAATCGTGTATACTATGAGTGATTTTTGTACAAAATTATTATAATAATCAAATCCTAACAAGGTATTTCGCAGTTATCATTTATTGTGGATGGTGAAAAGTAACGCCATCAAACTTTATTCAGGATTTTAAGCATAATTTAGGGCTTCAAAAGTTGTAGGTCATGGGCCTCTCAGTTGAATCTACTTTTAAGAAGTTTCAATAATGTTCCGACTTATGAAAGGCCTATCTTTTCGCAGTTGTCGTACCGACTATAAGTGATTTTTGTACATAATCATTATAATAATCAAATCCTAACAAGGCATTTCGCAGTTATCATCTATGATGGACGGTGAAAAACAACGCCAACAAACTTTATTTAGGATTTTTAGCATAACTTAGGGTTTCAGACATTAGTAGGTCATGGGCCTCTCAATTAAATATACTTTTTGAAAGTTTTGAGAATGTTCTGGCTTATGAAAGACCCATCACTTTGCAATTATCGTACCGACAATAAGTGATTTTTGTACAAAAGGATTATAATAATCAGACCCTAACAAGGTATTTCACAGTTATCATTTATGATGGACGGTGATGCCAACAAACTTTATTTAGGATTTTTAGCATAACTAAGGGTTTCAGACGTTGTTAGGTCATGGGCCTCTCAATATACTTTTTAGAAGTTTTGAGAATGTACCAGCTTATGAAAGGCCCACATTTCACGTTTATCGTACCGACTATAAGTGATTTTTGTACAAAATTATTATAATAATCAAATCCTAACAAGGTATTTCGCAGTTATCATTTATGATGGAAGGTGAAAAGTAACGCCAACAAACTTTATTTAGGATTTTCAGCATAACTTAAGGTTTCAGACATTGGTAGGCCATGTACCTCTCAGTTAAATCTACTTAAGTTTCAAGAATGTTTATAAGCAAAACTTTGCCAAGCACACCCTAACTAAAAAGGAGAAATGGAAGAGGCATGTAAATGCTAAATCACGACCTATGCATTAAAATTTGAGTGGGTCTCTTGAAAGACAACATGGCCATAAAATTATGTACAATCCACTGTATTTTTTACCTTATATATTGCATTTGTTAAATTACATACTAAATTTAGAAATTTAAAAATAATTTTTATTATATATTTTCATATTTTCATATTCAAATACACATTACTACTTGTTTTAATTTTTAAAATATAATATTTAAATTTTCATAAAAAAATAAAAACATTTAAAGTAAAAAGTACAGTATACTGTCCATACCTTATGGACATATCGTCTTTCATGAGATTTCCTCTTAAAATTTTATGGTAAATTAGAAATTGTATTTTATTGCACATGAGAAGTTCAATTTTCTATGAAACTTTCACTTACTTATGGGCTCTAACAAGAACACATAATATGATGTTTTTTCTTATCCCTTTGAGAAAAAATATATAATTTTCTTTTTCAACTGAAACAAAAATAAAATTATTTAAGTTTAGCCATAAAAAGTTATTAATATTTAACAAGATCATTATCATGTAGTATAGTTAAATTTGTCCCAACATGCATTTTCAAATTATTTAAATTTTATGATTTTTAAATATACATAATATTATTGATATTAATTGTAAAAATATTTTTAAGTCATTTGTGAAAAAGTCAAACTGTGAAAAATATGTCTTCCATTAGAATATGACCATTATGGTATAATCTCATTCCATACATAGAATCGGATTATCCATTTAGATTATATGATAAAATCTCTTCATACACATGGAATCAGATTACACCTACGCAAAGTAATGCTTGGATCTTATTTTTCATATTCGAACTAAAGAAGTTTACAAAATCTTGTCTAATACCGATCGACCGTTACATGAGTTTTTTTGTAAATGATGTAATTAATGGGGTGATTAATTTGACGTTTGCTTTTATTTATTGTAAAGAGGTTCCTACACCAGTTAAAAAACTTTTAGAAAGTCTCACAATAAATATATATATATATATATATATATATATATATATATATATATATATACACACACTATTGTTAGACCGACTAACCATGACCAATCATGAAAAATCCCGTTTCAATAACTTTTAGTGTCAAATTAATTTATTGAAGCGAGATTTTTCATAACTGGTCTAACGGTTAGTTGGTTTAACAAGAGATTTTTTCAAAGAAGTTTGGAACCCTGTTGACGAGATTTATGGGTGAATTTAATGTCTTTGGCCTTTGAACCTTAGACTATCTCCAATGCAAGGATCAAATTGGTAAAAGTTGATATACACATAATTTTGATGGATCCACAGTCATAAAATATATCAACAATGCTAGAGTCAATGGTAGACGTCAATTTTACGTGGCAGAAATTTTAAGTGACCCTTCAAGTAGATCTTATATTCTTTGAAAAATCAAAGTGAGATCGTCAATATCTCAACTAATTAAATTCTGTAAAGAATTTCTCATTTTCCTACTTTTTCATTAAAGTCTTAGCCAATTGTTTATTTGCATGTCATACTGAAGTTGTAGTTGTTATGGTACCATTGGAAAACAAAATTAATACTGTCAATCAATTTTATTTAGTTACGTTGCACTGAAGTTCTAATTAAAATCCTTTACGTGGAGTCAAAAAATATGAAAGACCCCCATGCCATTGCCACATAAGATCGACTTTTACTCCGACTCTTGCATTGAAGTTGTACTTTAGAATTGATGGTCTATTAAGATGATGTGTTTATCAGGGGTGGATCCAGAAAAAATAATTTGGTGAGTCATAATTTAATTTGATGACTGAAATTTGGTTTTATCGAATTTTCTTAATTATTACTATTATATTCAAACATAACTTATCTAACCAAGTATGCAATAAAGTAAAGTATAAAAATACGAGACTTGATTACACAGTTCAGTGAAATCCACCTACATCTGCGGAGCATGGCCCAATTCAGAATGAATCCACTAATCAGAAAGATGCAGTACATAGTACATCATACAAATTACTTATCTTTACTAATTAAACGTGTGAATTCTGCAAGCTCTCATTGCTACCGATCCGCCTTGATCAGACTCTCTTTGACCTCGAAACTCGTCTACACTGGATCTCCTCCTCCCGAGAAAGTAAGGTATACGATTCTGGACTTTGAACGACATGTCACGTATGTTGGAACATATAGATCTGGCTCTCACACGAATTTTGGAAAATATAGAAAATCTGTTTGTAGATCTGAGCAATACTATCATTTCACTTACAGAAGGAGGTGGCAGCAAATTCTTCTTCTTTGGAGTAGCTTGGGTTTTCTTGAACCTTTTGGCTGGTGGAAAATCCTCACCAACAGACATCTTCCTCTTGGCCCTTGCAGCATGGAAAAATTCATCCAACACTTCATCACTTGAGTAGTTCAGGTCTAGTTCTTGTGTTGGAACATACTCTGGCTGTTCAACCTTTTCCTCTTACTTAGTTGCATCTACCTTACCCTATGTTCCAACATACTTCTCCTTGCCTAATTTAGACTAGGAGGATCCAGACCGGTTACCTTTTAATAGGAAGGTTTCCCTTTGTTCTTGAGTTCTTCATTCTGACCGCTGTCACCAGTTAAGTTCACCTCCACGGTTTCTTCCCTCTGTTCACCATTGACATTCTCTAGAGGGTGAGAATTCTCTTGAGTCTCTTTCTCAGCCATGGAGACTTTAGGGCTTGAAGACATTTTTCGGCAAGGTTTCGTTGTGAGGAGAAGGATCTTCACTCAGATTATTCAAGATACACTCTCAAAAAATTTTGGCAACAAGAAATCCAAAAATACCAAAGAATGTGGGAGTGTTTGCCGAAAATAGAGGGATGTGGAGAGATGGAGACAATTTTGAAACAAAACAAACTCTTCATTATTTACTTCTTTTACCGCGAAAGCTTTTTTTCCAAGAAGAGTAATGATTTCACTTTTCTCTCTTATCAACTCAAGTCATACTTCTTTGAACTTCCAACATACCATAACTTCTATTTTGGTAGCTTTTTCTTCTTTCTATTTTTTTTGTTGTTCAGAGTTGCTGAACAAAAAATAATGCGGGGAGAAAAAAATTATTTACAACTACATAAAAGCTATATATAAAAAATACTCCCTCCGTTCCACTTATATTGGCACACCTGCCAAAAATAGACGTTTCTTTTTTTTTGGCACATCTGAACTTTATGCCAAATAAGGGGGGACAGCTTTAACATTTTCCCATTTTGCCCTCATTCATTTAAGAAATTTACCACTGCTTTATCATTTCATTATCTTATTTTGGGTAATTAGAGCAACCACTAATCCAATATCCAGTAACCTTTCCCTCCTTATCAATTGGGTTGAGCCCAGCTTCTTACCCATTATCTAATTTTCTGGGTCAAATCTGTGGAATAAAATAATTGTCCCATTTATTCATCTCCTTTGCTTCTTCCCCGTCAAAAATTTCTCTTCCCACAATTGCAAACCCTAGCAGAGTACAACCTCAGCCAATCTCCACTTCGCGGCTCACCTACTTAAAGCCGGTGACAAGCGTAAGCCCGGCTGAACGAAGCTCACCACACACCCAATATATCTCGCCGACATACGTTTGGCCCGTTCCTTCAGCCCGCCGTACCTAAAGGCGAAATCTGTCGATCTGCCACCGGACGGAAGCATCTCCCTTCCCGTGGAAGAGCGACCCAAGGCCAGATATGTCCGACGATGCTGACCCTCTTCCCGGTGATTCAGAACCACAGTTCCCGTACGAACCCCAGATCGACGATACCTTCGTCGATGAAACACAATGTTTCACGGCGACCCTTGCCGAGAGGACCATCCGACAGGCAGACATTGTGGCGATACCTTCGTCCACAAGCAGACGGCCGCAATTCCAACATCGGATGACAAGATCTCTAGCACCAAGACGGATCAGGTTAGGCTGTTGACAGTTTGTGGATGCTCAGGGGTCACCTGGCGTCACAGACACGTACGAATCTGACGAGGAGGAAGGGCTCGATGTATTGGAGGATGATGCAAGTTTTTCAACTCCACTGCCGAGCAGGGAGATGCAGGCGACAAAATCAGCTTCAGAATTATTTCTGTACGAGTTGAACGGGGTGCCAATTGACTTGTCTGAGGTAAACGTAATCCCAGCACGATATGAGTTTATTCATAGACAGTGAATTGAATGTTGATAAACTGGGTTCAGGGTTCCAAATTCTCTGTTTCAGTGTGTGATAGTGACCTTGCTTTTGCATCCTAATACAACGTGTTTGCACCCGTACATTGCCTACATAGTGACTTCCTTGTTAATGCTAATACTGCTTTCATAGTGAATTCAGTAGAACTCCATTGTCTTCGAATCCTAATACTCTCTGTCAGTCATTGGTAGTTACCCTTTAGCAGCATCCTCATATTCTGTGTCGGCGATACCTTAGAATCTGAGGTAAACTGCCTTGATAGTGAATGCAATGTCATCACTCTGTGTTAGTATGTGGTTATTGCCTATTTAGCATGCTTTGTTGTCCAATATGTGAGATTCTCTGCATAGAGTGATAGATTGGCTGTCAACTATTTTCAGGTTCATCCTTCCGTGCACAAGCTACTACTGAGTCAATACCTGAGTGATGAACATGGAAAATTGCCCCCGAAAGCATTAATGGAAATGTGGAAGGTCATCTTCAATGTGTAGGTACGATATTCTTAAATCAACTATTTTCGGAATGACGAATATTATGTGATATTTTCCATGCTCTAACTTTGTATTATTCTGTTTGGATGTGTGTAAATATTTGGTAATGTGTTCGTGGCTGTGTATGTGGCCGTGTATTTGGCCTTCGCGGCTGTGTTTTTGTAGCTGTGCATGTGGCTGTGTGTTCGTGGCTGTGTTTAACTGGCTGTGGTTTTGTGGCTGTGGTTTTGTGGCTGTGGTTTTGTGGCTGTGGTTTTGTGACTGTGTTTTTGTGGCTGCGTATTTTCGGCTGTGTTCTTGTGGCTGTGTTTTCGTTGCTGTGTTTTTGTGGCTCTGTTTTCGTGGCTGTGTATGCGGCTGTCAAAGCTTGTTGTTTGTAAAATTGATTTTGGTACTGCAAAAACAGGAATCCAGTACACTGTTTAAACAAAGTTTTCATCCATATGTAGAACAGGTTCTTAAAATGGAGTTCACACATTTGCATCACACCATTTATTCTGAAAAAGTAAACTTCTAATGGTTTTCAACACATACATGGTTGGACTGCAAACACATTAACAAAACCTAGCATTGTGTTTGCAACCTGTAGGCATGCCTACCCCAATCCAACCACAACAAAATACCCAAAGGCATTTGAAACCTACTTGCTAACCAATTAATTGATGCACAATATATTCAAGTCCCCTAGCCTTGTTAGCTTCCACCAAGTGTTGTAACCCCTCCCTAACCAAATATGTGTCCACTTCTATGTCACTTGGTAATAATCCTTGTTGTTAGAGTGCATCTTTCCCCATATGTGGTAGCTTGTAACCGTTCGACCCTTTGCATTTGATAATCTCCACCATGACACACTGTAGCGTTAGAAACACTTTGTTCAGTTTTTCTGGCTCTAACTGTTCGAATGCTGTTTCTGTGGCTGAAATAAGTTCATCTAATGTGCGCGTCGTTGACCGGTGTTGCAAACTTTGGATTGAGTTAAAAAAACCCAAATCTAAAACATTTAGGTCAGGGCTGTTAGGGGGCTAAAAACCTAATCTGATGTTGAAGCCATCCGAACTAGCTGCCATTCTAAATTCAGCATCATCATCATATATGTGGGGTCTTGCATTGTCTTGCCGAATTGTTATGTTTGTGCTAGCTAGTAATGGCCATTTTCTTTTTATTGCTGGGACCAACTTCGTCAACATGAACTCTTTGGTAACTTCCCGGTTAATTGATCGTATTGGTTTAGTTTCCATAGTGCCGGCTGGTCTATTTTTGCTTGTCTTTTTAGCAGCTTCTACATGTGAGAATGGCCATATCCCTATTTTTCCATCGAACAAGACCTCCCCCTCACTGTTGATGAGTGGCCGACATACGGCACAGAGGAACACAATTTTCTTTATGAACCTCTTGTTGTGAACCATACGGTGAGGCTCTTCCTCATCCGGAAGAAGATAGTACTTTTCAGCAACCTTAGTTATGTAAAACCATTTCTCGTCCATGTGCATAATATGATGCACATCCATAAAAGTTGTTTTCCTTAGACTTGTATCATGTTTCAAGTGGGATATGGAGTATTATAACCTGTGTAGCTGGTTAGTTGCTGAACTCAGAGGTTTTATTGCATTTGAATGTCTCCGAGCATGACCCTTCTTGATCCAGCGATGCATAGTAGTAGTGCTTACTCCAAGTGCTGCTGCAAATCCCCTTTGTGATGTGCGTAATTGGAGGGGGACTGCCATGGCTAACTCCTTGTTTATTTCAACCTTCTTCCTTCCTTATTTTCCTTTGGCCTTGTTACTCCAAACTGTACATAACCCCAGTTGATCTTGTGTTTTATGCAGGTTTGCCATGCGGCTTATAGTACAAACCGAAGTGTTCCACCGTTGCGCAGCCTCCTTCCGACGATGGGCCACAATCTTGCCTTCACTCAAATTTTGGAGGATGAACTCACCAATCTCACACCGCTGAGAATCACTCAACCGTTGCCGTTCCGGCATTCTGTTGTGGCTAAGGAAAAGTAGAGGAACACAAATTCCAGAGGTTAAGTAGAAGATAAAGAGAAGTTCCTGGGAGCAGGAAGACTCTGGTCTCCTATGTGTGGTGAATATTATGTGTGGTTTTATATTTTCACTGCCTTGTACTAGCTGCTACTATGGTGTGAGTTTGAATTAAAGTGTCATTATTTCCCCCCTTTTATCCTCTCGTCCGTGGGGTTTGTAAAGTAGATTTTGGTGGCAAAATTTGTGCTAATTTTGTTGGATGCTTGTCATGATCAAGCTGCAGTAATCACGTACTGTAGCCTACAAAATCATCCTTCTCAGTCAGCTTTTATGTTCACTCATCATTTGCCAAAATCCAAGAGCCATCCAAGTGGTGCCAATATAAATGAAACGGAGGGAGTACCTCAAATCTGACAAACACCTAAGTGTTGTCTAAGTAGCTCAAATGTGGCAGTATCCAACTGTTTTGTGAAGATATATGCAAATTTCTCAGATGTTGGAACATATACCACTACCACCTTCTTTCTTTCAACAAGGTCTTAAATAAAATGATGCCTGATGTTAATATGCTTGGTTCGAGATTGCTGAACTGGATTTTTAGAAATATCTGTAGCACTTGTGCTGCCACATAAGATCTTCAAAGGCTCTTGATGAATTCCATAGTCGTTCAACATTTGCTTCGTCCATAATAGTTATGCACAACAACTTCCAGCAGCAAGATATTCAGCTTCCGCAGTAGACATAGAGATCAAATTTTATTTCTTACTATACCAAGAAACTAGATTCATATCAATAAAG
Source organism: Rubia yunnanensis (assembly GCA_037428765.1). Taxonomy (NCBI): domain Eukaryota; kingdom Viridiplantae; phylum Streptophyta; class Magnoliopsida; order Gentianales; family Rubiaceae; genus Rubia; species Rubia yunnanensis. The sequence goes on along the minus strand of CM075064.1, from coordinate 117,690,538 downwards.
AAACACCCAGCTGTAGTGCTTTTACGATCATCTGCATTACTAGCCCAATCAGAATCACTGTACCCAATTAGATCAGAGCTTGATTATTAGAATACCAGACAGTATACTCAGAAGTCCCACTTACATATCGAATAATTCTTTTGAGTGCAGTTAAATGAGATTTCTTTGGGTCAGCCTGAAATCTTGTACAAATTCCTACGCCGAAACATATATCTAGTCTAATTGTCGTGAAATACAATAAACTCCCTATCATGCCGCTGTATAACTTCTGATCGACACCGACTCCTTTCTCACCCTTTACCAGTCTATCGGAAACCCCCATAGGTGTTCGAACTGCACGAGAATTGCTTAGTCCGAATCTCTTCACTAAATTTAGGGAATACTTACTCTGATTTATAAACAGGCCATTTTTTCATTGCTTGATTTTCAGTCCTAGAAAATACGTGAGTTCTCCAACCATGCTTATCTCAAATTAAGCCTGCATTATAGTGATGAAGTCCTGTACCATATATGGTGAAGTAGAGCCAAATACTATATTATCAACATAAATTTGAGCAATCAGAGTTTTTGATGCCTTTTCAAGCACAAATGAAGTGCGATCTACTCCCCCTCGATGATAACCTTTCTTAAGAAGAAAGTTAGTAAGTCACTCATATCATGCCATTGGTGCTTTCTTTAAGCCATATAAAGCCTTCTTGAGGCGATACACATGATGGGGGTAACGAGGATTCTCACATCCTTTAGGTTGTTCCATATACACTTCTTCATTTATCACACCATTTAGAAAAACACTCTTGACATCCATTTGATACAGAGTATAGTTCATAGAGCAGGCAATAGCAAGTAAAATTCAAATTGACTCTAACCTGGAAATTGGTGTGAATGTCTCATCAAAGTCGACTCATTTAACTTGAGTATATCCTTGAGCAACCAATATGGCCTTGTTTTGAGTGATTTTTCCATCATCATATGATTTATTCTTGAAAATCTACTTTGTGCCGATAACATTTACACCTTTAGGATGCGGAGTGAGATACCATACATCATTTCGTGCGAACTGACCAAGTTCTTCTTGCATTGCCACAATCCAGCATTAATTAAGTAAGGCCTCCTTGTAATTTTTAGGTTCAATGAGAGAGATGAAACATTGTAATCCAGCTAATTTCCTGTAATCAACCCGAGGGATTGAGCAAGTACTTCTTGTCATTGGTTCTGGTTGGTCCTGTGTTGGAACATGCAATGGGGCAATGGGGGATGATGTTCCAACATGTTCAGTATCTTCAGGCTCAATAGGATATTTAGTCTACTCAGATGTTCCAACATGCGATTTGTCTGGCTTGTCAGGTTGGCTTTGCTATGTTGGAACATGGTCTTTATCAGGTTCATCTTCTCCATCACCTGAACCTTATCCTTCGTCATAATCATCCACAATAACATTTATGGATTCCATGAGAGTATTTGTTCAAAGATTGTAAACACGATAAGCCCGACTGTTCACAGAATAACTAAGAAAAATCCCAATATCACAACGATTGTCGAATTTTGCCAATTGCTCTCTATCTCTGAGAATGTAGCACTTGCTTCCAAACACATGAAAATATGAGATATTTGGCTTCCTGCCCTCCTGAATCTCGTAGGACGTTTTGCTTGTGAATGGACGTAGATACACTCGATTGATTTTATAGCAAGCTGTATTAATGGCTTCTGCCCATCATCTTTTGTGAATTTCTTTCTTAGCTAAGATGACTTGAGCCATCTCCCGTAGAGTCCTATTTTTTTGTTCCACAACACTATTCTACTGAGGGGTGATTGGTGCAGAGAACTCATGTTGAATTCCAAGCTCATCACAAAAGTCGCTGAATTGGGAGTTTTCAAATTCCCTACCATGATCACTGCGAACTCTAACAATCTTCCCAACTGGACTTCCTTTTTCTGTCTTTAATTTTATCACAAGAATTCTAACAATTCCACAATATCATATTTTTTCTTTTAGAAAAGCTACCCAGGTAAATATGGAGAAATCATCAACATATACAAAGATATATTTCTTGCCACCTATACTAGGTGTATTGAATGTACACATAAAATCCATATGAAATAATTTCGGATTTCTTGAGGTAGTTATATACTGAAATTTAGAGTGGGGAGATCAAATTTTTTTACCTTGTTGACATGGCCCACAGACAATTCCGCCTTTGCTTGTCAATGTGTGCATACCTCGTACTATCTTGGCATTTGTAATTTTCACCAAGGTTTTGTAATTGATGTGACCGAGCTTTCTATGCCACAGAGATCCTTCATCTCATTTAAAGCTCATACACTTCACTTCCTGTTCCAGTAAAAATAGTAATTATTTGATGATCGAATGTCTTAAAGGACTTTAGCTTCTCCGTGTTTCACTATACATTTGTCTTTTTGAAATTCCACAGTCATATTGTCGTCACATAGTTGACTTATATTTAGCATATTTTCCTTTAAGTCTTCAACAAACAAAACACTAGTGAATACTGAGAATCCTTCAATTTGTAGTTCTCCGTTTCCAACTACTCTACTCTTCTTTCAATTGCCAAAGGTAACAAAACTATCATCATACGGTGTGATATTTGTGAGGATTTCCCGAGTGCCACTCATGTGGCGAGAACAACCACTATCAAAGTACCACTAATTTCTAGAATGTACCATAAGAGAAGTATGTGCAACAAGGTAAGTACTAGAGCTTTTGATAACCCATACCTTTCTGACCATCTTTAATTTTTGGACCTCATCTATGTTGGAACATACCAATAGTTGTCATCATGTCATGATGTCTCTAAGAAATTTCTCACATTGTTCCTCTGTGTGCCCTTGATATGAGCAGCAGCTACAGATGAGAGGTTTCCTTTGATGAGGTTTGCCGAACTTTCTCTTTACCTCTTGAATCTTTGACTTGAGCGTGACTGTGTTCTTAGGTGGGTTGTCATATCCAATTCAGTGTCGATCTCCAAAGCTCTTTCCTATAACCAGAATATCATCAAGTTTTACTTTTTTTAGAGTTCAGCTTGGTAATAGCTGCTTCAGATGTCCCATCTGTCTTGGTTGCTGAAATGAGCTTTACATTCAACTCATCATTCTCTTTTATGAGTTCGGAAACTTCTACACGCAACTCCTTTTCTATCTCAGCCAGATGATTTTTCTCTTCCTTCAGTACTTTGTTTGTATCAACAACTTGGAGCTACACAACATACATCTTTTTGTATGTACTGTAGATTTCTTCATCACTCATAGAAAGCTCGCCATCATCACTAGACACCTCATCAAAATCTATGTTGTAACATACAACTTCGATTCTATCTGATGTGTTGGAACATCCATCATCTGATGCACCATAAATTTTTTCTCCAAACGGCACATAGTTGCTCGTAAGTTCCTCTTTGCCTTTCTCGTCTTCTTCATCTTTACTCCATGAGGTGACATATGATTTTCCCTATTTCTTTTGGGTATTTGCACATTTAGCCTGAATATGACCATATCCTTCACATTCTCTGCATTGAATTCGTCCAGGGTGTTTTGATTCACTACTTTGATTTATGGAAAACTGCTTATTTCCTTGTTCAAATCGTGTCCCACGGTTATTTCCAAATTCTCGTGGCCTTGGTCTATTTCCACCAAACCCTTCCTTTGATTTCTTGTTTACTACTTTCTTCAGCATTTTAAAGAAATTTTTCGTGATAAGTGCAAGTTTTTCAAATTCATTGTCACTGTCAAATTCGTGATTGTCCTTTAATGATGATATTCTGAACGTCAACTCCTTTTGGAACTTTTTTGTAGTTTGTTGGAATGTCATCTCATAAGTCTTTAATAATCGCATTAATTCATCTAGACTTATGGTGGCTACATCTCTTGCTTCTTCTATTGCTACAACTTTCATTGCAAACCTTTTAGGAAGTGATCTCAAGGTCCTTTTTTAAAACCAATTTTGCCTCTTTGTAAACTTTTCCAAGTTGATACGCTATCTTGGAGATGTCTCTGAGTTTCCCATTGAATACAACAATAGTGTCATCTTCCTCCATCTTGAGTTCCTCGAACTTTGTAGCCAATATCTGTAATTTAGAACTCGACTAGTTCCTTCATTAACAGTTTGCAGAATATTCTATGCTTTCTTGGTCTGATGGCATGTAGAGATGAGTTTGAAATAATTTTTATCAACTGCCGTGAAGATAGCATTTAATGCTTTTGAATTTTCCAGTGAGGCATTGAGTTCATCAGGAGACCAAGTAGATTTGTCTGTGAGTTTCTGCTCCTTCTGATTTGACTCTCTTTCTCTTGCCTTAAAGCTTGTTTCAGCATCTTCAGTAGGGTGATTCCACTCATTTTCAACATAGTGCAAAGCAAGTTCATCCAGTGAGTTGAAGAAGACTCTCATGCGTGCCTTCCAATAGTTGTAGTGTCGTCTTCCAGTAAAGGTGACCGAGACACCGAAACTCCTTTGGTTGTCATGGTAAAACTGGATCACACTTTCCTTGACACAACCAAGGAAAAATAAGTGACCGTGCTCTGATATCAAATGAAATTTGGTTTTATCGAATTTTGTTAATTATTACTACTATGTTCCAACATAGCCTATCTAACCAAGTATGCAATAAAGTAAAACATAAAGAGACGAGACTTGGTTACGCAGTTCGATGAAATTCACCTACACCTGTGGGGCCTGACCCAATTCAGAATGAATCCAGTAATTAGAAAGATGCAGTACAGAGTACACCATACAAAATACTTATCTTTAGTAATTAAACGTGTGAATTCTGCAAGCTCCCATTGCTACCGATCCACTTTGATCAGACTCCCTTTGACCTCAAAACTCATCGACGCAAGATCTCCTCCTCCCGAGGAATTAAGGCATATGATTATGAAATTTGAACGGCATGTCACGTATGTTGGAACATATAGATATGGCTCTCGCAAGACTCTTTGAAAATATAGAATATCTGTGTGCAGATATTCGCAATTAAGTGTGTGAGTTTAATGCAGTCGTGATATCCCCTTTTCAAGCCGTGAGCATATCAGAACTCTCCATGATTATCTCCATGATATTCCTATTCCTTATCTATTTCTTAAGCATATCCAAATCCCATAAATAAAGAGATTTTCCTTATCACAATATATCCCATATATTCGATAAATCCAATACCATATTTGTAGGGATTTTTCATAAACCTAATATGTTTCTACCATCGCCTAATATATTGCAGAATATTCAGATTTCCATAAATCAACAAATATCACAATATTCTGTTTTCTTCCATAAGATCTTGCAGGCAATTGCGGCTGCTATCCGTTTGTACCAACAAGGAATAATTTTCGTTTCCAAATTTGTTCACAAATTTCCAATTAAATATTCAATTAAAACCGCTTGAATTTACAATGACTCTTCCTTTGAATGTAGTGTTAAAATTTTGAAAAAAAATAAACTTTAAACTTAATGGAATAAAGTGGGTCTAAAATTAAAAATAAACTGGACACTAATTAAAAATCATATATTAATTAACTAAAAAAAATTAATTTTTTTTAAAAAGAGGTAGGGTACTTTCCCTACCTTGCCCATGAATAGCTCCGCCTCTGGTGTTTATGGACTTTTACCAATTGGTGCTTGTAGAGAAAATGTCCATAATGGTACCCACTTTTAAGTAAAATTTACATTTCGGTACCCTATTTTTAAAAGTGTTTCAAGAGGTACCATTTTTTTCATTAATGTAAAAAAATGTACTTTTTTAGTTAAAATGGATACCATTATTACACAATTTTGATCCAAATTGTTACCCAGTTCTCGCTTAAAGGTACCCTTTTAAGACATAAAAGAAAAAAGGGTAACTTTAAAGGATAGATTCAAAATTCGGATACCAAACTGCGAATTTCAATTAAAACTAAGTACGATTTTGAATAATCTCTCGATGCTTGTATGGAAGAAGATGCTCTTAGACCAACAAAAATGATGTCATATTGCTAGGGGTGAGCGTCAGTTCGGTTTAATTGGTTTTTGGTTTATTTGGTTTGGGTTATTTGGTTTTGCCCCTGAAAACCCAAAATCGAAACCAACCCGAAAAACCCAAATTATCTGAACCGAATTCGGAATTTGGTTTCGGTTTGAAACCAAATTCGGAATTTAGTTTCGGTTTGAAACCGAATTCAAAATGAATAAACCGAATTGATTGTAATTTTTCTAAAATAATTACTAAAATTATATAAATTAACTTAAAATTAAATTAAAATATGTAATCTGATTTCTATATCATCAAAATCAAATTTTCAAAATAAAAATCCTACACGTACAATACAAATTCAACCATAACAATTTTAGCATTACATTTAACATTTTAAAAATAGTTCGTTTTAGCCTTCACATTCTTCAAGCCTTCAAGCACTCTACATTCACATTCACATTCACCTTCACCTTCACCTTCACCTTCAAGCACCCCCCAAAATTACTTAGGGTAACTTGTGTTATTTACTTATTTCCCCAACTTACTTATGGTTTAGAGTTTGGGGATAATTTTTAAAATTTAAAGATTGGTCCTACAACTTAAATTTATTTTTTTAAAAAAATGTAATTATTATACATATTTAATTAATATAATAAATTAAAATTTGGTATTAGATTTGAATTTTAATATCCAAAACCAATTAAAAAATTGTATTAAAATTTCAGTTTATTCAATTCAAATATCCAAAAATTATTATATAAATTCAGTTCGAATTATTCAAATATGGATAATTCAATTTTCTGTTCATTTTTTTTTGCCCACCCCAACATTATGAAGAGTGGACCCATCAATTAATCTTGAATAAATATGAAAAAATATTAGGGATGCAGGCACATACTCGATGAAACTTATAAAAGTAAATGATCAAAATCTAAATCCCAAACTTAAATAATTTTTTTCAGTAAATTTATTTGATTTAAATTTAAATTGTTGTGTTTATACGTTAGAATTTTGACATTTTATACGTTATTTGTGTTTATATGCTGGAATTTTGACATTTTATACATTTTAATACTCTATCCGATCCACTAATAATGGCTCATTTTTCTTTTTTGGATGATTTTTTTATATTGGCTCCTTCCACTTTTAGTAAATGCTAGATTATTTTTATCCACACATTTTACTTTTTATACTTTTAATACAATCCCTACCATTCATTTGTTTTTTGAAAAAGTTTGTGCCCAAAAGTTGGGACCATAATAAAAGAACCAGAGGGAGTATTACTTTTTGATGTTTTACTATGCTAGTTTTCAAATTATCGATTGATATTTTCGTTTTGATTGATGTTAGGAGTGATAATTGTATAGACGGGTGGAATACAGGTGGGTCTAGTAATATAATTAATTTAAAATATAGATATAGCCTATTTTGACCTAATTTATGTTAGGTAAAAAATGAATTGGATTGAAACCTGCTTAATTCAGGATTCGAAAATCACTCAACTCGGAGTTTCAATCCACTCAACTCGGAGTTTCAACCCATATTGGGTTGAGATTTAAATTGGAAGTTGTTTATATAGTTTTTAAAATTATATATTTATTAATTTTATTTATTTAAAATTCAAAAATACAAAAAGTTCAAAAAAAATCAACTCTTATTTTTTCAAACTTCAACCTGCAGGTTGTGGGGAGCAAAGTGGGTATTTTTATATGAGTGGGTCTCCTGACAAGCGGGCTGTCCATAAGCTTATGGATAGGCCATTTATTTCTTACCTTATACACCGCATTTCTTAAATTAGATACAAAATTTAAAATTTTTGAAAATATTTTTTTATATCATATATTTTTATATTTTCACCTTCAAATACATATTATTACTTGTTTTAATTTATAAAATACAATATTTAAATTTTATAAAAACTTACAATATTTAAGTCAAATATCACCGAGAACTGTCCATAACCTAATGAGAAGGCCGCATTTCCTAACACTTACCCCTTTTTATAGATAATGCTGTTAAAACCATACCCAATTGGACCAATCCGTATTTTTATTAGAGTGGGTCTCCTGACAGGCAGCCTGTCCATAAGCTTATGGACAGGCCACTTATTTCTTACCTTATACACTGCATTTCTTAAATTACATACAAAATTCAAAATTTTTGAAAATATTTTTTTATATCATATATTTTTATATTTTCACCTTCAAATACATATTATTACTTGTTTTAACTTATAAAATGTAATATTTAAATTTTATAAAAAATTACAACATTTAAGGCAAATGCCCCTGAAGACTGTTCATAATCTTATGGAAAGGCCGCCTTTCCTGAGACTTTCTCTTTTTTATTAATCAGTTTGTCACGAAGTCATTTTACCATATTTAAGGGGTAAAAAAGAAAAAAAAATTTATAAATCCGGTTTACTTGTGGGTTACAGGTTCATTTGTTGGGTTAGCTTCTGAGTACGTCACTTCTAACATTAACATTGTTTTTTTTTCTTTTATATATTAAATTTGATATAATGCATGCCTTGATGTTTTAATAGTGTAACTTATTTCTTAAAATTTAATACTGATGTTTAGTTTTTTTTTCAATACTAATGTCACATCTTAGTATTTTTATTTGATATTTAACTATTTTTAATCTAATTTTTTTTAGTGTATTTATCCAATGTACAACTATTTTAAGTTGGTGTGTATTTTTTTGTTATTTGTTGATGGTTTAATGCTTTGAATTCGATGTGTATTTCAGTATATTTATATGATGTTTAAAATTATAACCTGGAAACCCTCTATGATATATCACATTCAGTTTCTGACAGAATCAATCTTAACATGGCTAAGGCTAAATTAACCAGACACCTAGTTGAACAAAATATTTTCCTAACACAAAAGACCAGGATGAAGTGGCTTAAAGATGGAGATTTAAATTCTAAATACTTTCATAAGTCCATCTCTGAAAAACATGCAAGGCTATCGATCATGAAGATGCAAGACCAGGAAGGAATCTGGTTGAACACCCAGCCACAAATAGGTGATGCTGCAGTCAATTTTTTCAAAACACTTTTGTCTGATGAAAATGATGACCCCTCAGGCCAATGCCTCTCATTCCTAATGAAGGAAATCCATCCTTCTATTTCTAATCAGGATAACATTCAATTGTTAAAACCTATAAACATGGATGAGATCAAATCAGCAGTTTTTGATTTATCTCCAACTGTAGCCTCAGAGCCAGATGGCTTCTCAGGTTTTTTTTATAGGAAAACATGGGAGATAATTAAAAAGGATGTTCTAACTGCAGTGCTGGAATACCAAGCTGGTATTCCCATACCAAAATCAGTGGCAAGCACACTGATTGCACTAATACCAAAAACAAAAACTCCTAAAGCCTTTAGTGAATTCAGACCCATAAGCCTCTCCAATTTCATCAATAAACTCATGCCAAAGATTATGGTAGAAAGGATCAAACCATTCATGAGCTCCCTAATTTCAGATGAACAATCTGCATTCTTAAAAGATAGGGACATTGCAGATAATATCCTGATGATGAAGGAGGCAGTTAGACTGCTTGACAAGAAAAATGAATTTTTAAACCTAATTCTTAAACTAGATATGATGAAGGCATTTGACCGAGTTTCTTGGTCAACCATTAACACTCTACTCTTAAAATTGGGTTTTCATGGCCATCTAGTAAAAATCATAATGAACAACATCAACTCTACATGGTTTTCAGGTCTGATAAATGGATCACCTTGTGTTTTTTTTAAACCTACTAGAGGTTTAAAACAAGATGATCCATTATCACCTTTCCTCTTTAACATCTTGACAGAACTTTTAACTAGAAACCTTAGGATCCAATTTTTAAATGGAAACATTAAACAATTCCAAACACCAGGACCAACAAACACAATAAATCAGCTATCCTTTGTTGATGACATAGTGGTGTTTCTGAAGGGGACAACAAAATCCCTAAAAAATATAATGAAATTTCTGGAGATTTATCAAAAAGCTACGGGTCAAAAAGTTAATTTCCAGAAAAGTGCCTTTTACTCAGGGAAGTTAAGTGCAAAAAAGGAAAAAGAGATTAAGGACATAACTAACATGACCCAAGGAACACTTCCTTTCTCTTACCTAGGTGTTACAGTTTTTAAAGGAAGAAAACTAAATCTACACTTCAAAACTCTAATAGACTCGGTTAATAACAAAATTTCTAACTGGAAAAATCAATGACTTTCAGGAGGGGGTAAGATAATTTTGATAAATCATGTCTTAACTGCTATACCTCAACACATATGGGCTGTAACAGCACCAACTAAGCACACAATTCAAAAACTTAAATCCATTTTTAGTAACTTCATGTGGGGGAAAACAGAACATGGACAAAACAAGCACTGGATCTCTTGGGAAAGAATCTTATACCCACAGAAAGAACTAGGTTTAGGTATAAGGGATATTCAATCCATAATAAACTCTTTCTCAACTAAAATCTGGTGGAAACTCTAATTAGGACAATCATCTTGGTCAAAATTCATGTGGTCACTACCTTCCCATGCTAGAAAATCTGAAACTTGGACTAGGTTTAAGAAAATAAATGAAAAGGCTGAATCACACTCACAGGTTATCATAGAGAATGAATCCTCTAATTTTTGGATAGCTAATTAGTTAGGTTTGGGTTCTCTTATAAATCAGGTGGAAGACTCCCAGGTACAAGTCCCCTTTCCTTTCCTTACAGTATCTGAATTTCAGATAAACAAAGGTATGTACATCCCTCAATTCTCCAATCTATTCAATTCTACTATAAACTTAGAGCTTTTGAAGGATGTGACATTAACAGACCAGTAGGATTATATGATATGGAAACCTGATACTTATGGTTCTTTTTCAATCAAATCAGCATATCAGGTTCTCAGGCCTAAAAAACCTGACTCTGATATTTTTTCAAAAGTTTGGAACCAGATTTTGCCAAAAAAAGTCAGTTTCTTCATGTGGAAAATGCTACTGCATGCTTTACCTTTTGCTGATATTCTCATGAAAACTGGTCTTAACTTACCTTCCAAATGCACAGAATGTGAGAGCACAGACTCCTTATCACATTATTTTAATTCATGTGCCACAGCTATGTCTTTATGGAAAAGAATGCATGAAGCTCTTAATATACCAACTAGATTCTTTAATACCATCAGGGATAGATTGAAATATTACTGGTCTCTGAAATCTCCTTCATCTGCTCTTCACTCTATATTTATCGTTCTTCCCTATTTAATATGCTGGGAGTTATGGAAAACAAGAAATAAACTGATCCATGAAAACAAGAAGAGCCATGTTCAGTCTCAATCGAAAAACATCTCTAACCTTAGCTTCATGATCTACTCAGTTCATCCTCAAGTTTCTTTCCATACACAATGTAATCTGGTTAATAAGGGACTAATGCCACCTTCCAAAAGGAAAAGGCAAAAAAAACTCAATCTAATAAAATGGTACCCTCCTGACCAAGGCCTTAAGGTTAACTGTGATGCAGCTATAGAAGGGAATATGTTAGGTTTAGGGTGTGTCATTAGAGATACCAATAAACATGTAATACATGTTGTATCATGTTGTATGCAAGTGACTGATAACTCTTTATTGCCTCTCCATGTATTTTTAAGGGCTGAAATGATGTCTATCTTCATAGGATTAGAAGCTGCTAGAGGAAGGACTGATCATGTGCAAATTGAATCGAATTGCTCTTCGGCGATAGAAATCATACATGATCAGTCATTCCCCTGGCCTCTGAAGCAGCTCCTGGACCAGATTAAATCAGCAACCTCAACATTTCAAAATGCTAGCTTTAGCCATATTCACAGAGAAGGAAACCAATCTCCTGATTTTCTAGCAAAATTAGCTGTTAGAAGAGGATACACCACTCGTTTTGAAGAAATTCATGCATCACAGAGATTCTTATTTCTCAACCGTAGGGAAACCTTATTCCCTCAGTTCAGATGGAAACACCACTTCACTAGTTAGGCTCTATTCATATCCTAGGAATCATGTTGTTTGAAATCTCTTGATAGTCTGGCCTTCATGAGCTTAACACAGGGGTGGAGGATTTATAGAAGGAAACACAGTCAAGGGATCTCAATCAACAGGAGCTTTAAACATTGATATAGGATCCTTTCTTGGATTGCTTTGTAAATTAACAATCCTTTTGTTCTCTGTTAGGGTGTGGGAACCCTTGGTATAAAAAAAAAATCCCCCGCTCATCGATGATGAGTGTTTTGAGTTAAATTTTTTTTATAAATTTTATGTGTATTTTATTATTCTATTGATGATTAATTGTTTTTATTTTGATGCGTAATTTTAGAGTTTCAATGTGATGTTTAGATATTTAATTTTTTATGTGTGTTTTAGTATATTTTTTTATGTTATCTATTTTAATTTTGATGTGCATTTTATTTTTAAAAAATTGATGTGTATTTTTTGTGTTTTTATTTGATGTTTATTTATTAATTTGATTTGATGTTTAACTATTTTAATGTGATGTGTTTATTAGTTTTGAAAAAAAATTAACCATTTAATTTGATGTGTTATTATTTGTACTCCATTAGTTCCGACAAAAGGTTCCGATTATTTTATTACACACCCACTTATGGGCGTGACGTGATGGGGGAAGTGGAGGATTGGATTGAACTAATGAAATTTCAATCACAAATTTCAACCAAAATAAGAGAAAAAACCAAAATAATAGCATTCGATAGAAACTGACAAAAATGGAAACTACGAACCTTTGGTGTGACTGAAGGAGTACGTGAGTTTAAGGGTCAGGCCTAAAATCAAAAACTCAAACCTGACCTGTTCCAATAGCCCAGATTACTTTTTTTTAAACAGCCCAGATTACTTGTCGGAGATCAAACTAGAGATCAAAAGGAACATTTGTTGGGGATCAAGCTATTGGAGACAATTTCATTAAATGATTCTCCTATTGAACAGTAAAATCATGTTTAAATGATTGTGATAAAACTAGGATATATGTATATATATATATATATATATATATATATATATAAAATCATGTTTAAATGATTGTGATAAAACTTGGATATATATATATATATATCCTAGTTTTATCACAATCATTAAAACATGATTTTACTGTTCAATAGGAGAATCATTTAATGAAATTGTCATATGAGGCTCACCAGGATGATATGACTAAGTTATGGCATATGAGGCTTGTTCACATGGGTGAAAGAGGGATGCAGATTCTGTCGAAATATGATCTTCTTGGTGGCCACAAGGTCAAGAGCTTGGACTTCTGTGAGCATTGCGTTTTTTGGAAGCATCACCGCAGCAAGTTTCCTAAGGCGATTCATAGAACAAAGGGCACATTGGATTACATCCATTCTGATTGTTGGGGACCTTCTCGAGTTGAGTCACTGGGAGGTCACAGGTACTTTGTTTCTCTGATTGATGATTACTCAAGGATGACTTGGGTTATCATGATGAAACATAAGAGTGAAGCTTTCTCGAAGTTCAAGGAGTGGAAAGCTTTGGTGGAGAATCAGACCGGGAAGAAGATCAAGAGGCTTCGAACTGATAATGGGCTGGAATTCTGCTCATCTGAGTTTGATCAGTTTTGTAGGGATGAAGGGATTGCTCGTCATCATACAGTCAGGAATACGCCACAGCAGAATGGCGTAGCTGAGCGGATGAATCAGACATTGCTGGCGAGAGCGAGGTGCATGCTCTCTAATGCTGGTTTGGAAACGAGATTCTGGGCAGAGGCGGTGAGTACAGCTTGTTACCTGATCAACCGCGGGCCTCACACGGGTATAGAGTGCAAAATACCTATGGAGTTGTGGTCAGGTAAAGTTGTTGATTACTCCAAGTTAAAAGTTTTTGGTTGTACATCTTATTATCATGTTAGTGATGGTAAGTTGGAGCCCCGAGCCAAGAAGGGTGTCTTTGTGGGTTATGGAGATGGAGTTAAAGGCTCCAAGATATGGTCTCCATCTGAGAAAAAGGTTATTCTGAGCAGGGACGTTGTATTTGATGAAAATTCTTTGCTTAGATCTATGGTGAAGCCCACAGTTGTGCCAGAAACTAGTGGAATTGATAAACAGGTGGAGCTTGAAGTCACTCAAGGTGAAAATAGATTGGAACAATTTGAGGTGAATCAAGAGCCACAGACAGAATCTGAGATACCGGAATCTCCACCACCAGATCCCCAACCATCAGGAGCTACAGTCCGTAGTTTAGCTCAGGACCGACCCAGGAGGGTTGGAGTTGGGGCGCCCAAGGGATATGGGTTTGAGGATATGGTGGGTTATGCACTACAGGTTGCTGAGGAGGTGGATACTCATGAGCCATCCACCTACAGAGAAGCTGTTTCAGGTACTGATGCTGACAAATGGCTTGCTGCAATGGGAGACGAGATGGAGTCTCTTCAGAAGAATCAGACATGGGATTTGGTTCAACAGCCTCAAGGGAGAAAGGTTATCACTTTCAAATGGGTTTTCAAGAAAAAGGAAGGGATATCACCTACAGAGGGAGTCAAGTACAAGGCTAGAGTTGTTGCTAGAGGTTTCAGTCAGAGAGAGGGAGTAGATTACAATGAGATTTTCTCACCAGTGGTCAGACACACTTCCATCAGGGTGTTGCTAGTTATAGTGACACATCGGGATTCGGAGCTTGAACAACTTGATGTGAAGACCGCTTTTCTACATGGAGAGTTGGAGGAAGAGATATACATGACTCAGCCAGATGGTTTCCAAGTTCCTGGAAAGGAAAAATATGTTTGCAAGTTGAAGAAGTCCTTATATGGGCTTAAGCAGTCTCCGAGGCATTGGTACAAGAAGTTTGACAGTTACATGCTTCAGCTGGGATATACGAGGTGTGCTTATGACTGTTGTGTCTACTACAGCAGGTTGAGAGATGGGTCGTTCATCTATCTGGTGCTTTATGTAGATGACATGCTGGTAGCCGCAAAGAGTAAGCACGAGATTCAGAAGTTGAAAGGACTTCTTAGTGCTGAGTTTGAGATGAAGGATCTGGGTGCAGCTCGGAAGATACTAGGAATGGAGATTCTTAGGGATCGAAGTCACCGGAAGCTTTTCTTGTCACAGAAAGGCTACATTCAGAAAGTGTTGGCTAGGTTTGGCATGTCTACAGCCAAGCCTATAGACACTCCTAGTGCTGCAAATATTCATCTCACCACTATGTTTGCTCCTCAGTCAGACGAGGAGAAGGAGTATATGTCTCGGGTTCCTTATGCCAGCGCGGTGGGGAGCTTGATGTATGCTATGGTTTGCACGAGGCCAGATTTAGCACAGGCAGTCAGTGTTGTGAGCAGGTTCATGGGGCAACCAGGAAAGGAACATTGGCAAGCTGTGAAGAGGATCTTCAGGTATCTTAGAGGTACGTCTGATGTGGGTCTCATTTATGGAGGTGATACGGAGTGCTTAGTTACAGGCTACTCTGATTCTGATTATGCTGGTGATGTTGACACGAGGAGATCGATGACTGGTTATGTATTCACTTTGGGAGGTTCTGTGGTTAGTTGGAAGGCGACTTTGCAACCTACAGTGACATTGTCTACTACGGAAGCAGAGTACATGGCTCTAACAGAGGCTGCAAAGGAGGGAATATGGATGAAAGGGCTAGTTAGTGATCTTGATCTACATCATGATCAGGCTACTGTATATTGTGACAGCTTGAGTGCAATCTGCCTAGCCAAGGATCAGGTCCATCATGAGAGGACCAAGCATATTGATGTCAGATATCATTTCCTGAGGAGTGAGAGGAGAACCAGGGTGAAGAAAGTGGGAACTGCTGACAATCCCGCTGATATGTTCACCAAACCTGTTCCACATAGCAAGTTTCAACATTGTTTGGACTTGCTGAACATCAGAGCTGATTAGGTGCTCTATGGGCAGTTCCGGGAATTGAGGGCGAAGTCTACTCATCTGGCACTGTAATGGTGCATCTGGAGTTTTCTACTTTGAGGATTCAAGTCAAGGTGGAGATTTGTTGGTATGCCTTGAATACTGTAATAGCCGCTTCTGCGACCCTGGCCTGGAATACAACTACATCTACAATTATGATAAGAATATAATTCCAATTCCAATTTGGACTGATGTTGATTTGGGCCGAATTGTGTTTTGTTCCAATCCCAGTTTGTTAGGGTTTAGTGGAGACAATATATAAAGTGTCTCTCTTCTCTCTGTAAAAATTAATTCTGTTCTGCACTTAGATAGGTAGAAATCTGGCCAATTTCTTGGCGTCTGTAACCTGCTACCTATTATAGTGAATCCGTCTCCCGTGGATGTAGCCAAATTGGTGAACCACGTAAATCTTGTGTCTTGTTATTTTCGTTCATATTTTCTGTTCTTTCTCCATTCCGCACAACAGGGTTTGTATATAAATCCAAATGGGTTGAGATTCAAGAGTGTACCCATTTTCAATCCGTAGATTGAGTGATTTCCTATTTGCGGGTGAAGCGGACGTTAGAATAAGTTAACAACCTTATCTATAACAAATTTAACCAATAACTTGACTTATTCTAACAATAGATTTTAACCCAGCCCCTTTTTTACCTGATTCATTTTTTACCCGTCAGAAAATAAGTCGAAATTGATCATACCCATATTTTTTTTAATTACACATCCGTCCATTTATCACCCTAATTCTACCTTAAACATTAGATTTGTTATTTTCATTGTCTTTATAAAGGCTCCAAATCATTGGACTTACCTATATTAGAAGTTCTGTAATGAACCACGCCACAATTCAATAGGTGAAAAGATAAAAGATTGGTAAAATAACATTTATAACTCTAACTTTACTTTGGAAGTGTCAATATAATCCTGCAATATCAAAAAGTGTCAATTTAATTCTAATAAATTATTGTATGTGTTAATTTTACCCTAACTTTCAAAAAATTTGTGCCGATACAGCCAGACTCCCTAATTCCGGTGTTGACTTATAAATTCCGACAATGACCAGAAAGTGGAATAACGGAAATACCCCAATAACCAAAGAAGAAAAGTTTATGGCAGAATATCCCCTTGACAGAGTTTCTTCAAAACCCAACCTTGCCAGAAAATGCCGCTGCTCCGCCAGAAACTGTCGTTCCACTGCCAAAAAATGCCATTGCTCCGCGGGGAACGCCTGCTCCGCTGGGAAACACTACTGATCCGCCAGAAACCCAAGCCCCACACTACTCGCTCAAACCCCTCACTGCCGGACACCTACCTCGCCGCCCTTCTCCTTGAAAACCTAGCCTCCCACCGCCGGAGAAATTTTGTCAGCCCCCACCGCTGCCCTCCACCTCTTCAAAACCCTAGCCGCTCACCACTACCCCACTGCCATCTTTCCCCCCTCCCTGATCGCCACCACCACAACCACTCCGCCCTCATACTCCTCCTTGAAACCCTATTTGCTCACCATCACCCCCACAATACCCCGCCACCCTCCTCTCCCCCGCTCTCCGCTCGTCACCACCACAACCACCCCGCCTTCCTCCCCCCTTTCCCTGCTCATCACCACTACGTCTCTGCTCGCTGTTGCTCGCCACCACTACATCTACCTTGCCCTCCTCCTCCTCGAAACCATAGTCTCTAACCACCACTCTACAGCCCCCTACCGCCCTCCTCCTCCCTCTCCCCGCACGCCACCCCCATAGCCTCCAGCCAACCTCCGCCACAGCTACCCCCACTCCGCCTCCAGTAAAATCACTATTAGTATAAAGGCCCCTCGCCACCCGCCAAGCCTCACCGTTGGAAACCCTAAACTGGTCAGAATCACTGCCCAAAACCTCTAGAAGGGGTGAAATCGGGGATGAGCGGCGGTGTTTTCAAATTGGGGTGAAATCGGGGATGAGCGGCGGTGTTTTCAAATTGGGGGGAAATCAAGGATGAGCGGTGGTGAAATCAGGGGTGAAGAATAAGAGGTAATAAAGGAAAGGGCGGTTGAGTCTTTTCATGTTTTTTTGAAATTTTCTTTATATTTAAAATCGAGGGTAAAATAGTCGTTTCAACAAAATCCGGCCATTAGAACGTTGATTCAAAAGTCAGCGGAGACAAAAGTTAGATTGACACTTTCTGAAATTGCAAGATTATATCTTTACTTTCAATTAAAAAATAGAGTTATTTTAGCACTTCACTCTGAAAGAAAAGGCTCGCTCGCTCTTAAGAACAAACTATTTTGATTAAAAAATAAACAACAAACCCAACACGAAGTCTATTCAATTTAACATTACAAGGGCACGTGTATATAGGAAAAAAAGGGATTTTGGGTTTTGCATAATCTTGGTTTTAGAATTGACTTCGCAATTTTTTAATCAAAATCTTGTTTCGTATGAAAGGTTTGAGTTTTGAGTTTTGGTTTATCTATTAAATTTTCATTATTTTAGAAATGGGTAGTATATTTGTATAATACACTAGTGGAGGAAATGGCCATTAAAGGCGATTCTATCAAACAAGAGAAGACACTTTAGATCCCGAGAAGGCATTTGAAATGGTTATAGTAGAACCTAAATTGGCATAAACCTCCTAGCCTAATGTTCTAAACAAAAGGGACCCAAATTATTGCAAGACACCTTCCTTACTACTAAAGAGAAGCAGAAAACATGAAACTAAAGTTAAACTACACTAAGATTTCGGAGTTGAAATCATGGCAAAGGAACAAAGTCACCAGATCCAAGAAATCGAAGAGAAGACATCCCAACTAAAGTAGGAACAAAATCAGCTTAGGTTCATTTTAGTCCAATATGATGACCCAGTTTAACCATTATAGATTTGAACCCGCCATCGCCCTATTCGGGAGGATCTGACCCACGATTGATAATCGTGGTCTGTGATCGGGCTAGGCCGTGCTTCGGGCTAGGTTGTGCACCACCTCCACCGGCCATGCTCCGCCTCTACTGGTCGTGCGCTGCCCTGATGAAAGAGCATTGGGCTAGGGTTTTCGTCAACACCGTACAATTTATCTTCTTCGTGCAACAACAAACGGGCACCGCCTTCTCTTTTGGGAAGACGAATGGTTTTGCCGTCAGGCCGAGCTCCTCGGCGGCGTTCGACGTGGCTGTTTCTTCTTCGCACAGTGATGAAGCCATGACCAAGCTTCTTCTCCGACCCCGAACCTGGTTTTCCATCTATTCACCGGCCGATTTCAGCTCTAAAACTAAGGACAAGAAAGAAAACTACAACAACGGCTAGGGTTAGGGGGGAGGGACCTCCGGATCTGGTGGCGGTGGCTGCCCCCCAAACTAGGGTTTGGTTTCGAGTGACTTTTGTTGGGAGGGTTTCTAGAGAGAGGTTTAAGAGAGAGTTTTTTTGTATAACGCGTGCATGCTATTCGTAACTGATTAGTTGGTCTCCAAACCTATAAGGAGGTAGTGACAATGAATCAAGTTAGCATGTCTAGAACCAATGTGAATCATAGATCGCATACAATGTGAATCATATATAGAACCAATCCAATCTCACATAAGAAAAATATTCTCAACTTTAATTGAACTCAAAATCCAAGCTAACCCTTGGATCTACAACTGTTTTTATTAACCTTCACAAATTAGGAATCCTATAGAATATCCATATCTACTGTTGTGGATTTTTTATCAAAATAAATAAATTTCTCTTTACCAACTCTTTCGAGCTTAGTTCAAACTGCAATTTAGTTATTTATTTATTAAAATTTCTAAATTTTGACCGTAAAATTAAATTAGTATATAAGTATAAATACTATTGAGCAATACTTTGTTAGATTTGTTATCACATGTATTTTTATAATATTAATTTTTCATAAATTTTAAGGCAAAGTCTTAGGAAAGACGGTATTTCCATAGGCTTATGGAAAGACGGGGTTTGGTTAGAATAATAAAAGGTAAAAGGTCTTAGTTGCAATATTAAAGTTTTAGTATGAAACATGTAGTAGTTATAAAATTTATAACCCGCTTCATGCAACCCAAAAATTTTATCTTAATTTCTTCTAATTTACACTTTAAACCTTGGTCTTTCCATAACTTATGGAAAGACCGTCTTTCAAAAGACTGACTCAAATTTTAATTACCCTTAATAAAAATATATTAAAATTCAAACATTTTTTTACGTGGTCGTTCTTGCCAAGGCTGTATGTCCTTTTTCTATTGGTGCAATCTGATCCATTATCAGAGAGCAATCCACTTGCTTTAGAATTTTAAAAATTGTCAACGGTTGATAGTAAAATGTGAAAGTTGAAATGGGAAGTAAAAACAAAAGTGTTTATCATCAACTTTTTCCATGGCAAACATTTTCTTATCCTAATTAGTTGGAATTTAAACTATCTTAACTCAATTATTACTACTCTTAATTACAAGAAAAAACTCTTATATAATATCTTCACATAATGAGATAACAATTAATATGTCGTAGGAATTTAATATGCAAATATAACTCTATATAATTAAGAAAATACAGATATAACCCTAAGATAATTTTTAGTGAAAAAACAACCAAAACTACTTTACATAAGTGTAAATAAAACCATATTGACCGACTGAAAATGAACAAAATGTCATTTCATCCTAAAATAAAAATTTAAAGATAAAAGTGCATATATAACCCTATAGAATTGATGAAAGTGCAGATATAACCTGCGATAATTGAAAGTGCAAATATAACCCTGGTAAGTCAATGCCGGAATAATGGCTTTAGGGTTATATTCGCACATATGTATAATAGTTAGGGTTATATTTGCACATGTGTATAATAGTTAGGATTATATTTGCACTAAAAAATAACTCAGAGTTATATTTACACTTTCTCCAACATATAGGATTATATTTGCATATTACCCAAATTTAAAATGCAAAAATGCCGTTTGACCCACCACCCCTGCTCCACCATCTCCGCCGGCGGCCACCACCACCCCTGCTACTTACTTCACAGCCTCCTCCATAGTTACTTACTCAAGTCCTTTTATTAATTACATCAACAGCTAGGAAACTTCTCATAAATTGAGGATCTAAAAAACAATGACATACAATCGTGGAATTTTGTTAAATATCATCCCAGTACGGCACGCCAGATGCCGGAATCCAGTGGTCTCCCTCGATAAAATTCTTCACAGAGAACTGGCTAGCCTCACGGTAATCACTCAGCACATGAAATCCCGGTCATTCAACCGCACCCACTAAACCCGTTTTCATCGCCCCGACCAGCGGCAGACTCACCTCCGTCTGCAAAGCAGCCGATTCCGCTACTCCAGTGTACCGCCGATTACCGATAGCAAGCCCATCGTCACCGGCGACGAGTTTTCCCTCGCCAAGGTAACCCAGTTGAAGAAGGAAATAGAATTCCAAAGACCAAAACCAACGAAGAAGAATTGAGATGTCGAATTCCAAAAACGAAAGAAGAAGAATGGAGGCGGCAGAAAAAAAGAAGGAAATAGAAGAGGAATATGTTAGGGTTGGGGGTATAATAGTAATTTAATCTTATTTTTAGTTTTTATTTTTTAAAAGGGATAAAAATGTCCTTCCATGAAATTCTGGTCTCAAATTGCCGGAAAAAAAAAATTATATTTGCACATATACTAACTATTTAGGGTTATATTTGCACTTTCAATTATTACCGATTATATGTTCACTTTCGTGATTTTTTGTAGGGTTATATATGGGATTAAGAGTTAAGTACAATTTAATTAAGGATGAAATTCCAATTACATAAGAGTTAAAGTGCTCATATAACCTCATGTTTTAGTTGAAAGTGCCATTATAACCCTGTAAAATCAGAAACTGTGATTATAACCTTATTATTTGATCCAATGTGCTAATCTAACCCTGAATGATTCAATTTGATCAAAATTATGTGAATTGATTATTATACCCACACTTAAAAAAATAAAAATTCAAAAAATGTGATGATCCATTTTCTTCTTGGCCTCGGATCTGATCGGATCTTCTTCTTCTCTCTCTCGCGGTCAGTGAATGGAGATCGGACGTCGAGCAACGGATATTCTTCTTCTCGCCACCAAAGAGACCGCTCACGAAAGGGTTTGTTTTCCACACATCCTTATAGTTATACAACTTGCTTTTTTGCCGCTATACAATTTTGTAGGAAGAAGCCAGCGAACCCTATCACGCTCTGAGCTTCTTCTTCGCTGCTTGTCCTGCAGACGCGGCCGGATAGAAACGAAGCCGTCGGAATAGATTTTCGCTGGAGGAGCTTTCGGTTCGAAGAGGAGAAAATCTTCCAGAGGCAAACCAGAAGCTGAGGAAGAACGGCGGCATACGAGTGTAGAGGACGGCGAGAAGAACGGCCGAGCTGGAGGTTGGTCGGAGACGGAGACGGAGACGGACACGATCGGAGCAATGGCGGACTGCGTACGGACAAGAGCAGCGGTAGACGCGCTCTGGTGGTGAAACGGAGCACGCGCTCTGGTGGTGAATTCATATCATTGGGGCTGATGGTGGTGGTGAATCCACTCTCGAAGTAAGCATATATTGTTTGTCTCAGTTCAAATAAGCAAAAATTGAGATCTGAGTTGGAACCTCTGCCGCCGCATTAAAGCATATATTGTTTGGAACCTCCCTCTTCACCGTGTCCATTTTCATTTGATTGTGTAGGTTCCTTATTTCCTGAAGCACCAAGGTCCTGAATGGGATTCAAAATAGAGTTGCCATTGTTTTTGGTTTTTGTTTCTTTTGTCCTCATTTAACTTTGGTGTTCCTTCCCTGAGTTGCCATTGTTTCTGGATTTTGAGATCTAAATGAGTAGAAGTGAATGCAGCATTTCCGCTTGTGCTTGTGATATGAATCTCATTGCGAAAAATCTGGATTGCGGAATTAAAATATTTGACCAAATGAAGGGATCTGCAAACCCTCACCAAGTCGCACGAAATTCAAGAACCCAGCCCACGGGATGCTCTCAATCTCGACTTGCTCTCTAACTAGCATGCGAGATCAGATCAGAAGGTTATTGGTACTTAACTAGCCCTCAGCATTAAGCAACAATGGAAATAACTCACAAGCAACAGAGTACGAACTCAAAGGTTTGTATATTTGATTGATAAAAATGGTGAGGAGAGTCTCGGCCATAACCCTCTATTTATAGGGTGAAATCTTGGCCAAACCCTAATCTAAAACAGAATCTAAATCGACTTATGGCAGCTTTAAGAAGGTGAAACCATATCTAACTAAAATACCTAAAATAGGCACATATGGCCAAATGATCGACATATATGGCTGTATTCTTCCAAGACACACCTTGGATTTATATTGCCTTATCTAATGTTACCAAAACTAATTCTAATTAGAATAAAACTCAATATTTTTTAAACCCTAAGGGCCTGGATTCGAAAATTAGCTCTTGAAAGCCCACATGGCCGAGCTATACAGTCTAAAATCCAAAATGGAATAATTTTACAATATATTACAGTGATCAAACTACCTCATTAAAAACCTCGTGGGAAAAAAAATATAGTGTTATTCATGATGTTTTTAGTTCTTCGACAGTCTTAAACAATAAATCCAAGATGTCGATGATGACTCATTCTTCAATTCTTCATCATAAAGGCGATCAAACAAAGCATTTAAAGCAACATCCTTAAGGTTAGTCCTTGACCTAGTCATAGGTCCCGCCATGTCACTTAGGGGATCCCAAACATAACCTTTAAATTTTTTTATCAAGACGTGGAATGTCTTCATTTATGGTGGTAGTCGTCTTTGCATCTCCATCATTCCCTCCGTGGTCGAAAGGTTTTGCCCTCAAAATTGAATCGTCTTCAAAGGTAAATGGAGATGAATCAGCAACATTGAAGGTCGCATTAACACCATAGTGATCTGGTAACTCAATCTTGTAAGCAATGTCATTCACGCACTCCAACACTTTAAAAGGACCATCTAAATGTGGACTTGACTTAGATTTCCGAGAATTTGGAAACCGCTCTTTCCGTAGATGTACCCAAACATAATCCCAACCTGGAACCTCAACAACTTGTGGTCCTGATTAGCTCTGTCAGCATTATGTGCATTTTAATAGTTTAATTTTCATGCGCACATTCTCATGAATTTTCTTCACAAAACCAGCTTTCTTTTCTCCATCAAGATTTTTAACCTGTTTAAAATTCAAAGGAAGTAGATCAATATGTGCAATAGGTAGAAAACCGTAAATACTTATAAATGGAGATAAAGAAGTAGTAGAATGAATAGAGCAATTTAAAGCAAACTCTGCTACTGGGATGTATTTTTTTCCAATTCTTCAAGTTTTTCTGAAATAGGGCACACAGGAGAGCCCCTAGGATTTGATTGGTCACTTCTGTTTGTCTATCAGTTTGAGGGCGACTCGCAGTAGAACACAACAACTTTGTCCCTAACTTGCGCCACAAGGTATTCCAAAAGTAGGCTAAAAATTTAACAACGCGATCAGAGACAATGGACGCAGGTATCCCATGTAGCTGAACAACCTCTTTCAAAAATAGACCCGCAACATGTTTTGCATCTGTCTTCCTACAAGGAATAAAGTGTGCCATTTTCAAAAATCCATCCACAACCACAAAGATAGAATCATTACTTAACTGTGAACGTGGTAAACTGAGGACAAAATCCATGGAAATATCAACCCAAAGATGTGTAGGAATAGGTAATGGAGTATAAAGACCATGAGGCTTAGTTTTCTACTTAGCCTTAACGCAATCAAGACAATTCCTACAAACCCTGTCAATACTTAGTGCCATTTTCGGCCAATAAAAGTGTTCTCGCAACAAATTATAAGTTTTAAATGCACCAAAATGTCCCATTGAACCACCTGAATGAGCTTCTCTAACAAGTAACTCACACATAGAACATTGGGGAATACATAACCTATTATTTATAAACAAGAAACCACCATGCTGAAAAAACTTCTCATAAGCACCGGTTTTGCATGTAGCATAAATAGATGAAAAATCTGGATCAATCGCATATAAATCTTGCACGAATGAAAACCCTAACATAATGCATTCCAATCGTGTAAATAAAACATGTCTATGACTCAAAGCATCAGCAACAACATTTTCTTTACCCTTTTTGTAACGCAACATATAAGGAAACAATTCAATGAAACTAGACCATTTAGCATGACACTTATTCAACTTCATCTGACTCTTCAAATATTTCAAAGAATCATGATCACTATGAATGACAAATTATTTATGCAATAAATAATGTTGCCAAGTTTCTAATGCACGCACAATTGCATAAAATTCTTTATCATAAACATGATAGTTTAGAGCGCCACCCTTTAGCTTTTCACCGAAGTAAGTTGTAGGTCAATTCTCTTGCATAGAAACGGCACTAATACCAACACAAGAAGCATCACAATGAATCTCAAAAGTACCATTAAAATCAGGTAAAGCAAAAACAAGAGCATTACATAACCGTACTTTCAATTCATTAAATGCATTCTCTTAACTATCAGACCAAAAAAAATTCACATCCTTTTTAACTAGTTCATTTAGAGGTGTAGCAATAGATGAGAAATCACGCACAAACCATCTATAAAAACTAGCTAAACAATGAAAAGAACATACCTGGTTGGCATTGGTAGGTCTTGGCCAAGTCTTGATGGTCTCAATCTTAGATTCGTCAACTTTTATGCCCTCCTTGGAGACCACAGAACCGAGAAAAACTACTTTTGAAGCGCAAAACGTGCAATTCTTGATGTTTGCATACAAACAAGACTCACAGAGTGCAACAAGAACCATTTTAACATGCTCAATATACTCATCAATTGTTTTACAATAAATCAAGATATCATCAAAATAGACCACCACAAATCGACCAATAAACTATCTCAAGACATGATTCATCAACCGCATAAAAGTACTAGGTGTATTAATCAAACTGAAAGACATAACAATCCATTCATACAACCCAAACTTAGTCTTAACTGCAGTTTTCCATTCATTCCCCTCATTAATTTAAATATGATGATAACTCTGAGTCAAATCAATTTTAGTATAAATCACAGATCCATGCAAATCTTCAAGCATGTCATCTAACCTAGGGATAGGATGACGATACTTGATGGTAATCTCGTTAATAGAATGACAATCAATGCACATACACCAAGTTTTATCTTTCTTAGGAACTAAAATGATAGGCACAACACAAGGAATAAGAAGATTCTTGAACATAACCTTTTTGAAGTAACTCCTCGACTTGTCGTTGTAGTTCCTATGTCTCCTGAGGGTTGGCTTTATACGCCGGGTGGTTTGGAATAACCAAACCCAAAACCAAGTCAATATAGTGTTCAATACCTTGCAAAGGTGGTAAACCCACAGGTAAGGCCTTCGGAAAGACATCCTCAAATTCCTGTAACATCTTAGCAAACCGTGGAGGAACATACATAGGAATATCATCTTTGGCAAAATAGCTCTCTTTAAAATGTATGATAAGCACATAAGAATGATTAGCAAAAGCACGATTCACATCCCTAATCGATGCATAAAATTAACTACCAGAATTAATAGGAAGTTTATGTCTCATTATGTAAATCGATGGCAAATGACTAAGATGTGAAGATATAATTTTTACTCGACTTATCATAATCATTTTTGGACTTACATGGCTTACCTGGATCGGCCACCTTGAATTTTGGTTGAAAATTTTAAGATTTTTGCCTCCTATTTTCACCTTGTGGCAGAGTTTCCTCAAACCCTGGTAGGGGTTTTGTTCGGCTATTTCTGCCCCAGTCACAAACTTTTTTTTGTCGACTTTCATGCGCCTCTGTGCCTCTAAGACTTCCACTGGAGATAATGTAGTCAAAGTATACCTTGTTCTATCCTTAATCACACTAATTTTTTTAGTGTAATCATCATGCATAGACTTACGATCAAACGACCAAGGTCTCCCTAACAAAATATGACTAGCCTTTATAGGTATAACATCACATAAGATAGACTTATAATATTTTCCAATCTTAAAGTTAATCATGCTTTTTTTTAACCCTAGTTTCACCATTACCATTTAACCAAATAATTTTATATGGTGATAGATGAGTAGTCACAGGCAAAGACAATGATTTAACAAGAAGATTAGACACAATATTAGCACAAGAACCACCATCTATAATCAGTAAAAAAATTCTTATCTTTCACAAGGCAACATGTATGAAAAATATTCATTCTTTGTACCTCATTTTTGGCCATTTGAGAGTTTAGAAGTCTCAATGACATGAAGTTACCTTGTGTTTCTGGACCTTGTTCACCGTGATCATTTATGATGATTTCTTCATCTACCTTTTCTTCACGACTTTCATACAATAGTGGCATTTTAGCATATTCATCTTTTATATCTCCTTCCTCAATCGTTGTTAATACTCATGCATGAGGACAGTTACTACGGACATGTCATCTTTCTTTACAATGAAAACAAGTAAGAGAGTTAACTAAAACCAAATTTGATGAAGAATTAGTGGACTAACCTGGAATTTTCAAGACTGATGAGTTGGTGGTGCCACCCTCCTATCAGTAGAATTATAAGTTGGTTTTGAATAGGTCTGGACCGATCCTCATCCTTCCATGGGTGTTCCCTTACTTCGACCATAACTAGGGTTTCTAGAGTCAAACCCTGGTCGTTGACTGGAAAATCTGGGTTGTGGCCTCCTCTGTCGCAGGGTACTCTCAACCAACCTTGCTTTCACCAATAAATTGCTCATAGATATATAATGTTGAAGCTTGACTGGCATTTGAAGGTTTTCACGCAAGCCTTCAATGAATCGACTTTTATGAATGCATTATCTTCTTTCATCCCGACCCTTCTCATGGACAACTCAAGATCTTGCCAGTATTTATCAACTGTTCAATTTCCTTGCTTCATGTTGGACAGATAAGAATGTTTTTCCATCAAGTAACTTGGCGGAACATGATATTGGCAAAGCTCGGATCTCAATCTCTCCCATGTAGAGATAGGTTTCTTTGCGGCAAGATATTGCGACTCTTTTATATTTTTTTCCACCATTCAGCCCCATAATGAGTGAAGGAATATTGTGCCCCTCGACCTTTTCTTTCTCTCAATAATTGTTGCGATCAAACATATTCTCAATCTGTCGCTCCCAATCAAGATACTTCACTGGATTGTGTTGACCATTAAATCGAGTGATGTCATACTTCAATCCCTTGATGTCTCAAGCAAAATCTGAACCTGAACCGGATCCCAATTTTCTCTTCACTTCTATTCGGAATGATGTTTACTGTGGCGATGCCTTCTAGAAGACCCTCAGTGTGATCGACTTTCTGAACCATCATCAGAATATTTGTCTGAACTGCCAAAACCATTGAATTGCCGAACATATCCCTAGGATTCTTCTCTCTTGGCTGATGATGTAGGTGTAGGCAGTGCCATGCTGTCAACTTTTCTCACCAATATTTGCACCTCACTCATAAGTGCATTTATTGCGACAGCAACCCGGTCTGGATCATGGGCTTCATTAGGTTTAATTTGATGTCGCTCCCAACTATCGGGAGCCTCATCTCTTGGATGATCACCACGCCTGCCATCAGATGTGTTTGTCAATGGCAAATTGTTAGGATTACTAACAAAAGGCGGGACGAATGGATTTTCGTCCTCCATCTCCGCTAAACTGCTAAGAAAAATAAACGGTTAGTATAAAAAATTGCCCCCCCCCTTCCCTTTGTTTAGTAAGGTCACTCACCAAGTGTATAACAATCACAACTCACAAGGAGAAGGCTAATGCAAGGGCAACTGATCAATTCACCACAATTCAAAGAAAAATATGAGATGAGTACTGCAGAACTTATTTTGAAATTTAAAATATATAAACTCAAAATTGTTATCTGCAATCTGAAATTAAAATTTCCAAGGAGAATAAGGAATAAAATTCATTTTGAATGTCACGAATTAGAACTGTAATGAAGAAGCTATGATCAAAACAAGAATGCTTTATATATGCGACAAATAAATTTCGAAAATTCAAATAACTTTTTCAAAATCAATTTGGATTAGGAACTCAAACCCAAATCCCTTGTGATAAAGGATTTTAAGGACTTACTTGCCCCCAAGTCAAAAATTCATATCAAATCTCATCTCAATTGGCTCTCTTTTTTTCTTCTTCCGATTAGGATTTTGACTTTTCTTTTCCTTTTTCTTTCTTTCTTTCTTTTTCAGCCAAAAATTCGAATTTTCCACACTATAATACACTTACAATCAGAATCTTATTCCCCAAGCAAAACTTTTTGCCCCCAAACTTTCAAAAATTACAAAATGACCCCAAACTTTCGATTTCAAAACCTTGGATTCCGATTTTAAAAACCAAAATCTGCTGCTTTTTTTGTTTTATATTTTCAAAAAAATTGGAACAAATTTAGCCTATATAAAACTTGGAATAAGAAAACTGCGACAACTTGCTCTCGATTCAAATGAACTTTGAGGTATCCAAGATCGTAAGGATCAAGAATATGAAACTATATCTGGAAAATGAAACAAGACTCTCTTTTTTTAAGATGTAATCAAGAATCAAATAAAAATTCAAGATCATGGAATCAAAGAACGATAAAGAAAAAACAAATTGGATTAAGAGCATGCAATAGTTTTTTAGAAGAGTGGAAGAAAAATATCACAAGCACATAAAACTGTTTAAGCTACCTAAAAACTACAAAACCGACCGGGAGGTGAAGGCGGATAATATTTGTTAACGCTCGGAAGGACCCTTCGACATCCTCCTGACTCGATTGATGAAGGTGAATACGAATAGTAATACCAAAGTATTCTAACTCTCTGACCCTTTGATGTCCTTCGAATCTAGATTCAATCCTCCTGATAAGAAAATCACACCAACACAGTTAAGATATGACACGAAAGAGTATATCTAAAACAAATTCAAAATAAATTAATGCCCCAAAATCCCTGATGAAAATTTCAGCCGCCATTAGATCTTTCGCTTTGTTCTTATACTAACTGATATGAATCTCCTTTCGAAGACTCTAGATTGCAGAATTACAATCTTTGATCGAATGAAGGGATCTGCGAACCCTCACCAAGTTACACAAAATTCAAGAACCTAGCCCTATGGATGTTCTCAATCTCGACTTGCTCTCTAACTAGCCCGTGGGATCATATCACAGGGTTATTAGTATAACTAGAACTTAGGATTAAGCAACAATGGAAATAGCTCGCAAGCAACATAGTACGAACTCAAAGGTTTGTATATTTGATTGATAAAAATGGTGAGGGGAGTCTCATCTATAACCCTCTATTTATAGGGTGCCATCTCGGCCAAACCCTAATCTAAAATAGAATTTGAATTGACTTATGATAGCTTTAAGACGCTAAAACCATGTCTCACTAAAATACAAAAAATGGACATATACGGTCGTATTCTTCCAAGACACACCTTGGATGAATATCGCGTTATCTAATCATACCAAAAACAATTCTAATCAGAATAAAATTCAACATTTTTGAAACTCTTATGGACTGGATTAAAAAATTAGCTCTTCAAAGCCCACATGGTCGAGCTCTACTACCTCATTAAAAATCCCGTGGGAAAAAAGAGTATATTGTTCTTCATGATGTTTTCAGTTCTTCGACAGTCTTGAACAATAAATCCAAGATTTCGATGATGATGCCTTCTTCAATACTTCATCATAAAGGCGATCAAACAAAGCATTTAAAGCAGCATGTCTAAGCTTAGTCCTTGACCTAGTCATAGGTCCCGCCATGTCACTTAGAGGATCCCAAACATAACCTTTAAATGTTTGATCAAAACGTGGAATGTCTTCATTTGTGGTGGTAGTCATCTTGGCATTTCCATCAGCTAGGGTGGGAAATGTGCTTAAATTCTTTCTATTGCTGAAATGAAGGGATTTTGTGTAGTAGTTATTCTCTAAATGGTGGGAGAGATGTGGTGGAGGAGCTGCAGAGATGCGGCGGTGGCAGTGGTAGAGCAGGAGATGTGGCGGTGGCAGTGGTAGAGCAGGAGATGTGGCGGTGGCAAAGCAGAGGAGATCCAGCAGCAGTGGTGGCAAAACAGGTGGAGGTGGTTTTGAAGAAGAAGAAGAACCCTAAGGGTATTCTTGTCTTTAATTTTTTAGTTTTAAGACTAGGGGTATTTTCACTACAAAAAAATATTTCAGTAGTGACGCATATTTTGTGACAGTTAAGGAAATGTGTCAATATTTACTCCACCTTCACGTGTCACTAAATAATTGTGAGATGTGCACGTGTCACTAAACTGAATCGATGTCACAAAATTTAATGACACTTTTAAATTGAACTGCATCTTAAAGCGTCAAAAAAAAATATAATGATACTTCAATGTGTTACACATTGAAGTATCATTATTTTTTTGTGACACATTTCCTTACCTGTCACAAAAAATGTGTCACTACTGGAATCTTTTTTTTGTAGTGTTTAGTCTTTTTATGTTTGGCCAATGCCAAAAAATACCAAGTCAACGCTGGAATAGTGTCAAAAGATTATATCGGCTCATTTGATGCAAAATTTAGAGTTGTACTGACACTTTCATATTATACAAGGTTATATTGGAATTTTTGAAAAATAATAGGATTCTATTTGTATTTTACCCATTATATAATTAATAGAATGTTTGGGATACAAGAAGGGATCTGGATGTAAACATCATTGGGGTGTTGGGCATAAATAATTAGGGAGTCAATAATTTCATGTCATCCAAATTTTGTGGATCAAGAATTTAGGTCGGAAAAATTCACTGGAATATTTTCCCCATTTTCATGAAATGCACGTGTTTTCATTACAAAATTTAATATTTCATTTTCAATACTTGATGTTACAGCTAAACCTTCAAATATTTTTTTTAGAATTCTTTTTTTCACTAAAATTACGTGTTTTAAATATAAATTTAATAATTTAATGAAAAATCTTGTGTTTTCATGTTAAAATTTTTGCGCTTTAAACATTTTGACACTAGTTAATAATATTTTACAATTTTAAACTTATACTTTCATTTTGAATTATGTGTTAACTTTTCAACGTGTCGTTTTCAAAAATTATTATACATGTATCTTTCTTTTAATATATATTTTTATTCAATGTATACTTGATGGTGGAATAGTGTGAATTAGCTTAAATTTTTTTTGATATCAATATTTATTTATTTTAATATCAGTGTCACAATTTCGTGCACACTTTGATATTTTAAAATTCACGTGCGGTTTTGTATGATATTTAACTATTCTAATTTGATGTGTTATTTTAATTTTTTTTATTAATGTTGAATTTTTTATTTGATGTTTATTTAGCATTTTATTGAATTTTTTTATTATTTTCATGTGTAATTTAGTATTTTATTTAATGTTCAACTATTTTTAATTTGATATGTATTTTATTGTTTTTTATGTTCATATGTTTTTAGTTTGATGTGTACTTATTTGTTGTTTACCAATTTTACGTGTATTTTAGTGTTTTTATTTGATATTTTTAGTTGGATTGTCATGTATCTTCTCTAGCGACGAACTTGACGGACATGCAAATCCAGATGATCGGATTTCTTTTCTAAACTCTGATGAATGTGTTGCCAAATATCCAATGGCATTTTCAAACCCGATGGTGATTTTGAACCCGACTCGTCAAGCAAGAGCATTCATATTCTTTTAGAAAAAGGCCACCGGGTTCTTCTCGTTGCCGGAAGTTTCATGGAACCCCGCAAATCTGATGAAAATCCAATTGATGAATTCTAGTTAGATACCTGATACGAGTGTCAAAATATCATTTATTTACAACATTCTTAGTTTAGTTTTGTTTTATTTTGGTCCATGATTATCACGGCCATGTTGGCACATTGGGTGATGAATTGGTGGCCACATTTGTGTTTTAGAAAGATTAAATTCTGATTAGGCTAAATAAGGTTAGAATAGATTAGGTGATATTCGATTCTAGCTTATCTAGTTCTGATTAGATTAGATAAGGCAACATACATTCAAGACTTTATCCTGATTAATTCGGCCATAATTTAGGTTAAATTAGGAAGATTAGTTTGGTATGGTTTTAGCTTGATTTCGGCCAGTTTCTGACAGAAGTTACCAAAACTTGTCTTCTTTCTGTTTGTGATAGCCGAACCTATGTACTATAAATTGGGGATGATTTTCAACATTTTAATTACACTTTTATACACCATATATTCATAATATGAGTTCATACTCTTTTCTTACTAAGAGTTAAACTGTTAGCTTTGTTCGATTATAAATTACAATTTAGAACCGTTGGATTCCTTGTATTAATTTGGTGTAACTAATGCTTGGGTTAAGTGGAATTTGGACATTGTGTTAGTGAAGATCATAAAGTTTCATTCTTGACTGTACTTCACCTGTGTCATTTTGATTTCAATAAGCTGCTTTGATTAACATTCGATAAAAGTGGTTCTTCAAAATTTCACATCCAGATTATTCGCAAAAATATTCTTGTCAGTACCTAAATGACAAATGGTTGTTGTGGAGTGTTCAGGATATGGTGGCCTGGTATTTATCCAAATAGCAATGAAATAAAATTTCATGTATTATTTCTCAAATTTTGATTTTGGCTACTATTACACAAATTCTTGTTTTTAAATTGACTAACCTTAGATGGGGTTATTTTATAAGTAGCATAATTAATAGGGTTATTTGATTTTTTTATTACAATGTGGTACTTATAATTGTGAAAATCTTTTAAAATGAATCTCAGCACATAAATAATTATAATCCAAAATTATAGAAATGAGATTTTTTTCTATAATTGTTCTAACTGTTAGTCGCTCTAACAGAAAATTTTCTCTAACTATTATATATACATGTATACAAAATTTTTAATGAGACTGTCTCACCCAAGATTATGTGAGACCAAGGTCTTATATGAAAATATAAAAAGATATTGAGACTTTCAAATAAATCTTTGGATTATATAAAATATTTTCTCTTCTTATTGTAACTTCTCCTTTGCGCTATTTCTTGATGTGCGCCTCTCCACCCCATGCCTCCTCTATCTCACTACTCATACGCCTCGCGCCTCGTGCCACCTTCGTCGTGGTCCTCCTCTGTTTCTCCTCATATTTGCCTTGAAACCCTAGGTTCGTTCTTTGTTTGTTTTTTTCTGTTTTTCTAGGTTTATTCGTTGATTTGTGGGATTGACGTGGTTATTCCGTCATTTTCTCACCTTTTTAATTGTTCGCAAGTCCTATCTTCTTCTTCTCAGTTCAAGCCCTTGTGATGGACAAACTCACAGTAATTTTCTTCAACAATTCTCTGTTTTCAATTTAATGTGTGTTGAGTTTATTTTCCTTGGAATTTAAATGATGGTAGATATGATTTATCATGAGATTTGTGCTTAAACTTTGTATTTTTTGGTGCTTAAATTGGATTTTTCATTGTTCTGTTCATTTATTTCACATGACTGTGTTGTCTATTCCAATTATAGAAAACTGGAATGGTATCGATGATGCTTTTGTGTTGTTTTCTAATATTGTGTTTACGTTTTATTTGTTTGATATTTTCAATACTTTGTTTATGTCTTAATAGGTTTTGATTAGAAGAAGTAAAAAAAGAGTTAAGTGCTACAATGACCCTAACTTTAGGCTGAAAATGTCAATATAACCCTGCAATCTCAGAAAGTGCAAATCTAACCTTTGACTCCTCTGACTTTTTTGTCAATTTTGTGATGGCCGGATTTTGTGGAAAATACAATTTTGCCCTTATCGAAAAAAGGAAAAAATAGAAAATGAGAAAAGACTTTTTTGCCCTCCTTTTTCCCTTTTTTTCCTCCGCTTCATCCTCCCCCTTTCTTCCTCCTCTTTCTTCCTCGATTTCCTCAATTCTCACCAGAATCAGCCAATCAACAAACACAGATGGTGACGTAGCTCACAGCATTAATGTATGGCGCGACGACGTAGCTCACGACATCCTCTTTGGAGGTGAAAGTGTTCCACGAGCTGAATTCGGTGACTTTTCATCCGTGTACCACTCGGTGAATTCTTCGGCATAGGATAATTCAAGTGGACAAAGTTATTGATTGAGTAGTCGTCTATGGGAGGAGGAGGGGTGGGGTGGCTGTGGGGTGGTGGCGAGCGGAGCGGAGAAGGGCGAGGGTTTTGATGAGGTTTCCAGTGGGGTGAGGGGAGGGCAGGGGAGGAGGAGGGTGGTAGGGTGGTTGTGGAGTGGTGGTGAGGTGGTGACGGGTGGCAAGGTAGTGGATTGGTGGTGCAGGTGAAGCTTTCGTCGGAGGTGCCGGCGACGGAGGTTTTGCGACAGGGTTGTGGCGAGGTGGTGATGGGTAGCAAGGTGGTGTCTCGGCGGTGCTGGTGAAGTTTTTGTCGGCGGAGGTGCTCGGCGGGGTGGTGGTGGAGGTGTTGGCGATAGAGGTTTCCAGTGGCAAAGCAGCAACAGTTCGGTGGGAAGCTACAGGGAAGAAGAAGAAAATTAAGGGTATTATAGGTATCAATTTTTCAACTTCTTATACAAGGGTATTTCCATCATTCCACTTTATTTTCATTTCCAGAATTTCACGGGTCAACGCCAAAATTAGGGTGTTTGTCTATATCGGCATAATTGTTTTTTTAAGTTAGGGTTAAATTAACACATACAACAATCAGCTAGGGTTAAATTGGCACTTTTTGATATTGTGGGGGTTATATTAGCACTTTCAGGTAAAACTTAGGGTTATACATGTATTTATTCCAAAAAAAACTGAATGGATATTTCTTTCTAATACAAGTATTGGAATATTATTTATTACAATTTTATTTTATTTTGGTCTATTATTTTTAGGAGTTTAACACTATACTCTTTTTCCATTGGATTTTTTAGTTTAGTAGTGTGATCATTTTAGTTATTTTTAGAGCAAATGACTTCGATGACCCCTTAACTATCACCATCGTCCACCTTTGACCCCTTATCTCTTTTTTTTGAACACTTATGGCGCCCCTCAACTTACAAAACAACTCAGTTTTAGCACTTCTAGAGGGGCCACGATTAAAATGTTTTGTAAGTTGAGGGGTCAAAGGGGGTAAAAAAAAAATAAAGGGCCAAAGTGGACGATGGTAATATTTAAGGGGTCACCGAAGTTACTTGCTCTTATTTTTATTATTATGAATAAGGCCCATAAACCTGGTCATGTTAACTTAGAAGAGTTTCGGCCATATCCTAATTTAGGGTTTAGAATATTCAGTTTTGATTTGATTAGATTGTATTAGATAAGTTTAAACAACGATGATTCATTCAAGAACTCAACCAATATTTGGATTGATTTACTTGGATTAATTTAACCATCATTTAGATTAAATTATGTATTTTAGTTTGATATAGTTTTGGCTTCTTAACAGTTGTTATAAGTCATTCCAATTTCTGACAGGAATTGCCAAATCATGTTTTCTTTTTGTTTCTTGAAGGCCGAACTTATGTACTATAAATAGGGGATAATTTTCAAAATTTTAACACACTTTTATACATCATATATTCATAATTTGAGTTAATACTCTTTGCTTATTAAGCATTAAACCGTTAGGTTTGTTTCCATTATAAATTAGTGCTTAGAACCGTATTAGTTCTTTGTGTTAATTGGGTGCAACTAGTGCTTAGATTCGTGTGAATTAGTCCCTTGTGTTAGTGAAATTCTTATAGTTGTGACATATATCCGACGTTCATTTGTGTTGTTTTCGATTGAAAGGCAGTGTTATGAATCCTTTGGTACCATGTGTTTCTCAAAATTCCGCTGTTAGAATAAAGCAAGTGGATGATTAGGTAATATTTTATTCCATGTTTATGACTAGTACTAGAGTTATATTTAGACTAGTTTTCTTTATACTCTATATATATATATATTCTTCATCATTAATTAGAATCATTATGGGAAATTACTTTATCATGGTATCAGAGCAAACCTGATTCTAAAACCCTCTTCTCTCCTTTTTTTTCGGCCGCAGCTTCTAAAACCTTGCTTCTGCCGCCAGAAAATTCTAACTTTCAAGAAAGCAGAATACGGACCTCAACAAAGCAAAATCAGAATTCAGACCTCAAGCAGTGTTGGCAAAAGTTGGCATTTACCCACGGACCAAGAAATTCATCTTGTCACCCTTATCCGAATATAGCCTCTCCCTCCTCCTTGCCAAAATTTTTTACTTTTCTCCTCCTATCATGTCTGACGAGAAATTATCTTACAGTACCTTGCTCCACATGATGACTATCAAATTCTCAGCATCCAATTATTTGTTGTGGAAGCGTCAAGCTGGTTATGTTCTCCAACCTCAGAAGCTGTATGGTTTTCTTGATGGTTCCAGGCCCTGTCCATCTGTTCCTCCTCTCCCTCCGGACGACTCATCTTCCGTCTTCTACGCTCAGGCCACCGGCGCCACTCCTTGTCGCGGTGCCACCACCAAGCCTGATCTCATGGAG
The DNA here is from genome assembly GCA_037428765.1 of Rubia yunnanensis. Taxonomy (NCBI): domain Eukaryota; kingdom Viridiplantae; phylum Streptophyta; class Magnoliopsida; order Gentianales; family Rubiaceae; genus Rubia; species Rubia yunnanensis. The sequence continues at coordinate 117,653,232 of CM075064.1, read as the reverse complement.
GCTTACTTGAAGGCCCAGTCTGATTATAATTTCTGGGTTAATGAAGATCAACGTGTATGCAGTCTTCTTTTTTCTTCTCTCACGCCAGAGGCCTTGGCAGTTTTACCTGACTGTGCCACTTCCAAGGAGATTTGGGACAATCTTCAGTCCATTTATCATGATAGCAGCGCTTCATCCATCCTTCGTCTTCGTGCTGCTGCCCACGGTATACGTAAGACTGGTACAGTTCATGAACTCCATCTCCAATTTAAAGAAATTTTTGAGCAGTTGTCTATGATGGGTTCTCCTGTATCAAATAATGATCAACTTATTTGGTTTTTGACTGCTCTTGGAACTGAGTTTAAGGATTTTTCTGCACCTTTAATTAATTCCTCACCTACTCCGTTATATGCCGATGTTTTATCTCGTGCCAAAAACCACAAAACTTTTCTAAAAATTTTACAGGACCATTCAGCCCCACCCCCAGCCTCTGGACCGTACGAATGGCACCAGTAGAAGACCGAGTGGCCATCCGATGGGTACGAGGCTGGTGCGACAAAGCTGGAGGAGTCGAACCAACTGACGATGCCGAGGAAGATCGAGTTGCGCTGACCGGAGAGTGGCCGTCGGAAGTTGCCGGAGAAAGGATGGCCGATACAGGCTAAGACGTGGTGGCCGGTGGATGAGACGGTGACTGAGGAGTAATGGCCGGTGGCTGCGATGTGGTGGCTGTTGGCCGAGGAGCTGGGTCCGGTCGGCCATCCAGATGGAATATGGCAGTGAATGAGGAGTGGCTGGAACAGGCACAAGCATGGTGGCCCCAATTGATGAAGTAACAGCTTCATAAAAAATGATGAAATCTTTAAATCTGAAATAGAGCAACTGTCTGCGGAAGATGAGACATAAGGGAATAAGGTTTCATCAAAGTGAACGTGGCAAGAAACATAGATACACCTAGAAGTGGGGTCGAGACATTGGAATCCCTTGTGACGAGGGTTGTAGCCAATAAAAACACACGGAATGGATCGCGGTGCACAGTGGCGGAACCAGAGCGAAATGTAAGGGGGGGCTTAATGGAACTGGCAAAAAAATTTTTCCGACAATTAACTCGAACACATATAATACTTAAATGAATGAAAATTTATGGTCCTAATAACACACAACAAAAGAAAATAGAATTACTTACAAAGAAGGTAAGGACGGACCTTTCAAATTACGATTTTACTCTTTCTATTGGCTAACTACGGTGATCGAGGATACCATATTTTTAGTGTACTTATCATCTGCTTCGAATTATTTCACTTTCAAATTTTTCATCACAACTAATTGATCTGCTATAATCCCTAGTCAAAAACTAAGTCCTATTACTACTTTTTTTCTCCTACAAAAAGGGATCTACATTGCTCCAATGGTTTGTGTGTTAATTATCCCTTTCTTATTCTTTCTTTCTTGTTTAAAAGGTATGTAAATAATTCTCACCCTAGTCAACCTTTGCCCTGCCTAAGTTTGAAAAGGAAAAAAGAAAAGCTTCACTTTTTGAAGTAAAGAAAAGCTTTACTTACAAAAAACAACAAACACACATTACTCCCAGATTTCAGTTTTCGGAATCATATCTGAACCTTCAACCCAGAAAAAGACACACACAAAAACTAACAGAAAGATAAATACACATACAAAGCAACTCACAACTTTTCCGCAGCTGAATTTCAGATCTGAACAACATTATTCGGTGCAGTGGCGGGGAGCGACGGTGGCACCATTTAGAGACGAGGAGCAGCGGTGTGGCGGTAGGGAGCGAAGCAGTGGCTTGGCATTCACTGCTATTTGCAATCTACTATGTTTCTCAATTGCCCGATTTTGGTTAATTGGAGGTTTTCTCCAATTACCTTGATTTTTGAAGGTAAAATAATAAATAATGAAACCAGTACAAAAACCAAAACGGCGTTGTTGAAGTATCTTGGTTTTGAAAAAAAACTAAGTTCACGTCTTCTTCTCTAAGAACAGGGGCGGAACATGTCGGAAAGGGGTGGCGGAATCCTCGTTCTGGTGGCGCTGCTGGTACTAATTCTCTCGTCACCCGATCTTAGGGGAGGCGCCAGCACACCCTCGTCCACCCTTAGTTTCGCCCTTGGCGGTGCAAACTTATCAATAGCAGTGGCACGCATACATAGAAAAGCACGGCAGCCAAATGGGTGAAAGAGGGTATAGTCGGTGTTTGTTGAGAACCATAAGCGTGCTACGCATGTACTGGATTTGATTCATTGTGACTTAAGGGGACCTTCCCTTGTTTTATTGACACATGGTTTTTCATACTATGCTTTATTTTTGGATGACTATTCTTGTTTCACCTGGCTTTATCCACTTCGTCGCAAGTCGGACTTTTTTTATGCTTACTTACAATTTGAGGCTTTTGTGGAGAATCAGTTCTCATCCAAAATTAAGGTGTTTCAGGGTGATGGTGGTACTGAATTCCTGAACAATCGCCTACGGGGTCATTTCGCCACTAAGGGCATTCACCATCAGATATTGAGCCCTTACACTCCGAAACAAAATGTTCGTGCAGAGCGCAAACATCGACATGTTGCCGAGATGGGTCTTACTTTCTCTTTCATTCGCATCTGCCTATTTCTTACTGGGATGATGCATTTGCCATCAATCGATTGCCTACTCCAGTTTTGAATGGTTCTTCGCCTTATGATCTTCTTAATGGTCGTGCCCCTTGCTACTCGAATTTCCATCCTTTCGGGTACCGGGTTTTTCCATTTGTTCGGCCGTATGCTGATCACAAGTTATCTCCCCGCAGCATTCCATGTGTTTTCCTTGGCTATAGTTCCCAGTACAAAGGTTTTCGGTGTCTAGATACTTGTAAAGGCAGAGTCTACATCACTCGTCATGCTCGTTTTGATGAGACATTTTTTCCTTTTGCTCCTTCTCCGTCTTCGGGATCTTCCGCATCCGCCCTTAATGTCTCTGCTTTTCTTGATCCTGATGGGGACCCTGTGAGTTCACGCATTGCCGTGCCAACTTTGTCGTTGTCTCACGGGCCGCTGTGCCTGCCAGATTCGGATCCAGCCTCTCCGTCACCGGTTCTGCCTTCTCCGCTGTTGGTCCCGGTGCCACAGCCGCCCTTGGCCGCGTGTCCTCCGGCCTTGTCCGTAGCTCACCGATTGGATGGCTCTTCCGAGTCTTCTCCGACATCTTCTGCTATTCCTGCTCCTCCGGTCTCACCGCCTCCACCTCGCCCTCATCGGATGGCCACTTGGTCCGCCACTGGTACTATTCAGCGACGTGATTATTTGGATATTATTGCTCATGGTCTTACTGTTGCCTTGCTTTCTCAGACGGAGCCCACGGATTATCGCCAGACCCTTCGGGATCCGGCCTGGGTTGCAGCTATGGATGATGAGATGTATGCTCTTTGTGGTCAGCACACTTGGGACTTGGTGCCTCGGCCTTCGGATGACAACATCGTTGGCTCCAATTAGGTCTATTAGCTTAAGTATCGTCCAGATAGTACTATTGATCGTCACAAAGCCAGACTTGTGGCGCAAGGTTTTTCCCGGATTCTGGGTTTTAACTTTGACCATACTTTCAGTCATATGGTCAAAGCTCCACTGTGCGAATGGTTCTTGCGATTGCAACCATGTGCTCTTGGCCACTTCATCAGCTGGATGTCAAGAACGCCTTTCTTAATGGTGTCCTAGATACTCCGGTCTACATGAAGCAGCCAGTTGGTTATCAGGATTCTTCTCATCCGGACTATGTTTGTCGTCTGCAGAAGGCTATTTATGGCCTTAAGCAGGCTCCTCGAGCTTGGTTTCAGCGGTTTAGCAGCTATCTTATCCAGCTTGGTTTTCGGTGCAGCTCGGCTGACACTTCTTTATTTGTTCTGGCGTGGGGGTCCTCCTTGTTGTACCTCCTTGTGTATGTGGACAACATTATTGTTACCTGGAATGACTCGGCTCTTCTTCTTCAGTTCATTTCTCGGACGCACAAGGAGTTTGCAATCAAGGATCTTGGTTCTCTTAATTACTTTCTTGGTCTTAAGGTTTCTCCTACTTCCTCCGGGCTGCTTCTAGGCCAAGTGAAGTATGCTCTGGACATTCTGACTCGGGCTGGTATGTCCGATGTTGCGCCAGTTTCTACGCCCTTTGTTACCGGTTCTCAGCTGCACAGTTCCACCAGTCCGCCATTCAGGGATCCTACTCTTTATCGCTCTCTTGTTGGGGCGCTTCAGTATCTCACCATTACTCGCCTGGATTTTGCCTTCTCGGTCAACACTATGAGTCAGTACCTTCAGGATCCTCGAGATGATCATTTTACTGCAGTTACACGGATTTTGCGTTATGTTTGTGATACTCTTCATTTTGGTTTGATTTTTCATTCTGCGAGCACTCCAGATGTGTTAGGCTATTCTGATGCTGACTGGGCCCGCTGTCTGGAGACTCGTCGTTCTACTTATGGTTATGCGGTCTATCTTGGTAGGAATCTTGTTTCTTGGAGTGCCAAGAAACAACCCATTGTTTCTCGTTCCAGTACGGAGTCTGAGTATCGTGTTCTTGCCAACACTGCTTCGAAGGTTGTTTAGCTCACTCATTTGCTTTGTGATCTTCGGGTTCCGCTTTCTGGTTCGCCATTGTTGTTATGCGACAACAGTAGTGCTATTTTCTTGGCTCAGAATCCGGTGGCACACAAGCGGGCCAAGCATATCGATATTGATTATGATTTTGTTCGTGAGCTGGTGACTTCTGGCAAGCTGCACGTAGCTCATGTTCCTACTTCTCTTCATATTGCTGACATCTTCACCAAAGGACTCTCTCGTCCGTTGTTCGAGTTCTTCAGATCCAAGCTTTGCGTCGGCGAGCATCCGACGCTTCGCTTGAGGGGGTGTTAGAATAAAACAAGTGGATGATTAGGTAATATTTTATTCCATGTTTATGACTAGTACTAGAGTTATATTTAGACTAGTCTTCTTTGTACACTATATATATTTTTCATCATTATGGGAAATTACTTTATCATCCGCTTTTTAGAATTTTCGCAAGATTTATATATATCACTCTCTATTCTAGCTTTTCAACAAGGGATATGGTTCTGGCTTTTCTTCCTCCATTTTTGGGTTGAAATTAACTATAATCGCCTGAGTTTCTGAAAACTATTTGAAAGAAATGGACAAAAGTATTGTTCGTGGCAAAACAAGAATGTAGGGGATGGTTTTTTATAGCAGCACAAGTGCCAATTGTAGCTTTTGTCCTAATATGATTGTAGGATCAATTTCTTGGATAATTATTGAAGTTGCAACAATATTTATTGACCTTTACTTGAAGAACGGGTCTCTATAGCTGCATTGGAAAAATGCACAAATACTTTTCTGGAGTAGACAAATATTTACTTTTCTGGTGCTCGAGCTGATAATGCTCTATTTCGTTTAGGAACATATTAACATTATTAAATTTTGCGTTTCTACCTCTCTTCCTATCTTTAGTGTGGGTATTTAGTGTCTTTATTTTTTTTATAATTTGTTAATTGACTTTGTTCATTTTATGATTTAATATGCTCATGTAATTGTTGCATTTTTTAGTTGATTGTTTTGAAGCTATTTCTCATGATTTTTCAGTATTGGTTCGGTTGCTTTAGTTATCTCTTTTAGGATTTCTGAGCATGTAACCTGCTCTAATTTCTTATTTGTATGCATTTATAGGTTAATTCTCCGCCACATTGATTTGGAATGTATGTAATGTGTTTGTTGAAATGTCTTCTTCTAGTTTATGAGTGTTTGATAATCTGGTTTTATGTCAAATTATATTTCAAAGTATGTAGTTGTGTATATAATTCAAATTTTCGTTAGTTTATTATTTTAGTTGGTTTGTTATGCTAAGCATTGACATTGTTGATTTATATAATCTGTATATTTATAATGTCTAAATATTTATTTTATTTTTTGACATTTTTGGTATTTTGTTTATGTGCTTGTAGGTTGTGAATAGGCCCGTCAAATGGGTCGGGTGACCCGTTGGATAACCGTTACACATATACTATTTTCACTTATTGGATAAGACTTATTGGATAATGACCCATTGGGTTAATGGATATAATTGGGTTGTAGTTATTGGGTTTAGTTGGGTTGGATAATGGATTATCCGTTGATAATTTTGGGTGGGTCGAGTTGGGTTGGGTAACGGGTGACCCGTGGATAATTTCATATCATAAGATAACAAAATTTTCACAAGTTTGATTACGAATGATTTAATTTTTTCCTAACACATATAATCATTTTAGAAACGATCAAATTCTCAATTCATCATATTTATCGATTTCGGTTCATGTCTTAATCAATTTTAATTTGAACCAATTAAAATTTGATAAAAGATCTTGACGAAAAAAGTAGAAGTAGTATTTAAGAAACTTTTACTAAATTTGAAAAATCTCCTCCATGAAGTATGAAGATTTTTAAAAATATTTTCTTTTATTGAACATAAGAAAATAATAAATGAAATCCCCACATTTAGCCACTCGAATAAATATTTCCTCTTTTATAGTTATGTACACGATTTAGCCTATATCAAAAAATGATTAGAGTTAATCGTAATTTTTCACTCCAAGTAAAATGTTACGTGACTTATCCATTTAAAGTTTAAATGGTTGAAAACACCAATTATCCATTAAGTATATACTGAATCATCCATTGGGTATATACTAATTATCCATTGGGTCTATATTAATTATCCATTGGGTCAAACTAAATTACTCATTGGGTATAGGTCATTTATTTGGGTGAAACGTGAATTACCTATCAAGTCCGTGTTCTTTCTCAGATCTCAGTTCTCACTTCCCAGTCTGCATTTTGTTTCATCAGTCTGTGTTTTGTACATCAATCTGTCTACGTTTTGTTCATCAATCGGTCTGCGTTTTGTTCATCAATCGATCTGCATTTTGTTCATCAATCGGTCTGCGTTTTATTCATATTCGAGTTCATAATATTAAATTATGTAATATAATATTATGTACATTATATTATATTATATTTAATAAAAATAAAAAATATATAATATATAATATGTTGGCTTTGTAAACTCGACGAAACTAATGAACAATATTACTTGGGATCGAGCTCGAGCTCAAATACTGTACGAACTCTAATATTGTACGAACTCGAATACTGTACGAGATTGAGCTCGAATACTGTACAAACTCGAATACTGTACGAGATTGAACTCGAATACTGTACGAACTCGAATACTGTATGAGACTAAACTCGAATACTGTACGAACTCGAATACTGTACGAGATTGAACTCGAATATTGTACGAACTCGAATACTGTATGAGATTGAGCTCGAATATTGTACGAACTCGAATACTGTACAAGATTGAGCTCGAATACTGTACGAACTCAAATACTGTACGAGATTGAACTCGAATATTTTACGAACTCGAATACTGTACAAGATTGAGCTCGAATATTGTACGAACTCGAATGTTGTACGAGATTGAGCTCAAATATTGTACGAACTCGAATACTGTGTGAGATTGAGCTCGAATATTGTACGAACTCGAATACTGTATGAGATTGAGCTCGAATATTATACGAACTCGAATACTATACGAGATTGAACTCGAATATTGTATGAACTCGAATACTGTACGAGATTAAACTCGAATATTATACGAACTCAAATACTGTACGAGATTGAGTGCGAATTTTGTACGAACTCGAATACTGTAGGAGCTCAAATACTGTACGAACTCCAATATTGCACGAGATTGAACTCGAATAATTTGTGAATTATAATTTGTATAATTTGTGAATTATAGTGAATATTTATGTTAAATATTACACATGCATTTAATTAGGTAATTTTAGATATTTATTGGGTATTTGTTATGTTCCCATTGAGTTAACATAATATGGGACACATTGAGATCAAAATTTCCTATTAACATAATTATTCTCATCCCAAATCCTAAAAAATAATGAGCATTTAATACCTGATATCATTGGATAATGACAACTTGTAACCCAAATCGATAGAAAATGTTTAATGATAACTTATTGAGTTAATTATATAATGATTTATTGGATAATATATTTTAACTCATTGGGTCATATGAATATCTCATGGGTTATCCAATGGGTTATCCATTTAATGACCCAACTCATTTATGACCAAATCCATTATGACTCATTTAATAAATGAGTTAATTGGATAATGACCCATTGGATAATGATCCATTGGGTTTGGATAATGGGTTTATCCAATTAACCCATTTGACGGGCCTAGTTGTGAACATATGTTGTACAATCAGGCCCGTCAAATGGGTTAATTGGATAAACCCATCATCCAAACTCAATTAACCCATTATTCAATGGGTCTTTATCCAATTAACTCATTTATTAATGGGTTATAATGTGTTAGATCATAAATGGGTTTGGTCATTAAATGGATAACTCATTGGATACTCATGAGATAACTCATATGACCCAATGAGTTAAAATATATTATCCATAAGTCATTAGGTAATTAACCCAATAAGTTATCATTCAATATTTTCTTCTAATTTGGGTTACAAGTTGTCATTATCCAATGGGATCGGACATTAAATACTCATTAGTTTTTGGGATTGAGCGGGATGCGAATAATTAAATTTTGATCTCAATGTGTCCATATTATGTTAACTCAATGGAACCTAACAAATACCAAATAAATATCCAAAATTACCCAATTAAAAGTATGTGTAATATTTAACATAAAAATTCACTATAATTCACAAATTATACAAATTATTCGAGCTTAATCTCGTTCAGTATTCGAGTTCGTGCAGTATTCGAGCTCGTACAACATTCGAACTCAATCTCGTACGATATTCAAGTTCGTACAGTATTCGCGCTCAATCTCGTACAATATTCGAGTTCATACAATATTCGAGCTCAATCTTGTACAGTATTTGAGTTCGTACAGTATTCGTGCTCAATCTCGTACATTATTCGAGTTCGTACAATATTCGCGTTCAATCTCGTACAGTATTCAACTTCGTACAATATTGGAGCTCAATCTCGTACAGTATTCGAGCTCAATCTCGTACAGTATTCGAGCTCAATCTCGTACAGTATTCGAGCTCAATCTCGTACAGTATTCGAGCTTTCTTCACAATGTTCGAGCTTGTACAATATTCGAGCTCAAGCTCGAACCCAACTAATATTGTTCGTTAATTTCGTCGAGTTTACAAAGTCAACATATCATTTTTTTATTAAATATAATATAATATAATGTACATAAGATAATAAATGATTATATATTAGGGAAAAATTAAATTATTCTTAATCGAAATTGTGAAAATTTAGCTATCTTATTGTATGAAATTATCCACGAGTCACCCATTACCCAACCCAACTCAACCCACCCAAAATTATCCAACGGATAATCCATTATCCAACCCAACTAAACCCAATAACTAAAACTCAATTGTATCTATTAATACAATGAGTCATTATCCAATAAATCTTATACCATAAGTAAAAATAATACATGAATAATGCTTATCCAACAGGTGACCCGACCCGTTTGACGGGCCTATATACAATGCGCTGAGGGTTATTTTCTTCATGCTTCTTTGTACACAGAAGACAGGTTGGCAACGGTTGGTGTAGCTTTATTTAGGGACCTTTGATAGTATGTAGTCTCTGTTGGCTCTTTGATCTGTGTCGGTTACTTTCAGTGGTACTTCAATCCATAATGTTATGATTTATGGAATGTCCTCATGGGTTTCAACTCTTATTTCGCTAATGAATTTTTTATGTATTCCTAAGTCAATCGTGTTTATTGTTTCAAAATTTAGTTTAGACTTTATTTTTACGAGATCATTATAGAACTTACAATATAAGTTAGTTCATATATTTATAATGTTTGTTAGACGTTTTAATTATTTAGTTCAAACTTCAACTTTTTGCAAGACTTACAACTATAAAATACCAATTAACTAATATTTATGTATTTCAGAAAGATGCTTACAGATATAAGCACGGCGAGTTGGCGACCTCTTTTAAACATTCACTTCTAGTTGTGATCACTTTACCTAGTGGTGTCAATTTGGATAATCGTTTTGGGTGCGTGCCAGGTTGAAAACGGTTCGGGTTAAAACATGCGGAGTTGATATGTGTAAATTTCTATTTTCGAGTCGGGTTGTTGTTGTGTCAGTTTGAAATAGGTCAGTTTTCCCCTTGGATCGTGTGGGGTTATTGTCGTGTTGGATTGTTACCGTGTATGTTAAAGAATATAAATATTACTTGTAATTGTAATTAGATTATATTTCATTTTCCTAGTTTGTATAGATATTTTGTACTACTATAAATGGACCCAGAGATCATAAATAAAAAGACAGATCATTACACATATTTTCCTACATGGTATCAGAGCCAGAATTCTAAATTTTCTTTCTTAAATTTTCCGCCGATCCAAGCTGAGTTTCTACCCCTTAAAAAATAATAATAATAATAAAATCCCACCAGCCCGCCGCCGTCTGCCGAATACTGTACCGGCTACCGTTCGTCGCCACCAATTGCTGACCGTTGGTTCCTCCTGTCCGTCGTCACCAATTCCTATCGTTGGTCGCCACTAATTGCTGACCCTCGCCGATCGATCCGTTGCTACTCGTCACCAAATTGCTACCGTCACCACCTACTGTTCGTCGTAGCCGATCGATTAGTAGGAGCCGGCTTCTCCGACTGCGCCATCTGCCCGTTGCTCGACCGGCGCCATTTGTGACCGACTGGAGCTTGAGTAGGTTTCTCAAGAAGAAGGCGCACATGAGATTCACGCGCTACCATCCAAGGCACGTGAAGTCACGCATGGTTGAGTCTCAGACGCGCCCTCCCCTCTAGCAGTGCATGTTTCCACGCGCCAGTCCAGGGACGCAAGTTGTTTTGTGAAGCTGCCGATTTCCACGTGCTTTCTCTATGTGAGCTACATATTTTATTTGTTTATTAAACAAAATAAATTGTATTATGGCTATTTTCGCTGGTGTAGCGACGTCGCCGCAAGGGTTTGCGGCGGCCGCCTCCTTTGGCACCCCTACTCGACCTGATTTCGGTCCTGCTCTGTCTGACGACCAATGGAGTATGACCATACATTTATTTAATCAGTTTCATTATCTGACAGTGGGTCAGGTAAGTCTACTTTACCCTGGATTCTTGATTCGGGAGCCTTATATCACATGACTGGTGATAAGGGTTCTCTTACCAATATTACTACTGCTACCAATTCTGTGAATGTTATACTGTCTGATGGATCTGTGTCGTCTGCTACACAATATGGTTCTGTTTGTTTTGGTGATGTCACCCTTACTCATGTGCTCTACATACCTACTTTGCGATGCAATTTATTATCATGCTCTAAATTCTTATTTGCCTTAAAATGTCTAGCATTGTTTACTGAAAATTATTACATTTTACAGAAAATCAGTACGAGGACTGTGATTGGCGTAGGTGAACAGCAAGGGGGGTTTATTGGTTTCGTCTGTTAGATACCCGCGTTCGTCCGCATATCCTGGAATCTATTCCTACAATTTCTTCAGTATCTTCATCTGATTTATGGTATCAACATTTTGGTCATCCATCATCTACGGTGTTGTCTTCTGTTTCTGCTCTTGATTTTAGCACAAATAATACTATTATACCTTGTTCTGTACGTTATAGAGAAAAACAGACTAGACATAGTTTTCCATTGAGTTCTACAGATGCTACTGCATTATTTGAATTAGTACATTTATGATCTCAGGGTCCATTATATAGTAGTACAAAATACATATACAAACTAGGAAAATGAAATATAATCTAATTACAATTACAAGTAATATTTACGAGTCAATTTACAATTACTGCATCACAATTGTTTTACTCTGGTTGTCAAACCCATAACCCAATTAGATTAATAAATAAAATATACCTCTAATACAAATCATGTTATCTCAATTGAACCTTTTAATATCCCTTTAATTGGAAAAAAAATAAAAATGAATAGAGATGAACGATGTGCTAATTATAAAATATAAATTTGGAAAAAAATAATTATTATGGATAATTTAGATGTTAATCTCGGACGAAGTAAATTTGAATTAATAATCTTAATTATTGAAAAATATATATTAGTCAATATCAAACGATGATAAAGTATTGGTGTTTAGTATATGTTTCACTTAAGAAGGAGGAAGGGAATAATAATACGTAGAATCAGAATGCAAGCGGGATATACAAATTGCCCATTTTAAAAGAGTAAAGTAAAAAATGATAAATTGAGTTGTTAAATAATTATCTAGATTTTTGTAAAAGCATCTCCAATAGTTTACCTTGTACCTTCTCTAAAACAAATATTCCTTTGAATTATTAAGGAACATTAATTTTATAACTTCCTTTTTTTTCCCATACTTGTCACAATTTTATACAATAGTAATTTTCATATGTAATTACAAGGTAAACTACAGATAGTAATTTTATACAATAGTAATTTAATAAATAAAGAATTAAAAGAAAGGAACGGATGGAAACGAAAATGATGGGATTGATAGGTGAATAGAAGTCATGATTAGTAGTGTGTCTGGAAAAGGAAACAACATAATGTAAACCTATTGAAAGTGAAATTCGGGAAGAGAAAATATTGGGAAGAGAGTCATAGTAATAAAAAATTATTATCATAATAATAATAATAAAATACCGGGAAGAGAAAGCTGGCAAGCGGACGTGAGAAATTTATCCAAAGTAATTTTTGGACAAGTGAACTTAGGCACTTGAGGGTTAAATGGATAAAATTCTAGGTTTAGGTGTTAGAGCCCTATGTTCTCATCAGTATAAATACCTGTTATTACCTTCTCAAAAAATTACAGCCTTAAGATATTTTCTTGAGTACCAAAGTAAGAACGAAGGTTGAGCAGTGATAACGTAGAAGCAGAGGTTGCCCAAGCCAAGTCTAACCGAGGTGAGTGTTGCATCGCCTTAGCACAAACTGAGTTAACTAGGTATACTCCCTCCGTCCCAGCTCAAACTGCACACTTTCTATTTTGGGATGTCCCAACTCAAATTGCAATTTCTGATTTTAGCCAAATTTGGACTAGTTGACTTGACATAAAATTCCTTGTTTGCCCTTTAAGTTGGCTGAAATTTCAAAATGGGCTTGGGCTTTGATTAGGGTTTAAAGAGAAGATTAGGCTTTTTCTTCCACTTGAACAAAACCATCTGCATCTCCTCATTTCCTCATTTCCCACCCTCCCCTCTCTCTCTTCCTCTCTTTTTTCTTCTTCCTGAATTTCTTCCTCTTCCTCTCCCTCTCCCTCTCGTGAATTTCTTCCTCTTCCTCTTCCTCTCGTGAATTTATTTTCAGATCTATAATCCTCTCAATCTTCTCGTCTTTGTTTTTTTGTTGTTGTTTGTTGTTGATTTCGAAAGGGTTTCTAACAGAGTACAAGCTTGACCTCGAATCCGTATGTTATTGGTGTTTTTTTAAAAAAAATTACCCTATTCGACACTGAATTTTTCTCTATTTTCTAGTTTTTACATGTTGTGGGTTGTTTTTTATTTTTAATGGATATTTGAATTAGGGTTTTCCAAATCTGTTTCAATGATGAGTCTTTTTCAGGTCATGAATCCCTTGTTCGACCCATTTTTTAAGTTGTTTAGGTTTGGTTTTTATTTGTTTTGCTGATTCGGGTCATAGATCTGCTATAGTAAAGTGTTTTCAACAAAAGGTTTTTGCTCTGTTTTGCTTCGTTTGCTCTGAATTGGAGTTTTTTGCTTCTTTTTTGCTTTGTTTTTGTTTCGTTGGTTCCACTTTTGCTCGGTTTACTCTGTTTGCTTTTAAGTTGAGGTTTTTGCTCTGTTTTTTTTAGTTGATAATTTGCTCAGTTTTTTTTCCAGATATGTGTATCTCTCTGGCTGAAGAAGATGAACTGGAGGTCTCTGGCTGAAGAAGATGAACTATAGTAAAGTGTTTTCAACGAAGGGTTTTTGCTCTGTTTTTGTTTCGTTTGCTCTGAGGTTGGGGTTTTTTGCCCTGTTTTTGCTTCATTTTTACTTTGTTTTTGTTTTGTTGGTTCCGTTTGCTCGCTTTTGCTCGGTTTACTCTGTTTGCTTTTAATTTGAGGTTTTTGCTCTATTTTTATTAGATCTGTATATCTCTCCGGCTGAAGAAGATAAACTGGAGGTCTCTAGCTGAAGATGATGAACTGGAAGTTTAGAAGCCAAAATGTAGTTTTTTTTAATTTGATTTGTAACAAATTAGTGTAATTTTTGTAAATTTGGATAGCAATATTAGTGTGTAATTTTTGTAATTAACATTGAGTAGTCACTGTTACCCATCAACTTTTTGTCATTTCAAGTCAGCTTTTTCTGACTTTATCACTGTACAAAAATACCACTCTTCTTTCTCTCTCTGCAAATTGAGCTGGGACAGAGGGAGTATGTTTACATATATATATATATATATATATATATTATGTCATCAAAACCTGACTCTCTCAAACCTTATCTTGAACCCCTCACTGAAACCTCCACCTCTCAAACACCACTGAAACCTCACCTCTTGAACCCATTGAAAACATCACCTCTCGACCCTACTGAAAACTTCACCTCTCGAACCCTTACTGAAACCATCATCTCTTGAACCCCTACTAAAACCATCACCCATCGAACCCCCACTGAAAGCTTCACCTCTTGAACCCCTACAGAAAACATCACCTCCCGAACCCCTACTAAAAACTTCAACACTCGAACCCCTACTGAAAACATCACATCCCGAACCCCTACTGAAAACTTTACCTCTCGAACCCCTACTGAAAATTTCACATCTCGAACTCCTGCTGAAAACTTCATCTCTCGAACCCCTATTGAATACTTCACCTCTCGAACACCTACTGAAAACTTCAACTATCGAACCCTTATTGAAAACTTCACTTCTCGAACCCTTACTGAAAACTTCACCTCTCGAACCCCTACTGAAACTTCACCTCTTGAACCCCTATTGAAAACCTCACCTCTCGAACCCCTACTGAAAACTTCACCTCTCGAACCTCTACTGAAAACTTCACCTCTCGAACATGTACCTCTGGAACCTTTATCTCTCAAACCTAACCTCTCGAACTAGTGCCGCTGAAAACGTTTACCTCTCGAACCTTACCTCTTGAACTTGTACTACTGAAACCTTTACCCCTCGAACTGTACCTCTCGAACCCTAGGACTCAAACTAGTACTACTGAAACTTTTACTTCTCGAGCTCACCTCTCGAACCATACCTCTCGAATCTCTCCAACTGAACCTTACCTCTTGAACTCACTAACTGAACCCGTACCTCTCGAACCTAACCAACTGAACCTCACCCCTTGCACCTCACCACTCGAACTAGTACCACCTACCACTCGAACCAGTACCACTTAAACCAATACCGCTTGAACTCAGTGTCACCCAAACCAGTACAACTTGAACACAAGTACCACTTGAACCCTTCACTCGAATCCTTTACTCGAACCCCTTATTGGAACCCCTATACTCGAACCCATCTGCTCGAACCCATATCCTTGAAACCTTATACTCGAATATTTCTACTCTTTACTTTAACCATGTATACTCGAACCCCATTAGAGAGAGATATGACGATTAAACTTAAATGATGGTATATATTGACTGTTAAATTAAGTGTGCATTTTATCATACTGTGCTCAATTATCTTGAAATTGAATTTATGATCTTCTTTGATATTGTTCAGTGAATGACCGGCTTGTACTATATCTTGTCATGTCAAACTTGAATTATCTGCTACCTGATTACATGCCTCTAATTTTGGAGCCCCCGATGCGATTGTAGTTCGCTCGAAATCAGTGGGGAACGGTACAGACCGGACCATTTGATTAGATCGGCTACTCGTGGAGTTTCTGGTGTGCTAGCATAACCATTTGTACTGATACGAGCTTGTAACTGAACATCTGATTGGGCATGGTTGGCGAAACTGAATTCTTGACTGATAGCCTTCGGGCACTACTGAAAAGGTTATGTCTTGTATGTTAGTTAGAGTTTCCACATAGGCACTTGGCAGCAAGTTGGCATTAACCACCCGTATCCTTTTACTGTGTGTTAGGACGTATGTGGCTATTTGTTATTTGTTATTCTGTGATCACTAAAACTCAACTGAATAAATACTGGCGATGGAACCTCACTAAGAAAGGAGCTTACCTTAGTTAAACAACCCTTTTTCAGGTGAAGAAGAACAGTAAAAGAAAAGTGCTTTGATGTTTTTACTTCTTTTTGAGAAAGATCCTAGGTGGACTAGTAGAATTTTAACGTGAACTTTGAATCTGTAACAGTTAGGTGAAACTTTCATCGGATCTTTTAGAAATTTTGTATGAAGAAATTTAGCTGAAACTCTTGATTAACACTTGTGTTAACAATTTCACTATAATAGTAATTTAGGTGTTGAATTTTTTTCTAAATTTGCTTCCGCATCAACTCTATCTGCTCGTTACTGCTGGAATTCCCGGTAGCACGCCAGACCCGATCCGATACTGGTGTTAAGCTGGTAGATTGTGGGTTTGAGGTGTTACAGACGTGGTATCAGAGCTTCCTCAAATCAAGTAAAGGCATCTCAAAACTTAACTTAATAAAAGACATCATAGTTACTTAACACTTAAAGATATCAGATTTGAGATATGGTTGAACCTGGTCTACAAAACTAACAATTTATTGATGTCACTGTCCAACGGGAAAATAAAATAATTCATTTAGAATACAAAAGTTTATGATGATTATGAAAAAAATGAAAAGTAATACATGAATCCAACCATTACTGAAGTATAACGAAATTCTCCCGGCATAATACCTCTGGAGAGAATACTAACATTAGTCTCGACATACTGTGAGAAGCTATGGTGAGAAAAATATGAGATAGAAGAGAAAATGTTATTTTAAGTTGTGGATAAATTCATTGTTAATAGCTGATTATAGCTGTTACTTTACCATTGGGAATATAACCGTGTATAGTCGGTATATTATCACTAGATATACATATTGACTAATTGTAGTAAAATGCTAAGAGTAGATTAGCAATTTAATGTCATCAAATAATATGTAAAAATACATAGTAGAGAAATAAGAATAGTGTCATCAATATTTGTTTATTTTGAAATTTCAAATACTCTCTAAATTTAAAATAAAAGTGTTCTCCTAAATAGTTTCAAAGAAAAGTTAAATCTCAACAAAACAAATTCCATTAAGAGGATATTGGATCAAAGCATGTATTTTTTAAAAATTTTATTTATTAATAAAAAACCAACTAGGTATCCTTTCCATTTGACTTGAGAAAACCTTTGAATCACTTGGGGATGGCCGGCCCAGAGTTTGAATCAGGTTCTCATTTTAAATTGAACGGTTCATAACTAATAATAATAATATTAAATGTCAGAAAGAGAGACAAATGGAGAGAGATGACAATTAAGTAATAATTATATACATTTGGTAAAACTACAGTGAACTTCGGGGACGAAGTTCATTAAGTGGGGGAGATTGTGAAACCTCAAACTCAATTAGATTAATAAATAAAATATACATCCGATACAAATCATGTTATCTCAATTGAACCTTTTAATATCCCTTTAATTGGAAAAAAAATAAAAATGAATAGAGATGAACGATGTGCTAATTACAAAATATAAATTTGGAAAAAAAATAATTATGGATTAACCTAGATGTTAATCTTAGACGAAGTAAATTTGAATTAATAATCTTAATTATTGAAAAATATATATTAGTTAATATCACGATGATAAAGTATTGGTGTTTAGAATAGGTTTCACTTTAGAAAGAGAAAGGGAATAATAATACGTAGAATCAGAATGCAAGCGGGATATACAAATTGCCCATTTTAAAAGAGTAAAGTAAAAAATGATAAATTGAGTTGTTAAATAATTATCTAGATTTTTATAAAAGCATCTCCAATAATTTACCTTGTATCTTCCACTAAAACAAATATTCCTTTAAATTATTGAGGAACACTAATTTATTAACTTCCTTTTTTTTCATACTCATCACAATTTTATACAATAGTAATTTTCATATGTAATTACAAATAAGCATAAAATAAATAAGTTATCATTTCTAATATTGTTTTGATTTCAAGGAATATAATTGTATTATATATTTATAATTTATTTTAAGTATTGTAAATTAAAAAGAAGAAAAAGCTAATAAATAAAGAATTTAAAGAAAGGAACAGATGGAAACGAAACAGGTGGGATTGATAGGTGAATTGAAGTCATGATTAGTAGTGTGTCTGGAAACGGAAACACCATAATGTAAACCTAGGGAAAGTAAAATTCAGAAAGAGAAAATATTGGGAAGAGGGTTATAATAATAAAAAATTATTATCATAATAATAATCATAAACTACCGGGAAGAGAAAGCCGGCAAGCGGACGTGAGAAATTTATTCAAAGTAATTTTTGGGCAAGTGGACGTAGGCACTTCAGGGTTAAATGGATAAAATTCTAGGTTTAGGTGTCAGAACCCTATGTTCTCATCAGTATAAATACTGGTTATTGTCTTATCAAAAAATTACAGCTTTAAGATATTTTCTTGAGTACCAAAATAAGAACGGAGGTTGAGCAGTGATAACGTAGAAGCGGAGGTTGAGCAGTGATAACGTAGAAGCGGAGGTTGAGCAGTGATAACGTAGAAGCGGAGGTTGCCCAAGCCAAGTCTAACCTAGGTGAGTGTTGCATCGCCTTAGCACGAACTCATTTAACTAGGTATATGTTTACATATATGTATATATATATATATGATGCCATCAGAACCTGACTCACTCAAACCTTATCTTGCACCCCTCACTGAAACCTCCACCTCTCGAACACCACTGAAACCTCACCTCTTGAACCCACTGAAAACTTCACCTCTCGAACCCCTACTGAAAACTTCACCTCTCGAACCCCTACTGAAACCATCATCTCTCGAACCCCTACTGAAACCATCACCCATCGAACCCCTACTAAAACCATCACCCATCGAACCCCACTGAAAAATTCACCTCTCGAACCGCTACTGAAACCATCATCTCTCGAACCCCTACGGAAACCATCACCTCTCGAACCCCTATAGAAAACATCACCTCCTGAACCCCTACTAAAAAGTTCACCTCTCGAACCCCTACTGAAAACTTCACATCTCGAACCCTTACTGAAAACTTCACATCTCGAACCCCTATTGAAAACTTCATCTCTCGAACCCCTAATGAAAACTTCACCTCTCGAACCCCTACTGAAAACTTCACCTATCGAACCCTTACTGAAAACTTCACCTCTCGAACCCCTACTGAAAACTTCACCTCTCGAACCCCTACTGAAAACTTCATCTCTTGAACCCCTATTGAAAACTTCACCTCTCAAACCCCTACTGAAAACTTCACCTCTCGAACCCCTACAGAAAACTTCACCTCTCGAACCTGTACCTCTGGAACCTTTACCTCTTGAACCTTACCTCTCGAACTAGTGCCATTGAAAAATTTTACCTCTCGAACTGGTACTACTGAAATCTTTACCCCTCGAACTGTACCTCTCAAACCCTAGGTCTCGAACTAGTACTACTGAAACTTTTACTTCTCGAGCTCACCTCTTGAACCATACTTTTCAAATCTCTCCAACTGAACCTTACCTCTTGAACTCACCAACTGAACTCGTACCTCTCGAACCTAACCAACTGAACCTCACCCCTCGCACCTCATCACTCGAACTAGTACCACCTACCCATCGAACTAGTACCACTTGAACCAGTACCACTTAAACTCAGTGCCACCCAAACCAGTACCACTTAAACTCAGTGCCACCCAAACCAGTACCACTTGAACACCAGTACCACTCGAACCCTTCACTCGAATCCTGTACTCGAACCCCTATACTCGAACCCCTGTACTCGAGCTCATCTACTCGAATCCCTGTACTTGAAACCTTATACTCGAATCTTTCTACTCTTTTCTACTCTTTACTTAAACCATGTATACTCGAACCCCATTAGAGAGAGATATGACAGTTAAACTTAAATGATGGTATATACTGACTGTTAAATTAAGTGTGTATTTTATCATACTGTGCTCAATTATCGTGAAACTGAATTTATGAACTGCTTTGATATTTTTATGTGAATAACCAGCTTGTACTTTATCTTGCCATGTCAAACTTGAATCATATACTGCTCTGATATGTTATGCGGATGACCGGCTTGTACTTTATCTTGTCTTGTCAAACTTGAATTATCTGCTACCTGATTACCTGTCTCTGATTTTGGGCCCCCGGTGCGATTGTAGTTCAGTCAAAGTCGGTGGAGAATGGTACAGACCGGACCATTTGATTAGACCGGCTACTCGTGGAGTTTCTGGTATGCTAGCATAACCATCTGTACTGATACGAGCTCGTAACTGAACATCTGATTGGGCGTGGTTGGCGAAACTGAATTCTGGACTGATAGCCTTCGGGCACTACTGAAAAGGTTATGTCTTGTGTGTTAGTCAGAGTTGCCATATAGGCACTTGGCGGCAACTTGGCATTAGCCACACGTATCCTTTTACTGTGTGTTAGGACTTATGTGGCTATTTGTTATTTGTTATTCTGTGATCACTAAACTCAACTGGGTAAATACTGGCGATGGAACCTCACTAAGCAAAGAGCTTACCCTAGTTAAATAACCCCTTTTCAGGAGAAGAAGGACAGTAAAAGAAAAGTGCTTTGATGTTTTTACTTCTTTTTGAGAAAGATCCTGGGTGGACTGTTAGAATTTTAACGTGAACTTTGAATCTGTAACAGTTAGGTGAAACTTTCGTCAGATCTTTTAGAAATTTTGTCTGAAGAAATTTAGTTGAAACTCTTGATTTACACTTGTATTAACAATTTCACTATAATAGTAATTTAGGTGTTGAATTTTTTTTCTAAATTTCCTTCTGCATAAAGTCTATTTGTTTGTTACTGCTGGAATTCCCGGTAGCACGCTAGACCCGACCCGATACTAGTGTTGAGCTGGCAGTCGTGGGTTTGGGGTGTTACACTGGTTCTTTTCATGTTGGGTTACTGTAGTGTTGTTTTTTGTACGAGTCGATTTGCAATTGGGTCAGATCATATTAGTTATTTTTAATTATGTTTCATATTGGATTCATGTATATTTTGGGTTGGTTCATTTTAGATAAGGTTATTATGCTACTCGATTAAATTCGTACAACTGCATCATTGTCAGGTTGTGTTTCGTCGTAACTTGTAACTTTTAACCATAACTTGTAACTTTTAACCATAACTTGTTTTAAAAAATATAAAGTATGAAATAAATAATTATTAAAACCCTTTAAAATGAATCTCAATATAAATGAAGTTATTTTATGAATGGTCTAACTGTTAGTCGATCTAACAAAAATCTTCTCATTAATGTATACATAATAATACATATTGTTAGATCTATGCATAAAAGTTCTCCAATTCTAAAGTAATAATTATTTTAACTATAAAAATATTTTATTCTAATTTATATCAATTGTATTGAGTTGATTGGATTTTACATTGTTATAGATTGAGTCAACTACAAATAAGATCGGGACACATATCAAAATCTATTGGAATGTGTTTGTTATTTCTCAAGTTTAATCAACTTTTGATTGATTACATGTTGGGTTAAATAGCTCATTTAGCAGGTTGAATCAGGTTCAAGTTGATTACGGGTTTGGTTTAGATTGGGTTTGGGTCAAAATTCCTTGGGTTAGAATTGGATTTCACATTGGTTTCGATCGTATCGGGTTCGGGTTTAATTCAATATTTCACGAGTCTGAAATGGGTTTCGGGCTAAATTTGTTTGTATCGGGTTCGGGTTGAGATCTGCATCTCTCTAGTCAAAATTGATTTTCGGGTTAAATTTCGGTCGTGTCGAGTTTGGGTTGATATGTCTCAAGTCAAAACTGAGTTTTAGGTTGAGTTCAATCGTGTCGATCTGTTTCATGTTTTGAATTCGGGTCAGAGATTGACAGCATTACTATTACCTCTAAAAAAACCACTACACTACTATTCAATAATGAGAATTTCTTTATTATTATTATTTTTATAATAACATGCTCCCTTCATCCAACTAATAATGACATTTACTTTTTTACGGTGTTCAATAATTATGTTTGACCGTCGATATCTCTAACTACACATAACAATTTCGAATAAAAAATGATATTTACAAAATAGATGTTAAAATAATCTAACAATATATCACATCATATTTTTATAATGTATATATTAATTTATATTTATGGTCAAAGTTTGTCAAGTTTGACTTAAAAAAAAGTAAATATATATACTCCCCGGTCCCATGGCCACCGCTGCTGGATTATTTAAGAAATTCGCCAGGATTAAAGAGTCTGTCAGTACCCTGAGGTGTGCAACTCCTCTTCTTTGTTCTTGTAGCAACCCTCCTGTTGTACGTACTACACTCTGATACCGCCATATTGTAGCAAATTTGTGGATCTGTGAGTTGAATAGCCAACACCCTGCGATTGCTTTGTTTCCCTAAATGATTGTGTGTTAATGCCAGAATTTGCTACTCCCCTACAAATGCTCTCCCCTAGTCCGGACTTCCAAGCATTGGCGGAACTACTTGAAGGCAGGGGCAGGCGCGCGCCTGCCCCGAGATCCGTCGGCCAGGCGGAAGTTACTGTTCCCGGCCGACGGATCGAGGGTTTCCGCCTACGGCGGCGTAGGCGCGCCGCCCGTTCGCCGGAGGAACTGAGGAAGAAGCCTCTCCCGCCCCTGGCTCTCTTCTTCATCTTCAGCCTCTCCCGTCCGTCCCCTGACTCCCTCTCGCTCTCGGCTCCTCTGTCACACCGCCGCGGCGCCGCCGGTCGTCCGCCACCCGCCACCGCCAATCCGCCACGGTGCAATTTCAGCCTACCCTCACATTTTTTCCTGGTTCCGCCACTGCTTCCAAGCCTACAAGACAAGCAAACTAAGGTCAGACAGGTAGGCGCATGATCGTGCGTGCTCTGACGCCCCGATTGGGAGAGAGAATCTTGGGTGAAGTGTAATGGCCTGTGAGTCACCTCTATTGTCACGCTTTCCCCATGTTTTATGTAATTTGGTGGCTGGCAGGACTGTTGCGATCATCTAAACCCCTTATAATGTAAACCTCCCTAAATCTAGCAATCTTCCCACAAAAAATATGACAAAAGAAAAGTTAAATGCTTTGAAAAATATATGTATTTGACGTTTTATCCGTTTTCCTCGAAGTATCTGTAGTATCTTTTCCGTCGTGTGTTGTCCTACGTGTTTTCAATGTTTCTTGTAAAATCCCGTCGGGATCCCATCCAAACCCGGTGCTTTCCAAGGCTTCATTGCCTTAATGCCTGCATTATTTCTGCCTCTTCAAAAGGCCTCTCTAATATATGTAAATCCTGATGTGTGAATCTTTTCGAATTGGTACTTAAGACATGTTCCATTGACTGCTCGTAACCGATTGGTAGCAATTCAGAACCTCGTGGTGTGTTCTGCGTTGAAGTCTCTCCATCGGAAATTCTTCCATTCATGGCTTTCTCCTGAACTATGCTCTTCGGGTGGGTTTACCTTTGCTGTTATAGTAATGCCTGTCTCAAACGTACGGAACTGATCTAATATTTGGTTTTGTGAAATGCCTGTGTTATACTATGTAATGCTCTGGAATAAATTGCTTGAAAAAAGCGGATGGGGTAAATGACTAGACTAAGGAGCGGATATGCAAACAGGGGTCCAGTAAAGAAGACATGAGTTTCTGCATTGTCTGCTGAATATGGAACAACCGGAACAAGACAGATTCCTTAGTTATGGTAAAACAGTTTTCACAACAAGGTAAAGTCAGTTTATGTCTCAGCTCACTGGTTTCAGATTTCGAAGGAATCTCTAGAAATTTCCTTTCGCTTGTAATAGAGTAGACAAGCAACAAGTCAAGGTCCGTGATGACTTGGCCAAACTTGTACTTTCTCAAATTTATGATAAATAAAATGGCCTGTTATTTCAAATGAAAAAAAAGGCACACTATTCCATAAACCATGGGGCGAACGACTTGGGAAGCCATTGAACTCTTTTCATCGTTCATCTTTTGTCCCCCATTTATTTTTTTATCATTTTTACCCCCTGAACTAATAAAAGTGTTGAATCGTAACCCTTTCGTCCGGTCAAAGTGTAAATTCAATCAAAGCCTTAAATTTAAAGGTAAAATAGTCATTTTCCATATTCCTTTTTCCTCCTTTCTTTTTTCCTTTTCCATTTTCCATTTATCATTTTATTTTTCAGTTTTCTTATTCACATTCCCCTCCCATTCCACCCCCCTAACTGAACTACCCAACCCACCCACTACTCTTCCACCAGCCGCCCTTACCACCACAACTCATCACCGCCTGACCCATACCCTCATCTGCCCCTCTGCCACGCCATGCGTCCTAATCACCACCGTGAAACCCTCATACTTTTGTTCCGGTTATCGAGTTTAAAGAGGAATATGATGAAGAAGAGGAGTCTCGGAGCGAGGAAGGTAACGAAGGTGGTAACAATGTCGGTGACGAAATCACCCATACACCTTTGGTCCCGTCATAGGTTCCGGTGTCGGTGGAAGGTGTGGAGAGAGACGGCATTAATCTGGAGATAGTAGAGGAAGAAGAGGTGAAATTTGGTTTTAGCTAATTAACTCAATAATTACTACTGTGTTCCAACATATTCTATCTAACCAAGTATGCAATAAAGTAAAGCATGAACACGCGAGACTGGTTACTCAGTTCGGTGAAATTCACCTACATCTGCAGGGTCATGTCCAGTTCATAATGAATCCGCTAATCAGAAAGATACAGTATAAAGTACATCATACAATATACTTATCTTAACTAATTATAACATATGAATTCGGCAAGCTCCTCTTGCTACCGATCCGCCTTGATCAGACTCCCCCTGACCTCGAAACTCATCAACGCTGAATCTCCTCCTCCCGAGGAATTAAGGTATACGATTTCGAACTTGATCAACAATTTAAGTTCATGTTGGAACACAGACGAATGGCTCTGTAGTACCTCTCGAAAGATATAAATCTGGGTGCAGATTTTTCTTCAATTAATCTGTGAGTGGCACAACCGTGATATCCATCAATATATATATATATATATATATATATATATATATCATGAGCAGATTGGAATTCTCCACATTTTTCTTCAAAGGATTTTGTTTCCAAATCTATATCCAAATTCTATAAATAAAGGAATTTTCCTTATCTCAATTATCCCATAATATTACATAAATCCAATTCCATAATTATAGCCATAAATTCAATATGCTTCAATCACATGCCTAAAATAATATATTGCGAAATCTCCAATATTCTATAACTCAATATTCACGCAAAATGTTCAACTAATTAAATCTTTTTAGGCTTCACATTTCCATTTGTTTCATCATGGAAAGTCTTCTTACGTATATAATTTTAGGCTTCACATTTCCATTTGTTTAAACATGGAAAGTCTTCTTACGCATGCAGTCTTCTACGTAAATGTTTCATTCTCCATATAATATTCTGATTACAACCAAATCCCTTAGAAATAGGGATTATCAAATCTAATCCCTTAAATAAAGGAATTAGAATATCTCGCCCCAATCTATTCCATAACCAAAATCAATCTCTATTCTAACTCTTCAAATCTTAATCCAATCCCACAATATAGCAATTGATATATTCTTCAAATCAAATCACTCTTGGACGAGACTGCTTCTCAGATTCTTTGTTCAAGCTTTTCTTATTTTATCGAAATTCCTTCTTTGATTTTGCTACATAATAATACCATATTTGCATAATTACCACATATTGCCAATTAACCAAATCTGGACTTTACAATAGGCGTTCAATTTCGGTGCAGTAAATCCTATGGACCACATAGATCTCAAAGCGCCGGTAAGAAAGGGTCCTGGAGTAGCCAGGAGTTTCTGGTCGGCGGCATCGGTGTTCAGCAAGAAATGGCACAACTGGAGGCATAAGCAGAAGCTCAAGAAACGTAGAAATGGCGAACTCTTCGCTACGCTTCCCGTGGAGAAACCCAATTCCGGGAGACTCAGTGGGGATGGTAATGTCACCGGAGGCTGGACGTGAGCCGATAGAGTCTAAAGCGGAGAGGAGCGAGAAAGGGAAAGGGAAAGGGAAAAGGGAAGGGGAGGGGGAAAAGAAGAAGAAAAGGGGGAAAAAGGAAATGGAATATAAAAAGAAAGAGGGTTTTAAAAAATGGAAAAAAGAAAAAAGAAAAATGGTAAATTACCATTTTGCCCTTGAAGTTAAGATTTTTTATCAAATTTTACACGTTGACCGAAAGCTGCAAAAAAACACTTTTGGTAGTTCAGGGGATAAAAATGTTCAAAAAAATAAGTAGGAGGCCAATGATGAACAATGAAAAGAGTTCGGGATCTCCCAAGTCGTTTGCCCTCAACTAGAAAAGCCATTTTGTGCAAGAAATTTGAATTTCTTATATATACATTAATCAATGAAGCAATCCGGCCAGTTCAAAATCTATTTTCTTCAAGATTTCTTTCAACCACAAATCTATACTAGAGAAACTCCCTACCCAATTTACAGACCCAATTCAACGCGATAGTTCAGGATTCCCCAGTGAAGACTACAAAAGGAAAAAGAAAGCATCGCAAAATATTGACTGACACGAACAAAAATGGCACTGTGCATCCTGCGAACCGCAATGCCATACTCTTAAGCAAATCACACTTCAAGCTCCTGGACTACAACGGGTATAAAGAGACCGCAAACAGGAATCAAGAGTTGCAACGTTTCTACCATCTTTTCTCTTTCACACAAGCTTCTTCCCCATCCTCTCTTGATTTTCGATATTAGATAGTATAGCAGCTCCTTGAGAGAAAACAGATGAATATACTTTTAAAAAACTACATTTCCTAGAGTTCAATAATCATCAGCTTGTGCTAAAAACCATCTCCTGCGCCACAAACAAGAGAGCAAAACATTGGTAAGGAGATCACAAACGTATCAGCTCAAATACTAGTCATGGAATAAATAGTTCAGTATTTTGGACCTGATCACACACAGGGCAGGTGTCACTCCTTTCCAGCCATTCAAGAATGCATGCCAAGTGAAAGTGATGCTCGCATTTTGTAATGATCTTTGGATCCTCCTCATCATATTCTGATGAAAAGAAAAATATGATTCACGTATAATAAAATCCAAAATTCATTTGCTATAGTCGTCAAACACTACTTACCTTCAAGACAGGTAGGACAAACATCTTCCTCCTCCTCCAATATGGATTTAACTATGGGTTCACCCTTCTTCTTGAGATCAACTTCAGTCTCCTCTTCCAATTCTTTTGTCACGTTGAGTCCAACATTGCTATTTGCGTTTCCATCAGCCTCTACAATTTTGACATCACTTACTTGAGTACTCACGGAATTTGATTCTGACACATGCTTATCTATAGGCTGCCCTTCATTCTTTTCACTATGATTCCCTTGATCAACATGTGAGGTTTGTGGGGGTCCAACAATAGTTTCATAGGGCACTGGGGTTGGAGGGGATCTAAAAGTGGTTGGAATTCCCGTATCTAAGTTGGTATCAACTAAAAGTCCTGTGGAGACTGCAGAGACTGGACCATGATCAGATAGCAAGGGCTGAGGTACTACGAGTACCCTAGGATGCTGCAGAAGAAAGTTGAGATTCAAAACCACTTGTCAAGCATTTTAACCAGGAACTTCTTCGCTGATATGAGGCTAAAGAATTTAAAGGGCCCGCACAAGGGAAAACCACAACACAGCCAATTAAAATCAGATCATTAAACAAACTATTGAACCTGAACTCAGGCAAGATATTAGTGCATCTCCTTTTGAACTAACTCTCTTCCATCAGTTAAATGAGACGCAGTCATAGGAAACACTGAAGTTCATAAATTATAGCAGGAAACTCTCTGCGAGTGTCAAGCAATGTAACTTACATACTGATACTAGTAAATAGTTTCACATTATCATGCAATATAAATATCTAGACAAATCATCTTGCGAGGGCTTCGATTAAATCTACTCTTGGGTCATCTAGGAAGAATATTAAGAAACAAGGAAACCCTACAGAACACGGTATTGTGCTTATCCATTTACCTAAGTACACTAGTAGCTCAGCCATGTCCCATTTAAAGCTCATTTATTCAGTTCTAACTGAACATGTATAACACTGTCACCAAAGGGCTCACCTACACATACAAGCATCCTCAACAGAAGTTCCATTCCCAAACCAATAACACCATTACATCAAGCTTCGACTATTCTGCAGTCTTAAGAAATGAAATTGTCATCTATGAGAATGTACTCAAAACAAATGAAGTAGGTTATGGAACTAATGCTGATCACACAAGCAGATGCCTACGGGCATTCACTAAAAACCAATTGATACTTGTTGGTTGTAGTGAAACATAAAAATGTACCCCAACAAGAAAGGATCATTAAAAGTAAAGAATAATGTTATAGCAAGTACAAGCAGAAAACAGACTCAGTTGAAATTAAAATACATGACAACTAAGCCAAAGAATCGCACAATTAGATAAGACAACAGGATATTCTGAATTACTGACATGGTAAATAGGTACTGAGTAGTTGGTTCTTGGCTCTTTTGAAGCACAGCAACAGCAGCCTCCCATTTTAATGCAGTAGTCTTTAAGCTATAAGGTACTTTCTCATACTTTTTGTTGTCTGCATGAGAAATCATAAATACAACTTATAAGAGAAAAGAATAGTATGTAAGTAACCTCACGTTTACGGGCAACAACATTTACCAACTTTTATTGGAGAAAAGTATCGTTCACAACTTACAATACAACCTAGAAGAAAATGCATTGAAACATGTAGACGTAGCCATGTAGATAAGTGTAGATGTAAGTGGCGCACTAAGTAACAAGTATGGATAGCAAGTTTACATTGCAGTGACCAATTTGCACAAGACTTTGTGGATAATAAATAATTCACAAAATGAAACCAATAAATTCACCAAATACAGACCGGTTTAATTCATTAAGATTAACAGGGAAGACATTATTCCTCAACAGAGTCTCACGCTGAAAATGATAACTATTCAGCACAGCACACTCTAGTTCAAATTGAAGCTTCAAAACACATTGAGCAAGACAAAGGTTTGTTCCCATAAATTAACAAGGAGAAGACCACCACTTTCATGTTTTTATGCACATGAATACAACCAACTGGAGAGAAGCTATCACACAAAGACCAGAACAACCAATAAGCCTAAGTAGATTATCGAGTAGCTCAAAAAAGTCTAAGCTCTACATATGCTTTATGACAGAACGTATTGTGCGAGCCTGAGAGGAGCCAATAGATAAATGTGAATACCGCAAAACTGAAAGGCTTCAGTAGTGCATATCAAGAACCACATATAGATCAAAGACAGAGTCAATCCCAGTCGGCCTTAAAAGTTCATCACCTCAAATGCAAATGTAAAAAAAAAACTGAAATATTGTTACATCTGTGCAGAGCCCTGCTCAGCTTCATAATTCATTAATTTCAGCTAAAAGCTTAGTTAGTAACACTTCCACAACCTCAATTCTATTCATAGCCAACAACTTCATGTACACTTAAGTATTCCCAGAATCTGCAATCAATGTTTTCCATAAAATAGACATAGGCACTCAATCAGCAACCATATATTGGCACCAAATCCAAACATCAAACACCTTCAAAATACCAAATCAATACCAACATCCATCAAACCAAATACAACCAAAAGCAATCCAAAAATCCACCGTTCACCATCAAACTCAACACTAACAAAAACCCATCACCAAAGCACGAAAAACCCCAGCAAAAACACAACAAATAAGCCCTGATTTCATCAACCAAATCCAAGCAAGAGCATCGAGAACAACACATAAAGCAGCACGCACACCCCTTTTAGCATTTAACCATCCCCAGCAAAACCCAGCAGCCAGAGCCCAAAAACCCAGAAACCCAATTCAGAACTTACACAAGCAGCTAGTACAAATCATCCAGAAAGCATGCAAAACCGAAGAAATCAAATTCACGCAGTAAATTCATACGCCTTATAAAGTAATCAAACAAAACGTGGACGGAATTCCACAGGATTGGTACTAGAAGTAGTGGGAACAAACGAGAATTACCAGGTGAATAAAGAAACAAAAGAGCGCACAATTGCGGGTTGGGTGGAATCCAGTGATTGAGTCGTGTAGTTTTCAGCAGAAGAAGAGAAGAAGAAGAAGAAGAAGAAGAAAAAGGGAAGGAGAGAGAATTTTGTGTTAGTGTGTGTGGGTGTGTGTACGAGTTTCGTGTGACAAGGACCTCCAGCGGAGAAACTAGCGTGAATTATTAGTCGTATTTTTTTTATGTAAGAAAATACATTTCCTCCATTTCTATGGGTTGGACCTGGACACCGCATTTTTGGTGCCTGAATTTAAATTTAGAAGGAAAGGAAAAAGGGAAAAAAATGAATTGATGAAAGAGGAACTCTCAGGAAATATGCTCTAATTTTTTGCCTAATTTTTTAAAACAACTTTAATGGTATTATATTTTATAAGTTAAAACAAGTAATAATAATAAATTTTAAAAATATATATATTTAACAAATGCAGTGCATGAGTAAAAAAGTATAATGGATTGTCCAAAACATAAGGATAAATCACCGGTCAGAAGACCTCATAAATAAAATTGAAATAATCTTATAAAAAAGAAAACTGTGTTTATAAAAATATTTTTAAAATGAAAGTATGTCATATTCTTGAAAATCGAGCGAGCAATAAGAGCATGGGCAGTGGTATCTCTTAAAATTAAAAGACTGCTCAAGAGACCGAAAACCACCACAATGGTGGTCTCTTGAGTGGTCTCTTAACAAAAGACCACTCAAAAGGCTCTTGGTAAGAGCCCGGTCAAGAGACCGGTCGTGGGCCCCAAATCTGACCGAAGCCATGTGCAAGGGTTGCTGAAAAGCGGCCCATTTTTTTGGTCTGTATGGGACACGTGTCATCCCCTGAGTGGGCCACGTGTCCCACTAGTTGCTGACTCTTTTTTTTGAATTTTGAATGGGACACGTGTCCCATTCTGGTGGCGACACGTGTCCCCGACGTATTTTTTGGATTTTTTTTATTTTTACAAAATTTTAATTTTAAATTTTTATTCCATCTTCCTCCACTTTTCACCTATAAATATACATGATTTTAACTCATTTCATCACACTACTTCCAATTCCAATACTTCCACCTCACTAATTCATCTTCTACATTGTAATTCATTTTTTGTGATGGATCCACGAAGAACGTCGAAGGGCAAAGATAATTCTTTCAACTTAAAAAATTCTTCGCAAAATCCAAATTATCGTCTATTTTCAAATTCGGAATTTAGTATTTTCTGTAATTTTTATAGTTTTTATAATTGGTTTTTGCAATTTTAATGTTTTTATATAATTTTTAAAAAATGAAATTCTCTTATTATTTATTTTTTAAATTTCATTTTAATAATTTCTTTAAAAAATTGAAATTTACACCGAAGCATGATATTGATAAGAACGAGAAAAAAAATTATTTAACATATTTTGAAAAAAATGAAATTATATTTTAAATACTAAAACATATTATTAAATTTCACATTCAACTTATTTTGGGGGGACAAATTTATTTAAAATAAATTTTAATGGTTAAATTAATGAGTAGGAAAGAGAAAATCAAGTGGGGTTCATGAATAGTAACTAGTGGTCTCTTACCATTGTGAAGAAAAAAAAAGGGTGTCTCTTAAGTGGTCTCTTAAGGTGAGGTGGAAAAGAGAGGGAGATAAAACTAATATATTTAATTGGTAAGAGACCGCCAACGGTCTTTACCGGCCTAAGACTCTAAAATTTTAAAAGGGCTTATATAGGTATAAGATACGGCTTTATCTGGAATTCGGAGATGTGTTATTGTCTAAATACGTTTTATGAAGATTTGTGGAATGTAATTTTTGTTATGTATGCACCGCCCTTGTTGTTTCACGTCCTATTTCCTTATCTTTGGCTTTACAAATAATTTCCTTCTTTATTCATGTTATAATTAATTTCGGGAAAAAACGATTCAAATTAGTGTTTACCACAGATTCAAATTAATTAGTGGCAAATTAGGAGTGATAACTGTTTCAGAAGAAATTCTCTCAACTGTATAACGACCAATTATAAAAAAAAAATGGCAAGTCTCATGAAATGTGTCATTTCTATAAGCTTATGGACACTACACAGAGGCATTTACCTTAAATGTTATAATTGTTTATAAAATTTAAATATTGTATTTTATAAGTTAAAACAAGTAATAATATGTATTTGAAGGTGAAAATATAAAAATATGTGATATAACATTTTTTTCAAAATGTATAAATTTTGTATGTAATTTAATAAATGCAGTATATAAAGTAAGAAATAAGTGGCATGTCCATAAACTTATGGACAGGCCGCCTGTCAAGAGACCTACTCATAAAAAACTTGTTCTATTTACCTGAAAGGTCATATTATAATTATTTATATTTTAAGATGTATTTTTAAAAAAATTAAATTATTGGAATTTCATTGACTCTATTGGTACAAACATTAAATTATCCATTAATTATAAAATAACTCTTTCTAATGATAAACTGTCCAAAACAAAACTGTGTGCTATTTCAATTATAATTCCTACAGTATCAAAGCGTTTAATTTGATGGTATCAGCATGAAATTCTGGAAATATTCTCATTAACGAGTTTAGTTCAAAATATT
Organism: Rubia yunnanensis; assembly: GCA_037428765.1. Taxonomy (NCBI): domain Eukaryota; kingdom Viridiplantae; phylum Streptophyta; class Magnoliopsida; order Gentianales; family Rubiaceae; genus Rubia; species Rubia yunnanensis. Next base: position 117,620,462 of record CM075064.1, on the reverse strand, counting down.
GGAAATGTTTTTATTCACGTTTTTTAGCTCAAAATAATCATACTGTATCTTAAACAATTAGTTTAAAAGTGAACTAATAAATCCAAAGTTAAACAAAACGGATTAAAGTGATACAACAATATTCCCTCTAAATTTGGAAATTGGTAAACGAACTTTAGAAACTAGTGTAAATAGGTATATCCCGGGACCAGATAAAAAATAGTATGAAAATGTTAATTGATGTGACAATTTGGAGTTATTTTAAACATTTGGTACCACATTATTTGAGAATCAATTATTAAAAGAACAGTCTAAAAACAACAATCTGATCAGATGGATAAAAAAAATTTGACCAGATTAATGGAAAAGGAATACTTGAGCTGAAGAGTGTTCACATGGCTTATTATGACTTCTGATTGTAAAGACTAATCTTATTCAAAATAATTACTTTGATTTTTCTCAAGTAATAGCTAATCTTATTCAAAATAGGTAATATCGCAAAATCTTGGGAAAACCCGTATTTTCATAAGGTTATGCAAAGATGTGGTTTCTTAGAAAAATAAAAGGTAGAATTAAAAATTTATTATGCAATGTGTAGCAGTTATAAAGTTAATAATCCGATTCATACAACCCAAAAATTTTGTCTTCATTTTTTTATATTCACTTTAAACCTTCATCTTTCCATGAATTATAAAAAGACCGTCTTTCAAGAGACGGACTCAATAATAATTACTATTTTGATTAGTCATTTTCAAAATGAAGACCTCTGACTACTATGATTCCACCGTAATAAAGATTTATCAATGATTATTGTTGTATTATGTTCGTTAGGGATATTAAAGTCGTGCATACGTACTTAAAATTACTCCCTCCGTCTCGGGTTAAACTGCACACTTTTCATATTTGGGTGTTCCAGCCTAAATTACACAACATTCTTAATTTCCATATTCAGCCTATTTGATCAAAATGAAATCCCAAAAATACCCTTGGGACTGTAACATATTTACAGCCTTAATGGCTGATTAATTAGTGAAGCTTGAACTTTAAACATGTCCATGTTTTATTGGACCGAATTGGGATTAAATTCAAAATTGTAAATTGGCCTGACACATATCACATGCGTTGCCTTTTTCTTCTCCTAAGGAATCATTATTGCTCTTCAACGCTCCGCTTACCCTTCCATTCCAATCCTCTTTAACGCTCCATTTTTCATTGCTCTCATTTTCGTATTCATTCGCTCCAGAATCTTCTCATCTCTCTCTGTCAAACTCTCAAAACCCTAGCCTCTTTTGTCTTTTTCTGCTCTAGATTTGTTCTTTTTCTGGACTTGTTCTGTGTTTATCGTTCTTTAAAAGTTTGTTTTCTCTCAGGTGAGATCCAAAAAAATGTTTCGTTTAGGGTTTGGCTCTTATGTTTGGGGATTTTTCTGAGTTTGTGTTGGATCTGTGGTTCTTGTGCGTATGTCGTTGTTGTACTTCTTTGATTCTCACATTTTATTAGGGTTTTGTTTTTAATTTTGTGGATTTCAAAAATTGAAACAGGGGTAACCTTTGTTCTTCGTTTCTAGGTAAGCCTATATTGTGTAATATGAAGTTGTATGTGAGGTTATAATCTGCATTCTTGTCTTGCATGTTTGAATCTGTTACAAATCTGAAATTTTCCGCCTATTACATTCTGTCTAAGTTGTTTTTTGTGTGTGATTATAAAGATCTAGAAATTTTAGGTTCGTATTGGTATGAAATTTGTGATATCTCTGATGTTATTGTTTTTCTGGCTTTGAATGTTCTAACCTTATACTGTTTGCTTTTTTTTCATTTTACCTGATATTGTATTGCATTTTTTTTGGCTTCGGAACCATAGCACCTGTTTGTGGAGTGATAATGTTCTAACCTGATATTTTCTTTCTCTGTGGAGTGAGTTTGTCTCTGTGGAGTCAGTTGCCTCTGTTTAGTTGAAGCCCTAGCCTTGTATCACATTCATTTTGTTCACTCATGGCACATAGGGATGGGGTTTTGGATGGACAAGAATTGGTATCCCCTAGCCAACCCTTGAATGTGGCTAACACAGAATTCAGTCCTCCTCTAAGCCCCAGTGGTTTAAACTCACAGCCCTCCCTGGATCCTATTCAAGAAAGCTGTCATTTGTCTTGGAGAGATTCATATACATGTTCGGACAACTGGACAATAGCCACCCATTTTAGTCCGGTTAACATGTCACACTTGAACTGGACTGATCACAACCCGTATCTGATACTGAGTCTGATTTCGTAGACATCAATTATCAGTCACAACCCCAAGCAGATCCAGAACCTAGTTCTGTCATGTTAAATATGCAGTCACGGCCACATATGAATCCTAGTTCAAAATCAGGGCATCCTGACCCTGAGTTAAATGCCCTGTCATGTACAAATTCCGATTATGAATTTGACCCACATCCCTTAGTTTACTTCAAAGGAAACGAGTTCCCTAAGTATGGAGAACCCGACTTCTTTGAAACCGGTGCTTGCTTATACCCTGGTAATTGGCCAAAATATGAACCACCCAAAGATACTGAGTCTGAAATCGTAGAAATCAATGATCAGTCATTTCCCTAAACAGATCAGAAACACAATTCCATCATGATAAATATGAAATCACGGCCACGTTTGAATCCTAGTCCAGAAACTGGGCATCCAAACCCTGATGCTTGCCCAAAATATGTACCATCGGAAAATACTACGCCATGGATTAGGCGAGACATTGCAACGTCTGCTGTTCGACGTGAAATGTATGCTATGGTCGAAAGGGCCAAGAAATATTTGGCAGAACCAGGGCCTGAGTCATCAGATACGGAAAAGACCCACCGATCTCAGGTAGCATTCAAAAAATTATAGTCTCATTTAGCTATTATGATTTTGTGCAACATTAAGAACTGATTCCTTCACTTGTTCTGTGTAGGGTTGTGAAGATTTAGAACCTGAGTATCATGGTGGATTAAGAACATCTCACTGATATCAGGTTGTCTCAATCCAACACCGCTTGACTTTTATGGTTTTGTGACTGATTAAGAACTGATTCCTTCACTTGTTCTATGCAGGGTTGTGAAGATTGAGAACCTGAGCATCATGGTGGAATTAAAACATCTCACTGATATCAGGTTTTCTCAATCCTAAAATGTTTGGTAGTTAAAATATAAATGTGCATCCATGACTATACTGTTCTATGTGCACTATACTTGGCGTGGCATATTTCTGATCTAGGGAAAAATTGAGCAATAAAGCATGTGAATCTGTGTGATATGCATTTTTCATGGCTGCTATGTTAAATATGTGATGTGTATTTGGTGTGTATGTGATGTCTTGACCATTATTGATGATGAAGTTTTGATGCATGATTATAAAATGCAGCTAAGCGGATTTGTCTCTGAACTGATCTGAACTTGGCTGGGAATTAATTGATTAGAAATAGCTTTGAAATTATTTGTGTAATTGATTCTATGTAGTAGCTCCCACTTTGAAAGCAACCATGTTTTGTGACTGGTTAAGAACAGATTCCTTCACTTATTTTGTGCATGGTTGTGAAAATTGAGAACCTGAGTATCATGGTGGAATTAAAGCATCTCACTGATATCTAGTTGTCTCAATCCAGCACCGTTTGGTAGGTAAAATATAAATGTGCAGCCATGACTATATGTGTTCTATTTGCACTATACTTAGCGTGGCATATTTCTGATCTTGGGCAAAATGGAGCAATAAAGCATGTGATTTTGTGTGATATGTGATGTGACATGGCTGACAAGTTAAATATGTGATGTGCATGTGATTTCTTGACCTATATTGATGATGAAGTTGTGATGCATGATTATAAAATACAGATATGCGGATTTGTCTCTGAACTGATATGAACTTGGCGTGGAATTAATGATTAAAAATAGCTTTGAAATTATTTGTGTAACTGATCCTATGTAGTAGCTCTCATCTATGATGAAGACTGAAAATTTTAAAACACTTAGGCTGCAACCATGTTTGTATAATACATTGGATGGCAGCATGGAAGTGTGTCCCTTTGTTTTTCTTGTTTATAATGTATGCTTGACCAACCATTTCAGTTGATAACATTTAGGACTTCAAGGAATTTGGCCTCCTTGCATTGCTGATTTTTAAACAAAAGAAAATTTCAAAAGTTCATTCAAAAGGGAATTCACTGATCCCAATTTTTACAAGGAAAGCCCTATAAACATACTTGCTCAAAAGAGATTGTATGTTTACCCTAGAACTAATTCTAGAAGCACAACCCTACAAAAATATTTGTTCCTAGTATTTCAGTTTGCCATTTCCAAGCATAAGAGGAGGTCCTAAACCTTTTCTGTCCTTCCTCTAGCCACCAAGAACTCCAAACAGCTCCTCACCAACTTTGAATCAACAATCAAATTTTGTGGTAGCATACCCAATCTCCTCAACCTATCTTTATCCATGTGTGGCATTTTAAACTCATTCCCACCCCTGCACTTCATAATTTTTACCATAATTTTTTGCAAACTTAGAAAAATCTTTCCAATAACTTTGGGATCTTCTCTTTCAAAAGCATCATAAACAGCATCTAGCAATCCATCTAAGGTAGTACTAGGGTTTTGGTATTGCAAATTTTGTATTGAGGCAAAAAAAACCTAGGTCCAGTATGTTAAGGTCGGGGGATTTGGATGGTTGGCATACTAACTTAATGTTGAACCTGCCTGAGGTGGCATCTGCTATAAATTCCGGGTCATTTGCATAAATATGGCTTGGGGCATTATCCTGCAGTATGAAATTTCTTTGCTTGCCCAACTTGACCGTTTTCACTTAATTGCTGGAATGGGTTTGAAAATAAGTTTGTGTCTAATGACCTCTCTTGTGATGGACTGAATGGGTGTTAAAATCATTGTTCCCCTAGGTCGATTAATAGTTGTGTACTTGGCTGCTATGTACTCTATGTAAGGAAACACCCCTATCTTGCCATCAAACATAACAGTACCATCTATATGAAAAATAGGTCTACACACAGCACATAAAACCATAAGCTTGGGAATATAGTGTTTACTATGGGAAATCCTAAATGGTTCTGGTTCGTTAGGTGCTAGAATGAACCTAGATGAAGCCTCTGTTAGATATAACCATTTCTCATCGATGTGGATGACATTGTGCATGTCCTTGAACATCATGTTGCATTACAGTTTGCTTAGACACCACTCCAGTCTTGATTATTTGCATGTCACTGTTAAACTTGGATGCATAGCATTTGTGTGACTCCTCACCTCCTTGTTTGCTATTGCTCTTTGAACTATGCTTTTACCAACATGAAGGTCAACTGCTGTGCTTCTGTAGGTAGCCTATCCCTTGGAGGCAGTGCCATCAAAGCCTCCAAGTCGATGGGCTTTTTATTAGGCTCGCACCACCCGTGTCTCCTTGAACGAGCGTTCACAGGTTCCCCGTTGCATATTTGCAACATGACCCCGTGCCCAAATAGTGCTCACTGTGCAAATGGAGACACCCCACCTCTCTGCTGCTTCAAGAAAACGTTGGTGTTTGATCTGCCCGTTGACTATGTTTTGAAGCAAGAAATGGGCGACTTCCTGCCTCTGTTTATCCGTCAAACACCTACCAACCATCACAGCCCAGCTCGGTGATGAAAACGAAGAGAAGAAGAAGGTTTGAAATCTGGCCAGTTCTTGCTAAACTGGCCAAAAACAATTTCTGAGAGCAACTTTTTTGAGTTTTTTAGGGCTTGATGTTGTTGAGTAATAAATGCCCGTTTTTATAGTTGTACACAAAGGTTTTGAACAGGTTTGTACAGTAGCCGAAAAAGTGTAAATTTGGCTCCAACTTTGTATTTTTGGCTCCCATTATGTATTTTTGGCTCCAAAAATAAAGTTTTGGAGCCAAACATTAGTTTTGGAGGGAATATTTAGAAATTAGATTTTTGTAAAGTACAGTATTATCCATTTCCCGAGTCACTATTCATTTTGTTTTTTTTCCAGTTTTTTCAGCTTTTCAGCCTTCCTTTTCAGGTCAAATCGGTACCTTTTTCTGTAAAATTTGTCTCCACTCTTTCTCTTTCTGTAAATTAACTTGGGGCGGAGGGAGTAGCTATTTTCTTCAAATAAAACAGTTATTTATTTTTTCATAAACAGTCTCCCCATATGAAATTTTAAATTAGTTATGAGAGTCCATCTCTTGAAAGACGGTATTTCCATAACTCATGGAAAGACCAAGGTTTAAAGTGTAAATATAAAAAATAAAGATAAAATTTTTGAGTTTCATGAATCGAGTTATTAACTTTATAACTACTACACGGTGCATTGCATAATAAATTTTTAATATTGCAACTAAAACATTTTATCTTTTATTATTCTAATGAAACCACGTTTTTCCATAAACATATGGAAATATGGTCATTCCCTAAACTTTGCCTAGTTATGATCTACTATTCATATTTAATTATATAAAAATAAGCTATTTTTTGCTAATATTTTTACATGGGTTATTTTTTTAGCTGTAAATATAATAGTGCCATCGGTAAAAGATTATAGCCTTAAAGTAATACACTGTATTTATTGTTTATTGAGTTCGTCTCTTGAAAGGCACTATTTTCATAAGTCATGAAAAGACCAAACTTTAAAGTGCAAATTAGAAGAGATGAATATAAAATTTTTGGGTTGCATGAATCGGGTTATAAATTTTATAACTATTACACGTTCCATAATAAATTTTTAATATTGCAACTAAGACCTTTTACCTTTTGTTATTTTAAATAAACTCCGTCTTTTCATAAGCCTATGGAAAAACAATTTTTTCCAACACTTTGCCTTTTTTTATTCATTGGTCAAATTAAGATATTTATTGCACTTGAATATATGGTGAACGGAATGAATTGATGAGATTGAACTTAAAAGGGAAAAAAATTGAATTTTTCCAAAAAAATAAGTATAAAAGATATAAAATAAACATTAGAGAATGAAAAGTGCGTCAAATATAATGAAATGCACTAAATACTTCTGTGTTTCTAAAAATAATAGAGTTTACCTTTGATTTTAAAAACTAATAAGAAGAAGTTAAGATTACGTTGGTAGTTGCCTTCGTAGAAAATCACACTTTCAATCAAAAGAAAATTTAATACGAATATATTTCTATTCGCTTACATACTCTTTCTATTGTGGTGTATATATGTTTTGTTAATGAGTGCGTCTCTTGAAAAACGGTCTTTCTATAAGTTATGGAAAGATCAAGGTTTAAAGTGTAAATTAGAAGAAATTAAGATAAAATTTTTGGGTTGCATGAACCGGGTTATAAATTTTATAACTACTACATGTTGCATACTAAATTTTTAATGTTGCAACTAAGACTTTTTACCTTTTATTATTCGAATTAAACCCCGTCTTTCCATAAGCCTATGGAAAGACCGTCTTTCCCAAGACTTTGCCTTTGTTAATTATGATTAAATAGGTAAAGGAATCGATAATTTCTAATGTACCCATCCCTAGGGATGGCAGTAGGGCGGATTTTGGTGGTGATCCATCTCGCATCCGCCATAATGGGACAAGTATGAAGGTAGTTTTGGTGCGAGTGGGGCGGTATGGGCATGAAAATCATACCCGCCATGAATAGTGAGTCGGATGTGAATATTGGTCACACCCGTTCCATCCCCATTCCACTAAATCCGATATATACCCGCTAATTTAATATAATATAAATTATTATTTATCTATATTGCACATATCTTACCTATAATGTTTTCATGTAAATAAAGTTATTAAGTTCAATAAAATAAAACTTTCTATAAAAAGGTGGATTTTAAATATTTTTGGAGTTATAAATATGATGAGTACATTTGATATGAAGTGGTAGGGAGACCCAAGTGAGTGATGGAAAAAATGAAACTCCGATGGGGCGGGGTTGATTTTAAAGTTGTACCCACCATTAATGATAGAAGAGTCTATCTTTTGAAAGACGATACTTCCATACATCATGGAAAAATCAAGGTTTAGAGTGCAAATTAGAAGAAATGAAAGATAAAATTTTTGGGTTGCATGAATCGGGTTATAAACTTATAACTACTACACATTGCATAATAAAATTTTAATGTTGCAACTAAAACTTTTTACCTTTTATTATTCTTATTAAACCTCATCGCTTCATAATGTTATGAAAAGATAGTGTTTTCTAAGATTTTACCATGACAGAACAAGTATAGGTATAAAAGTTTTAGATAAACATGGATATAGAGGTGCTCCCTCTGTCCCAGGGGAACCTGCAGAGAGAGAAATCTCTCCTCAGGATTTCCCCTGGGCCCCACCATGTCAGCAGCTATGTCCTGTTTCTTAACCAAAATTTTTTTTGCAGCGGATATTCAAAATTGGGACAAAGTAAATCCTTCCCTCCTTTTTGTAATTGACTCCCTTCTCGCCAAATTAATGAGCTGGGAAGGCGTCAATACTGTACAATGTGGTATTGTTCATACAGTACCAAAATTCTAAAAAATGAAGAACACATTCCCTATTTATACAGTCATCCCTACTACTATCAATGAAAAACTTTGTAAATGAAGACAAAAAACTGTGTAAAGATTTAACTTCATCCCCAAACCCCAAACCCATAAAAGTTTGGGTAATTTTGGGGAACCCTCAGGTAGAACATCACAAGTTATCGAGCCGTCCCGAGCCCCATAGGTGCTGGTTGCTCTCATTTGTGCATCTTCCCATCATCATTGGGTTTTTTTACGGGCAATGCGGGTCAAGAATCTAACTAATGAAGAGAGGCAGCACATGGCAGAGTTTCTGTTGGAGCACCACAAGGATGGTAAGATCCAGCACTCAAAAAGGGAAGAGGCAGCTGCTATGTTCGATTGCAGCATTCACACTGTCAGCACAATCTAGGCACTGACTAGAGCTCAATTGGCAGCCGGAGTCCCACTGGACGTGCGTCATCGGATGATGGGCCATCCTCCAAAAAAATAAGAAAAGCATTGATATTGATGCCATGAGAATGTTTCCTGCAATACAAAGAAGAACCATAAGGGGTACAGTGAAAGCATTAGGCATAGGGAAGAGCAACGTTCAACGTGCCGTCGCAACCAAGGTTATAAGAAGTCATACAAATAGCATCAAACCTGCCCTCACCGAGCAGAATAAGGTATCTCGTATGTGGTTTGTTTTAGAAAAGTTAGATCCAGATCTTAGATTCAGGTCCGTGGACCATGTCATTCACATAGATGAAAAACGGTTCTATTTGAGTAAACCCACAGTTAGGTACCTACTTGCCCCAAATGAATAGGAGCCATACCGAACATGTAAACACAAGTCCCACATACCAAAATTGATGTCCATGTGTGCAGTAAGTAGGCCAATTTGGGGGGAAGATGGTGAATTACTTTTTGATGGGAAACTAGGTATATTTCCATTTGTGCAAGATCAAGTTGCAGTCAATAACAACAAAAATAGGCCAGCATGTACAGTGGAAAAGGTGCCAATACCAAATATAACAAGAGATGTGACAAGAGCCAAGGTAATAGAAGAAGTAATTCCAGCAATCAAAGCAAGGTGGCCAACACATTTACTAGGCAAGTTCATCCACATTCAACAAGATAATGCAAAGCCACATATTTCCAATCATGATCCAGATTTTAGGGCAGTGGCAGAAATGGATGATTTCTACATGAAACTTGTTAGTCAACCTGCAAATTCACCCGATTGCAACATACTCGACTTAGGTTTTTTTAACTCAATTCAGAGCTTACAACAAGAACAAGCATCAGCAAATGTGGGGCAACTAATCGAAGCAGTGCAATCAGCATATGAAAGGGAAGATGCAGTCACTTTGAACAAAGTGTTTGTCACTCATCAGCAATCAATGATAGAGATACTGAAAGCACGTGGATCAAACAAGTACAAGATGCCACACATGAACAAGGACATGCACATAAGGAATGAGACTCTACCAAGTTTACTGCAGGTAGATGAAGAGGTGGTGAGGGGCAGCATTGAACATCTGATCAACAAGAGGGCACTGGATGAAACCACCATACCATTGATGCATGCCCTAGATTATAGACCGTGAGTCCACTAGTGTAAAACATTTTGGGGGTTGGTCAATTGGCAAATTTTGAAAGCCAGGAACATCCCACTTTTGGTGTGAATGGGATGTTCCAAGACCAACACCAGATAAATGTACATTTTCTGCTAATGTCATTTACCCTTTTTTTTTAAAAGTTGTATGCTTGTGACTCTATTATCATGTTTTCATTTTCACGAAAATGCATGACATCTTCTGGGAACAAGAAAGCCCACTAAACATTGCAGCCACTAACAATATCCACACAAAAATGCACTGATCAAGTTTACCCACAGAGGGAAGATGCATACTGATCAGCTTTAGTCTCACAATACTGAGCACACAGAATTAGTCACAGAAATACTGATCAGGTTTAGTTAAAGAGTAGTGAGCACACAAATACACAGCACCCAAGCACCTGACATGGGAGCATAGGTTCACCTGAAGACAGGGGAGCACAGATAACAGAGGGAAGATGCAACAATCTGAGACAGGCACAACATCAACACAAGTACTGAGCACACAAATACACATATAACAGAGGGAAGATGCAACTATATGAGACAAGTACAACATCAACACAAGTACTGAGCACACAAATACACAACACACAAGCAACTGACATGGGAGCACAGGGTCACCTGCAGACAGGGGAGCACAGCTAAAAGAGGGAAGATACTACTAACATCAACACAATGACTGAGCACACAAGCCAAATGCAAAGGGAAGATACGAAAATTAGCCATTGATCAGGAAGACACAGGAAGAACATGAACACAAGCCGAAACATTTATAATATCCCAGTGCTACCAAAAAACCTTCAGATCAAAATAATGAAGACAGACATGGAGCAAAATCACCTGATTTGCAGTCACGATTATATCTTTCGAACTTGCATCACAGTAAGAGGTTTGAGGGTTTCCCCCTTCACATAGTTCATAGCATCTTCCCCAGCACATCGTTTCCATACTTCCAAAACTATAGTATTCAACAAGTAAATAAATTAGTTATCTCAAATAGAGTATAAATCACCTATAATCCGAAACCGTAATATACCGAAACTGTGAAGCCACTTATCTTTTTTCAGACATTCATGGTAGTGGACAGAGCAAACATAACATTTTTTTATCGGGATTCATCACTTCCGGCACCGATGGTTCGCATTCCTGCCTTCCCTCATCCAAGGACAGAGCAAATATAACATCTCATTGCTCCTGTGGTGGGTGTCGTCGGAGTCACTGCCGTCCATCTCCGGCTTTGACGGGGACTCACCTTTGAAGGATTTTGGTCCACCACCGCCGACCCCAATGTTAGGGTTTTGCGACCCACCGCCGGAACTAACATCACTGGGCGAGGATGGTTTTCAGGGTGAACATGCCTCACCGGAGATGACGCCTTGACCTCTATAACATCGGCGACAACGTCATACAGAGCCGGATCTGACCTTTGATGGCCGATACAAGGCTTCGCCACTGTCACCTCCCCGATGATGGTGTCAGGCCTCCAAATGGAGGTCGCATCATCTGCCTCCGTCTCGGGGACGACCTCAGACGGACTGAAGGTGTCGGGCACATAACACAATGAGCATCTCCGGCATGATTGACCAGAAGGACGGGTGGAAATCAACATTCTAAACGAAGCACAGGGACCGGGGAAGATGATGAGACCAAAAAATGGCCATCGGTTAACAAATTTGGACCGATTTGAGCAGATCTGAACTCAGGTTTAGAGGAGAACGGGGAGAGAAAGCGAGAAGATGAGTAGGAAGATGAATAATGAATGAGAGCGGTGAGAAATCAGAGACTAAGGCATGTGAATTCACTACCCAAGAAATCACTGCCCAAGAAGCTTTCATTGGCCACTTTTGTCAGTTGGGTGGAGTAAAAGAGGAGAGAGTAAATTTGAAATGGGAGCAGATTATGAGATGTTTTAAAATCTGATTTAGTGGGTATGGATTAGTGGATTTGGGTTTGTTAATTGGACTGATTTGTTTGTTAAATGAGTGACCTTTTAGTAATATGATAAATCTAGTAAGGGTAATGTGGGAATTTCTGATGAAATTCTTTGCCGAATGAGGAAAATTTTAAAAGTGTGCAGATTTACCTGGGATAACAAAAAAAAGTGTGCAGATTCAACTGGGACGAAGGGAGTAACATAATCAAAGCATGATCCGCCTCGTTGTCATCCCTACCCATCCCTAGTGAAAACTTGGCAAAAGGCGTTCACCGCTCGCCCTCAGCAGCCCATACCAGCCCACACCCAGGCCATCGTATGAGATGTAAATCACGGTAGCCCAGCGCAAGGACCCATGGGCTCGGCATTGCCTCGGTGCGCACAAGGAAGCACTTGCAAAGCAAGCACTCCCCACACTGCCGCTGCCGAGGATCGAACCTAGGAACACTGGCAATTCCACCCATGTCCCAACCGCTGGGGTACACCCGTGGGTGTCCCTAGTGAAAACTTGAGTAATATTGTTGGTGAATCAATTTGACAATTGACACGAATGAGAAGTTATTCAATATTCACAGCAAGAATAACGTGTAATCTCCACAACATAACAAATGGCAATGATTTCTATATTTAAAGAACGTGACACGTTGCAGTTCATTTTATTATATTTTTATCAGCGTCGTAGTTCCTTGCATTACTAGAGAAGACTACGATGGCATGATCATCAGATTCATCACGGACTGACGGACAATTAAACTCTAGGCACCTATGGTGAGATGAGTTTTAGGTTCTGAGTTTTGAATTTTAGGGTCTAAATTTAAAATTATGCTACATCTTGTTTGATTATCTAAATAACGTAAATTTAATGTGATCATAATTTAATTTAAGTGAGTCTGTGTAATTGTTTGACACGATCTTGCCCGATCAAGTTGGTTTGATCATTTGATTTGGCAAAGCGAGTCAAACTAAAATGGTAAAGAATCGGGTCAAGGTAAATTTCGATCTAAAGTTCACTTATTTGTTTTTAATATTAATTTTAATTATATATTTACTTTTAGATAAAACTGGATCCGAGTTAAAATAGTCAATCTGATACTACCTCTGTCTCACACTAATCTGCACACTTACTATTTGGCAGTCAACACCATTAAACTTTGACCACATATTTCAATAGATATATGAATAATAATATTATCGTATGTGATGATGTTGGATTCGTCGTAGCAAGTAGTTTCTAAATATTAATTTTTATTTATCATTATTATACGTAATTAAATATATTAACGGTTAAACATATTTATTGAATACCGTAAAAAAGATTATGTAAAGTTTAGTGTGGGAGGGAGTACACAATTTTATGAGTCCCTTACATCCAATTATGAAACTACAAGTTTGATCGACCACCCCACTCGATTCGAAAGGTAATATACTCACCCTAATTTAAATCACATTTATAGTAATTATCTTTTTAAAGTCAAGCTTGAAATATTTTAGTTACCTGAAAATAACTGTTTTGACGTAGCACAATGTTACATGAAACATATTTTTGATTGCATTGAAGAAAACATTTTTACTAGTATACAAAATGATCCTGAAATTTAAGACTTTAATTTATATAAATATGAGAGGATACATTAAATAGAGAGAGTAATATATTTATTTAAAAATTACTTACAAATACTCTTTATGTCCCAACTATTTTTGTACTTTTTTTTGGACGTCCTATCTGTTTTATACTCTTCACTTTGTTTCTTTTTTTTTGTCAGCTTTTATTCATTTTTTTATGAGCATGTTAAATGAAAAACGAAATAAAATGAAGGTATTCCACCGTCACATGAAAAAAAAAACATTAAAAAAAGCTTTGTATTTCTCTCTTCACAAAAATAGATAGGACGGGGAGTAGATAATTGGTTGGTAGTGGTGGCTGCCGAGTTGAACGAATTCCATAATTTAATTTCTTTATTGGTAGCCATTTGGATGAAGCAAAGATAGGGCGGGCCCACAGGGGCTGATGACTGATGATGAGTAATGCAGTGACCTTTTTCTCCTTTTTATGCAGTTGGTTTCTTTTGCTTTTTTTGGTCCTTACTAAAAATATTAACGAAAAGAAACTGTGGGGTGAATGAAAAGTTCATCTTTTTGCTTGGGTGAGGAACTTTGGTTTTTTGTTTGTTTCTTGTTACGGTTGTGGTGGAGCAACACCGGCCGCTGTTTTTGAGTGTCTCTACATTGCATTATTTCATCTTGCCTCTTTTATGGAGATGGAGAAATTGAGAAAATATTCCTAAATGTTATTATGGGAAAGAAAATGAGCACGGTCCTTAATTCAATTGGCTACGGGCTGGGTATGGATCAGATTCGTTCGTATTTGAATGTGATTCGAGTACGGTTTAGACTCGGTCGTATTTGGATACAATATAAGATGAGTATATATATTTTTTGGATTTGCATAAGTTATGGTTGGATGCAGGGGCGGAATCATGTTACACTTATGGCGGTGACTGATCTATCCGTAAAAAAAATTCTCAATTTTTTTTCCATTAGAGGGGCTTGATAATTTTTTAAAAAAATTTTTACTACCCGTATTCTCCGTAATTTTTGGCTCGGCGAGGGCTGGAGCCCCCATGTAGATCCGCCCCTGATGTTCGGTTCATGTTTTGATCAGCCGGTTGAAGTTTGGTTCATAACTTCATATCATTTGATCTTGGGTTTAATTAAGGTATAACTCAAATTGGGTTTCGATCGATTTTGCTTTGAAACAATTCGGGCTTGGGTATACTTCGGGTACATCCTCATTTTGAATTGGATTTGGTCATATTGGGCATGTTCAATTTGAGTCCCATCCATATAAATGTAAAGAGCCTATCATTATAATAAAAAGAGTAAAGTGTTAAAATAACACTAACTTTATACTGAAAGAGTTAATATAACCCTGCAAAATAGGAAAATATCAAAGTAGCCCTAATATTATGATGTATGTGCCAATATAACTCTGGGAACCGTTGACTCCAATTGTCAACGACGGAATTGGCAGGATTTTAAGGAAATGATTATTTTACCACAGTGATTGCCCGCATTCATATTAATCCACCACGTTTTCCCCTTTTCTTCCTCATGCAACACATTCGAAGCCCTCTTCTCACCCACCCCGTTCGACACCCAATGGTGGTGATTTTCCGCGAAGGTGATGCTTGCTCCAATGGTGATTTGGCGAGGATTGGTGGAGGGGGATGGCTTCAGAGGGTTGCCATTTTTGCCGTCGATTGTGCTTCGGGGAGAGTAGCGGTGTGATGGATCCTTGACTCCACTGATTAACCCAAACCCCTGCAGCCCAGCCTGACAGATTATGCCCCTTCCTCCGTCCCCGAAGACCCGACCTCATGCTGATAATCACTCAAATCAATGACGGAAATAAACCCAATGATCAGTGGTGGAATAAGAAAATTTTTTAGGGGAGATTTAGTGGAATCAGAGTTCCAGATGTCATTTTGAGATATAGTTTAAACCTAACGTAGATCGGTAGGAAAATGAGCTCAATGGCGGTGGTAATAACATATTGGTTAGGTAATAACCTAACGTAGATCGATAGGGAGTAAGAGGGGCGGTTTTACCTTTTTAAAACATTTTACAATTCAGCCCTTTAACTTTTACTCTGCTTTTAAATTTGATCCAAAAAAGTTTATATATTGACCCCCGCACTTCTCCTATTTTTTTTTGAGGGAAAATTACAAATAATCAACCAAATTACATATAAACACCATACTCTTCTAATATGATAAATTAGGAGACACCGCAATTTTAGTCTGTTGAAATTCATTGAAGTCAAAAACTCCATCCATTTGGATGGATAGAAACACCTTCCTGAGTTGGCTAAATTGCTGCCCACATACTAACCACCACCACTATTAACAAATTGCTTTAATATTCACAATTTCTAACATTGATGTGACTTGAACCCCAGATCTCTTTGTTATAGAGATGATGGATTAACCACCAAACTAGCCCAAATTACGACTAGTTTCTTACATATTTCTACTATATATAGTTTGCCCTTGATTTTAACATAAAATGTATTGCCGGAGACGGACTTTTATTATAAAGTAGGCTTAGACATAAAAATGACCCAGTGTTTTTGTGAATGTGCCGAAACAACCTTAAGTGTTTGTTGAATGTGCTGGAACAACTCAAAATATTCGTGGAATATTACCATTATGTCTAACTAATGCCAAAACTGTTCAGTTATTTGACACTTTAACAAATCTGAGATCATTTTGGCACTTTTGTAAAACTCGAGATTGTTTCATCAGTTTCCAAAAAAAAGACACAGGATTATTTTAGTACATTTCTCTTTATATTATTATTGATCTTTAATATACTTGAGCATAAATTTAAATTTTTTTCGTAATATAAATAAAGTATGAACTATCTAACATAGAAATATTAATTTTATATTTTTGAAAAGCTAATTGAGGTCTGGTCAGTTGTGCTGACAATTAATACAGAATTTGTTGACTTTATACCTAACTTAATGGAGTCCGTCTCTCCAAAGAAAATCTTTCCATAAAATTTAGAAATATTAATGTTTAAATTATAAATTAGAAGAAATGAACATAAAATTTTTGGGTTAAATTATTCGGGTCATAAATTTTATAATTACTGTATATTGCATAATAAATTTTTAATATTGCAACTAAAATATTTTAACTTTTATTATTCTAGTAAAAACCTCATATTTCTATAAATGTATGAAAAAAACGGTATTTTTAAAGAATATGACAAGTCAATGACACATTTAATAGAACTGTAGAATGCGATGCTGAAAGCAATGCAGATGATTCCACTCGTATTTGTTTGGTTGTCGTGTGTGTTAAGAAAAGAGTTTAAGTAAATATCATGATCATTACAGATTTACAGCCATGATCCATCCCAATATTTATTTGTTTTACTGTATAAAAGAAATACTTGGAAACGGCACGCTTGTGTCAACCGTCGTCAGGGGTATAGTGGTCATTTTCCCGCAAAGTCGAACGTGTGCCATTCTCAGTGGCGGAACCAGGAATATTTTCCAGGTGGGGCTGGATAATACTCCGGCGGCAGGACGACAGCAGCAGCGACGGGCGGCACGGAGCTGAAGAGCTGGCAGAAGCAGTGGCAGTGAGCTGCTTCTCTCCACGTTCAAAGCTTCAAAAAACAAATTGCAATTTTGGGTTTGCCATTTGTTCCAATATTTGACGTTGGGTTTTGTATTTGGGCCATCCTTTTTTGGATTTTGGCCCAATACAAAAACCCAATTCTGAATTTTTTTTTTCTTCTTCACTAATCAAAACGACGTCGTTTGACTTAAGCCAAAATGACGTCGTTTTGATGTTTTATGGGCTCAAAAAAAGAAGGCCAGCTCCGGCCTTCTACCCCAATTATTTTAGCTGGAAAAATGCGTATTACGCTGGAAAACTCATATGCGCCACCGGGAAGCTCTTTAGCCGCTTATCACTACTACTACCATGGCGTCGGAATCTCAGGTAGGGCTGGAGCCCTACCATGCGCCATGGTAGTTCCGCCCATGGCCATTCCATGTGCTCTCAAGTGGCCGCCCAAAACGACGTCGTTTTGAGCACAACTTTTGTCCTCTTGTGAATCTCATTTGTTAAAAGTTGTGGCGTCTGCATGTGGGCCTGCATGTGCTGTCAGGTGATCAACGAAAACGATGTCATTTTCGGCACCCCTTCGAGTGGTCCAGCTCCCACCCCTCGAAGGGGTCCAGCTCTCAGCCCTCGAGGGCTCCAGCTCTCAGCCCTCGAAGGGTTCAAGCTCTCAGCCCTCGAAGGGGTCCAGTATTCAGCCCTCGAAGGGATGGACTCTCAGCCCTCGAGGGGTCCATCTCTCACCCCTCGAGGGGTCCAGCTCTCATTCCTCGAGGGCTCCAGCTCTCATCCCTCGAAGGGGTCCAACTCATAGTTCTCGAAGGGATGAACTCATAGTCCTCGAAGGGGTCCAGCTCTCAGCCCTCGAGGGCTCCAGCTCTCAGCCCTCAAAGGGGGTCAAACTCTTAGTTCTCGAAGGGATGGACTCATAGTCCTCGAAGGGGTCTAGCTCTCAGCACTCGAAGGGGTCCAGCTCTCAGCCCTCGAGGGTTCCGGCTCTCAGCGCTCGAGGGCTCCAGCTTTCAGCCATCGAAGGGGTCCAACTCTTAATCCTCGAAGGGGTCTAGCTCTCAGCCCTCGAAGGGGTGGACTCTCAGCCCTCGAGGGGATGAACTATCTGCCCTTTAAGGGGTCCAGTTCTCAGCCCTCGAGGGGTCTAGCTCTCAGCCCTCGAAGGGGTCTAGCTCTCAGCCCTCGAGGGATCTAGCTCTCAGCCCTCGAAGGGGTGGACTCTCAGCCCTTGAGGGGTGGACTCTCAGCCCTCGAGGGGATGGACTCTTAGCCCTCGAAGGGGATGGACTCTCAGCCCTCGAAGGGATGGACTCTCAGCCCTCGAAGTGGATGGACTCTTAGCCCTCGAGGGGTCCAGCTCTCAGCCCTCAGCCCTCGTGGGGTCTAGCTCTCATCCCTCGAGGTGTCCAGCTCTCAGCCCTAGTGGGCTCCAGCTCTCAGTACTCGAGGTGTCCAGCTCTCAGCCCTCGAGGGCTCCAGCTCTCAGCCCTCGAAGGGATCCAACTCTCACCCTTCGAGGGGTCTAGCTCTAAGCGCTCGAGGACTCCAGCTATCAGCCCTCAAGGAGGTCCAACTCTTAGTCCTCGAAGGGATGGACTCTTAGTCCTCGAAGGGGTCTAGCTCTCAGCCCTTGAAGGGGTCCAGCTCTCAGCCCTCGAAGGGGTGGACTCTTAGCCCTCGAGGGGATGAACTCTCAGCCCTTGAGGGTATGGACTCTTAGCCCTCGAAGGGGATGGACTCTCAGCCCTCGAAGGGGATGGATTCTCAGCCCTCGAGGGAATGGACTCTCAGCCCTCGAAGGGGATGGACTCTCAGTCCTCGAAGGGGATGGACTCTCAGCCCTCGAAGGGGATGGACTCTCAGTCCTCGAAGGGGTGGACTCTTAGCCCTCGAGGGTTCCAACTCTTAGCCCTCGAAAGGGTGGACTCTCAGCCCTCGAAGGGGTCCAGCTCTCAGCCCTCGAGGGGTCCAGCTCTCAGCCCTCGAGGGGTCTAGCTCTCAGCCCTCAAAGGGGTCTAGCTCTCAGCCCTCGAAGGGTTCCAACTCTCAGCCGTCGAAGGGGTCTATCTCTTAGCCCTCAAAGGGATGGATTCTTCTATCCTCAAAGGGGTCCATTAGACCTCGAAGGGGTCCATCTCTCAGCTTTCTAAGGGGTCCAGCTCTCCGCCCTCGAAGGGTTACATTTATAGCTTCAATTACAACTCTTTCAACATTCCCATACAATTTCTATAATTTTTTTATCAAGTTCATCGCGCAACACGCGGTGTAGCCACACTAGTTAAGTGAAAAAACATGTAACGTTTTCCCAGTGTTAATGTAGTTGTAGATAGAGTGGGATTGTTTTGAGTCCGTCTTTTGAAATACGGTATTTTCATAAGTTATGGAAAGATCAAGATTTAAACTGGAAATTATAAAAAATTAAAATGAAAATTTTGAGTTACATTAATTGGGTCATAAACTTATAACTACTGCACATTGCATAATAAATTTCTAATATTGCAACTACAACCTTTTATCTTTGTATATTCTAATTCAGCCCCATATTTCCATATGCCTATGAAGACTGTCTTTCCCAAAACTTTTCCTTTAATTTTTCACATGCTATTATTAATAGAGTTAAGTGCTAAAGTGTCTTTGACTTTAGGCTGAAAGTGCTAACATAACCATGCAATCTCATAAAGTGTCAAAATAATCTTTGACTCCACTGACTTTTTAGTCAATGTTCGTGTGGCCAAATTCTGGTGAAAAGATAATTTTGCCCTTGACTTAAAAATAAAAAATAGAACAAGCTGAAAACCATCCTCCGATTTCTTTCTTCCCCAGTCAGCTTACCCCATTTTCTTTCTTCCTCCAGTGGCGGAGGGTTCTTCCCCCCGTTTGATAACTCTGATGAACAGAGCACAGTGGGAGTGGTGGCCGGCGGCTATAGGGTGGTGGCGAGTGACGAAGAAAGGTTTGGAGACGGCGAGCGAGATAGGGTGGCTATGAGGTGGCTAGGGTTTCCAACGGTCCGACGGAGGTGAGGGAATGAAAGAGGGAGGAGGAGGGCGGCGGGATGGTTGTGGAGTGGTTGCTCAGGGGGTGTCTATAGGGTGGTGGCAGCGGGAGAAGTGGGGGTGGTGGCAGCGGGAGAAGTGGGGGTGGTGGCAGCGGGAGAAGTGGGGGTGGTGGAAACGGTCCGATGATTGCGGTGTCGACGTATATTCTGATGATAACTTGGAGGCATGGGCCGAATATGTGGGTTTTCGGAGATCTGGTCGTTTATGGATTTGCTCTTGCCGTCGTAATGGGAGCCTGAAGCATGCATTTATGGTTCTCGGAGAATATACAGTGGATTTATGACATGAATTGAGGTTCAATTTTGCAGAATCTGGCACTACCATTTCGCATTTTGTTTAATCAGAAGTTGAGACCCAATTATGTGTTTGTAATTTGACCCTAACGATCGGCGGTGGCGAAGAAGCGGCGGCGGCAGACAGGCATGGCGGGGGTGAGTGGGAATTTGAGTTGGCGGCAATGGGAGGGGTGGTGGCGGTGGTGGGGGTGTGGTGAATTGGATAAGAAATATTCAGCAATGGTAGTGTCTTGGTGGTGGCGCGATGGTGGTTTCCAGCAGCGAAGCAGTGGCGGTCCCGGTGAAGTAGCGGCAGTGAAGAAGAGGGAGATCAGGGGTATTTTAGGTATAACCATTTTAGCTTCTTCGTCAAGGGTATTCCATCATTCCATTTCTTGTCATTGCTGGAATTTCATGGGTCAATGCCGGAATTAGGTCGGCACAATTTTTTTGAGAGTTAAGGTAAGATTGACACATATAAAAATTAGTTAGGATTAAATTGACACTTTTCCATATTGCAGGGTTATGTTGACACTTTTAGCCAAACGTTAAGGTTATAAATGTATTTATTCCTTATCAATTTTCAACGTCGTGACATTTTATTATTAGAACATAATCCCATCCTTTCGTAATAAACAATTTCAACGGGCAATTCTTATACTGCATCCCTGGTGTACTACGTATGTACATTATATATATATTGAACATGTATTTTTATACTATTATTTGTGCATTACAATAATTGTAATCAAATTACAACAATGCATAACAACACATAGAAAGATGCACACTCACATAACATGGAAGGTACAAAATGTCTCTAGGGATATGATGCTCATGTAACCCAGGAATACCATATAATTTGCCTTCCACGGGACTTGGTAAATGCAGCTAACCCTACATTTATTTTATCTCTAGTCTATTCTTCTTTTCTTCTCCAAGGCACTCTTACTTTTTCCAAAAAACTCAACTTTCTAACCATTAAAAACAACCTCACTAATGCTACAAATTGAATATGCATCATTGATCTCGGTAAATGTTTACTCAAATTTGAGTATATTAATGTCATATCCAAAACTTTCTGCTCACTTCTTCCCATACTAATCTGCACACTTTTTGATCAACTTATTCAAGACACATTTGAGCATAAATTTCAACTAGTATTGATAAAGTGACTTACCGTGATGATTATGTATTGATAAATAAACTGAATACATAGAGATATTACAATAGAGGTAAAATAAGGAAAATGCTATAATCTAGTCATCATACTTATCATAATTTAATCAGTAGTCTGATTTATTCAAACACCCCACAAGCAAAGCGTCGGATTCTCAAAGACGCAAAGCTTAGATCTAAATAACTCAAACAACAGACGTGAGAGACCCATGGTGAAAATGTCCATTATCTGAAGAGAAGGGGAAACATGAGTAACGTGCAGCTTGCCAGAAAAGACTAACTCCCGAACAAAATGATAATCAATGTCGATGTGTTTCGCCCGCTTGTAAGCCACTAGATTTTGAGCCAAGAAGATCACATTGTTGTTGTCACAAAGCAAAAGAGGTGCACCAGACAAAGGAATCTGAAGATCACGCAGTAAATGAGTCATCCAGACAACCTCAGAAGCAGTATTAGCCAAATGCTAATACTCAGACTCAGTGCTAGACCAATAAACTGCGGGTTGTTTCTTCGCACTCCAAAAAACCAAAATATCGCCTAAAAGATAGTATATACATAAGTAGAATGATAAGTCTCCAGACATTCGGCCCAATCAGCATTTGAATAACCCAGCACCTCAGGTGAAGAAGCAGCTCGAAAACTAAACCCAAAATGCAGAGTCCCTCAAACATAGTGGAGAATTTTGGTGACAACCGCAAAGTGATCCTCCCAAGGGTCTTGAAGATACAGATTAACCGCAAAGGCTAAGTCTAGATGAATCATGGTCAGATACTGGAGAGCTCCAACCAAAGACCGATTGAGCGTCGAATTTTTGAACTGAAAACTCGCACTGTTTTGAAGCTGGGAATTCGGCAGAAATGGAGTAGAGATAGGCACCACATTGGATACACTAGTTTGAGAGAGAATATCCTGAGCAAACTTCGCTTGACCCAAAAAAAGTCCCGAGGTAGTAGGCGTGACTTCCAGGCGAAGAATGTAATGTAGTGCACCCAGATCCTTAATAGCAAACTCCTGATGGGTGCGATCAATGAACTGCTGAAAAAGGGTAGAGTCATTCCCAGTAAAAATGATGTCGTCGATATAGACAAGTACATCAGTGATGAACCGCGAGACAGCACAAAAAATAATGTATCAGCAAAACTACAGTGAAACCAAGCTAAGATATTCATGTTGAATCACTG
Organism: Rubia yunnanensis; assembly: GCA_037428765.1. Taxonomy (NCBI): domain Eukaryota; kingdom Viridiplantae; phylum Streptophyta; class Magnoliopsida; order Gentianales; family Rubiaceae; genus Rubia; species Rubia yunnanensis. Next base: position 117,597,626 of record CM075064.1, on the reverse strand, counting down.
AAACCACGCACGAGGAGCCTGCTTCATGCCATAAATGGCCTTACATAGACGACAAACATTGTCTAGATGAACAGGATCCTTGTAGCCGATAGGTTGCGCCATATAAACTGGAGAATCAAGAATGCCGTTGAGAAAGGCATTCTTGACATCCAACTGATGAAGAGGCCAGGCTCCTATGGTGGCAATGGCAAGAACTGTCTAAATGTAGAAGCTTTGATCACTGAACTGAAGGTATGGTCAAAGTCAAAACCAAGAATTCGAGAGAAACCATATGCCACTAGGCGTGCCTTATGGCGATCCACTGCACCATATGGTCCGTACTTAATAGATAAACCTATTTGGAGCCAACAATGTTGACATCCATAGGGCGTGGAATAAGATCCCATATATGCTGACTACGAAGAGATGTCATCTCCTCTTCCATGGTGAACACCCAAGAAGGATCCTGAAATGGAAAACGATAATCAGTCTGCTCCTTCCGAGCAAGAAGAGTCGCAAGAAGATCGTGAGCATGAATATCAGAATAATCACGAGCTTAAAGACACCAGTGGCAGATCTAGTAACCATCTTTGAGGATCTTGGCGGAGGCAGAACAACCGTGGTGATCGGTGACAGAGCTGGTGGGGCTGACTGAGGTGAGGCTGGCCCAAAAGCGACCCTGGGGCTAATCGGTGGGGAGATACGGTCGGCTGGGCTGATCGATGGAGAAGTGTTGTCGGTCGGGCTGGTAGGAGGAACGGGCAGCCGGCTTGGCTCAGAGTTGGAAAAAAATAACATCGGGCGGCAGAATGATGACACAGTCGAAGAAACTGGCAATGGTGACTCATACTTGGGATCAATAAAAGCCAAAACATCCAACCCTGTAGATGGAGAACCAGTCTCTAATGACAAATATAGAGCAAATGGAAAATAAGTCTCATCAAAACGGGCATGGCGAGTGACATGAACCTATTTGGTGGATGGGTAAAACCCTTATACCGAGAACTATATCCAATGAAAATGAATAAAATGCTACGGGGAGACAACTTATGATCAGCAAATGGAGGAACAAATGGAAAAACTTGACAGCCAAATGGATGAAAGTTGGCATAAACGGGAACCCAATGATAAAGAAGACCATAAGGTATCGAACCCTGCAAAACTTAAGTAGGTAGATGATTGATAATGTAGACTGCAGTCGTGAACGCATCATCCCATTGTGAATTAGGTAGATGTGACTGAAACAACATTGTAAGGCCTATTTCAACCATGTGGCGATGTTTGCGTTCGGTGCACCAATTTTGCTCTGGAGTAAACGTGCACGAAACCTGATGATGGATGCCTTTCGCGGGAAAATGAGATCGGAGTCGAGTATTTAGAAATTCAGTGCCACCATCACTTTGAAAAACCTTTATTTTTGAAGAAAATTGATTTTCAACAAATGTCTCAAACTGCAAATAAGTATCAACAAAATCTGATTTGCGACGAAGAGGATATAGCCAGGTAAATCTAGAAAAGCCATCCACAAATGAAACATAATATGCAAAAACCATTTCCAGTTAAAATCGGGTAAAGACCCCACAAATCACAATGCACCAAATCAACAACATGCTCAGCCCGTTCAGGTTTTCAACAAAAGTCAACTGTTGACCTTTCACCATAGCACAAGGGGCATAGGTGTGCGGTTTAGACAACAAAGGAGAAACTGAAAGCAATCTAGACTTATTCAAACTAGAAATAACTGCATTAGGGACATGACTTAGGCGTGCATGTTGTAGCTCATATGAAGCCCGGCTTTTATTCTGCTATAAAACTGAAACAAATGTTGCATCTCCCCAGTCCAAAACATAAAGTCCATCGTCATTGTGACCCTAGCCCACGATGGCCCTGGTTACTTTGTTCTAAATCACAAAGTTCCGATCGCCAAATTTAATCAGCACATCCATATCTCTGGTTAACTTACTAATAGACAATAAATTCTTAGTAATTTCAGGCACAACCAGAACATCAGATGATCGTAAATTCTCAGAAACTCTAGAATCACCAATATGAGAGATCATAATAAGGGCACCATTACCAACATAAACTCGAGATTTACCAGTATAAGGAGTGACAATGTCTAGGCTTGGAGCAGATGACCCCATATGACTGGTTTCTTCTGAATCAATATACCAATCTGACAATCAAGAGGATGGCTCCGACTGCTAAGAAGGATGATAATTTTCTGCCAAATGTGTGATTGTGGAACGACCTATCTGGGCCTGCATCTGATAACACATCGCAGCAGGTGCAATGCGGACGATCTCGGTCTGAGACTAAACCAGCTGCCTGAGAGCCTAACCAGGGCTACTGGCCACCGCGCCGACCACTGAAATGGCCTCCTCAGTCGGTGCATGAAGGCCATGCTTGGACCCCTCTAGTTGGCCCGTGACCTCACGCATGGTCGGTAGGGGGTTGGTCCCCAGTTTGAAATGCCACTGGTCCGGCGGCTGGTCCTCATTGTCCCTGTAAATTTAGTATAAATGGCTAGTGGTTTTTGGCACGGGCAAGAACATTCGCATAGACCGAAGTAGGCAAAACATTAATTAAAGGGGCAGAAGATTCCTTATACTCAGGGCCAAGAGCAGTAAAAAACCATACAATTTGATCAACATTCGAAATAGGATTTCCCATAACAGATAATTGTTCAAAAATCTCCTTGTACTTGAGATTAATTCATGAATTGTACCAGTTTTGCAAATACCATGCGCATCTGTGTGAAGACAAAGAATGGTGGAGGAACTGCTGTTCAGATAAATGAGGGCAAGATTATCCCATGTCTCCTTGGAGGTGGTGCAATCTGGGAGTTCCACGAGAAATTCAGCGGTAAGAGAGGAAAACAACAGACCGCAGACACGTTGATTTCATCAACCCATTGATCATACTCATCTTTTGCTTTATGATAAGAAACCTTGGGATCAATCTTGCCACCACCTGGAGGGGTTGAGACTGTGGAGGCAAAGGAGAAGACATGCAGCATAGGTGGTAGAGTCGGGCATAGATTGTTGTCATCGATGAAACCATACAGGCCTTGAGGAAAAAGAACATAACCAGCTTGATGCATCCAGAGAAGATAATTAGATGACGTGAGTTTAATAGGCATCATATGAAGCAGAGTGTTGTATGATAGTCTTTCTTGAGCCATGGTGATGAAGAGGGAGGACATATTTTGATCGGAAAAAGGGGGGGAGTGAGCAGCCGCTAGAAAAAATAAGGAGGGTGGCAGCCGAAAATTTGAGAGTGGGCTAAGGTTTAAGGGTTTTGATCAAAAGAGTCTCTGATATCATGATAAATTGATTTCCCGTGATGATTTTTTATTGAGAAATTGAACATATAAAGATATTAAAATAGAGGTAAAATGAGGAAAAGACTCTAATCTAGTCGTCACACTTATCATGATATAATCAGTAATCTAATTTATTCTAACAAGTATATAGACATCAATATTATCATGTGATATATTATTAGATTCCTTGCAAGTTGATTTTCTATATCAAATTTTGACACACTCAGTATACATAACTAAAGTTATCGTTGATCATAAATAACTTGAACAAATTAATAAAAAACTGTGCAAATTCAATTGAGCCGAAGGAGTACAAAAACACCAAAAAATCAACCGTAATTCATAAAATAAGTCAAACTTCATCAAATAACACTCGATTATGAAAGTAAATTTACTTGATGGAAGCTCCTAGCATGATCAAACTATTTTTAAATGGAGCATCAATTAAGTAAAACTCGTCCAATGATCTCCAAACGAGATAGAAGGAAACAACGGCGGTGTGGAGAATGTATGTACGTAGTAGGGGGTGTTCATGGACGGGGCGGGTCAGTTGACCCAGTCCAAATTGACCCTAAATTTAGTGTTAAATGGATCAGGTCGGACATGGTCATGAGTTGATTTAAATCGATTCAAATTGAGCAAAATCATATAAAAATAGTAAACTTGTTTTGTTTTAAGTATATTTAAGCTTTATAAATAGAGTTCATCTCTTGAAAAACTAAGGTTTAAAGTGAAAATTAGAATAAATGAAGATAAAATATAATAAATTTTTAGTATTGCAACTAATGTCTTTTACCTTTTATTATTCTAATTAAATCATGTATTTCCATAAACCTATGGAAAGACGGTATTTCCCAAGACTTTGCCTTATAAATATATTTTTTTTCAAGAATGTTAAAATTGTTTATGACGTAAATTATTGGTGTAAATATTGTATTAAATTAATTCTTTTTTATGATTTATTTTGGACAAAATACAGATATGACCCTATGTTTTGGTCGAAGTGCTAATATGACCCTGTGAAGTTAAAAGTGCTATTATAACCCTACATTTTGCATCAGAAGTGCCGATATAACCTTTTGGCACTATTCTGGTGTTGACTTTGTCTTTTCCGGCATTGACCAAATACAAAAAGACTAAAATATCCTAAGTCTTAAAACTAAAAAATGAAAGACAAGACTACCCCGAGGTTCTTCTTCTTCTTTATCTTCAAAACCACCTTCAGCACCACCTGTTTTGCCACCACCGCTGCCAGGTCACCGCCACTCCACCACCACCACCGGATCACCGCCGCTCCATCGCTGCCGTCGGAATCTGGATTTCCGCTCGTAGAGCAGCCGCCGAATCTGTGCCATTGAACCCGCGCCATTGAACCAGCACCAACGCCTGCCACCGCTCCGCTTGTTCTCCCCCGCCGCCGCTCACCTTTCCCCGACACCAAACAATTTTCCTGCCTCACCACGGCAGCAGCGCTACCCCTGCGAGAAATATCCCTGCCCCTCCCGATTCAAGCATTTAAACACCCTAAAAAACTCAACATACTGAATTGCAGTAGATCTGTGCTATAAACATAGAATTGCAGCAAATTGAATCAAATAAATATCATTCGGGGAGGCCTTGTAACAGATGAATATTAACAGAAATGCAGAATCCCTATAAGAGGTTCTCTTAGTTGTATGCTTGTGTCTGTGGAGTAGATTCTCATTTCATAGTAATAGTTTAGGGGGTAATATATTGAGACAAGTAGCAGACTATTAAAGGCAAAACGCTGGACAAATTATGCAGAAACATGGCATTGCAATTTGCAGCAGAAGAGCCGCATCGCGATCTAATCAAACATCAACTTATGAAATCAGCGGATTAGCACGAGAGGGAGGTCACTCACCGATCGAATGTATGAGTGGCGAAGAGTTCCACCGATCCGGCGACGATCTCAGCTGGAGGAACGGTGGCGCATCTGCCGGAGAAGCGTTCTCAGTTGGAGCATAGCCAAGGAACGGCGGCGCATCCAACTGTAAATCCGACTCGAATCCAACTGTAAGTTGACTTCGCGATGTGTAAGTAAATTCGACCCAAGTAGGAGACGTCGACTTCGCGCTGTGGGACGTCTGACGAGGAACAGCTCAACATTGCCGGCGGAGGCACGAGTTTGCTTACGCGGAGGACCTTTCGGCTCAGATCGACGCTGGAGAGGCGAGGAAAGCTTCAATCCGGCCATTTGGGCAGAATTTGAGCAGCAATTGCAAGGGATGTTGGGATAATGGACGCACATTGCAACCATTCAAATCACTTTTCCATGGCAAGCTAAAAGACTAGGGTTTCTTAGAGAAACAAAGAGTAATATAGACTTTTCAATTTTTTTGAAAATTTTATTTTTTAAAACATAGTCAATTCTAATAATTCTGGTCAAATTCAAGCTTCCATGGTTATATTAGCACTTTCAAGCAAATATTATGGTTAATAACACTTTCTAACTTCACAGGGCTATACTGACACTTTCGACCAAAACACAGGGTTATATGGGCACTTAACTCTCTTTTTTAAAAGAAAATGAGGCAAAATTGCAAACGGGTCAAAATGAGTCAAAATCTGACCCGACCCGTTTTGTCCTATATGGGTCATTGACCCTCCCAAATGGGCCGGGTCAAAACAGGTCGGGTCGAGTCGGGCAATTTGAACATAGGAGAAAGTGTCAGGAAATGCAGCCTTTATATAAGCTTATTAACAGTACACAGTGGATTTTACTTTAAATGTTATAATTTTTCATAAAATTTAAATATTGTATTTTAAAAGGTAAAAAACGTAATAATATGTATTTGAATGTGAATAAAAAATATATAATATAAAAAATTGTTTTCAAATTTTCTAAATTTAGTATATAATTTAACAAATGCAGTATTATATAAGGTAAAATAAGTGGATGGTGCATAACCTTATGAACAGACCACCTGTCAGGAGAGCCACTCTTAGATTAAATTTTACTTCAAAGATATAAAGTCTAAAATAAAAAGGTTGGCCTAACTTAAGAACCAAATGACATCAATTGATAGTATTAATTGGAAGAAAAAAGTTATTTTTACTTCAATTTAAAATAGTGGAACCCATAAATGTGACCTTGAACTTTAATATTTTTAATTACTTTTCAGGAATCAAAATTAAAGTTCAGTAATTAAAACAAATTGTTCCACACGAGTTCACCTTGCGTCTCAAGGAGGGTGATAATTGGACGGACAGATCGAATATGAATTCGAATAAAATGGATAATAAAAAAAATATAGGTATAACCTATTTCAACCCGTTTTATAGTGGATCAAAAATGGATTGAATAAAAAATGTATTGAGTTGAACTCTGCTCAACCCCCAAATTGAAATTTACTCAACCCACGTGTTAAAGATGGGTAAACCCGTAAGTTCGACTCATACGGGTTAAAATATGAACCCATATGGATTGAGTCGATTGACATAGAAATTGGAGAATTTTCATGTTTTTTAAAATTCAGTTTTATTTTTTAAGGAAAGTTTATTGCCCTCTATTTCCTAATTAGTCTACATAAAAAAAAAGAAATAAATAATTGTTTATACTTGTAAGAAATCTACTCCCTCCTTTCCGTTTATTATGGCACAACAAGGAATGACACTTGGATTTTGGTAGCAGCTGAATTTACATGAAGAAATGTGAAAAGTCAAAGTTTGTAGGCAAGTGTACAGCATCCAAAATGATGACAAGCATCCATGGGAAGAAGCCTAATTTTTCCCACCAAAATAACCATCACAAACCCCACGGACAGGGGGGAAATACTCACTTTAATTCAAATTTACACTCTAATAGGAGCAACTACAAACGAGAGACTAAAACGCATCAAGGAAAGTGGTAAATTTGGGAAATCAAAGCCATCAAAATGGTCAAATATTATGGCTGTCCCCCCTTTTTTTGGCATGAAATTCAGATGTGCTAACAAAAGAAAATTGTCCATTTCTGGCAAATGTGTCATAATAAACGGAACGGAGGGAGTATTACGCTTGTGTTTATACCTGGTGCAGGTTGGTTGTTGTATGTAATATTTCAAAAATAAAATAAAATCTGGCGCAGGTTTAAAGTTTGCTTCAGCGGATTAATGATCTTGCCAAAACATCCGCGTTGGATTGCTCTATAATTTGAAAAGGGTCATGAAAAATTAAAACGGGCATATCCGCGAGTTTCACACCATTTTACCGACCTACGGTTAACCTGTAAACACAATTCATTCGATCCATATTTTTTAATAATTTATTTTACTTATTACCCATTTAATTCTATCCGCTTGGGTTTAAAAATAAACAATCCGCAACCCGTGAGTTATGGATTAATATTGCCACCCTAGTCTGTAGCAAAGTAACCACCACTATTGGAAGTGTCTGGGTGTTTAAGAACTGCTCCAGATCGGAAAAATAGATCGGATTAGATCGGAATATAAAGATCGAAATTGGATATATAAAATTCCGGTTCGGTCTTCTGTACAATATTTTTTAGGATTTCGGGTTCCGGTCTGGTCCGGTCCAAGACTGTATTTTTCTGGTCCAGATCGGATAGACCGATAACTTACTCTTATGTATATTTTTTTTATGTGTTTATAATTTAAGTTTAGATTTATTTTTGATGGGATAGTATTCTTCCATATTTTGAGGTAAAATTTTTCTAATAACTTATAGTTTACTATATTTTAAAGACAAAAAACAATTAAACTTTTGTTTCCAACACCAATATTTTTTGGTAAGAGAATAAAGTTTACTAAATCCGGTCCAACCGATCCAAAATGGTCCAAAACCAAAATAATTCCAATCCGGTCCTAGTCCTAAATAATCACAACCGGTCTGGTCCTTGGTCCAAGATTTTTTTTATTTCGGTTCCGATCCTAACCGGTTTTGATCTGGTCTGATTCGGCCTTGGGCCAACGAACACCACTAGTGCAAGGTTTAATACTCCCTCCGTCCACTAAAAGTTGTTTATTGACCCTTTCAAAGTTTTGACCCTAAATTTCAAAAATATAATATTATATAAATGTATATATATATAATGTGAGATCTCATTAAATTTATCCTAACATATACTCCGTATTTTAATTTTTATTCAAAATTATTACATGTAGTTAGTGATATTAAAAGTTAAATATAATCATTGAACCACGAAAAAATAATTAAGCAATAATTAATGGAACGAAGAGCGTATATGACATTAGACACATCTCTTCTGATGTTCTTCCATTTAATGAAGTAGGAATACATCCAGTACAAAGATTTAGATGAGACAATTTCACCAAATCTTATGGTAAGACGAGGGGGTTTAAATATAATTATTTACGCATGAGAGATAATATGGAGTAATTTATGTAATTTTTAAAACTTTATTTAAATCCTTATCCCTCCATAAGTTATGGTGAGATTGTCTCACATGAGTTTTTCTCTACATCTAGCTTGTTCTTTCAAGCTCTTTTTTTTTAAAACTAAATTGAGTTGAAGTGAACAAGAATTAACATATTAAAATAATAATAAAAATTAATATTTATATTTTATTAAATTAGAATAATAGAAGGTAAAAAGTTTTAGTTGCAAAATTAAATATTTATCATGCAGCATGTAGTAGTTATAAAGTTTATAACCCGATTCATGCAACCCAAAATTTTTATCTTCATTTCTTCTAATTTACACTTTAATCCTCAATTTTTCCATTGCCTATGAAAAAATCGTCTTTCAAGAAACGGACTCCACAATTAAACTGAATTGAAATAAACTAAATTCAATAGAGATAAATTAGAATAAACATAGCAGTAGCCCACTGCAAAAATGAACATGCGTGTAAGTTTAAATATTCACGCATGACTTAAAAATATGATAATAATCTTTCCATAAGTTATGAAAATATCAAGGTTTAAATTGTAAATTTGAAGAAATGAAGATAAAAATTTTAGGTTGCGATGATCGGGTCATAAACTTTATAACTACTACACGTTGCATAATAAAATTTTAATGTTGCAACTAAAACCTTTTACCTTTTATTGTTAAATTAAACCTCGTCTTTCCACAAATCTATGGCAAGAAGGTCTTTCCCAAGATTTTGACTAAAAATATAACCTATTATAAAAGTAATACTAATACCAGCAGTGGGCTAAGAGTATTTTGGCAGAGTTATGCTTATAAGCAAATCTAACTTATAATACTAGAAAAAGGGGAAGCTAGGGTTTTTTTTCTTGTATTTACTTTTAAAATAAGAGTATGTCTCTTGAAAGACAACATTTCCATAAATCATGGAAAGACCAAAGTTTAAAGTGTAAATTAGAAGAAACGAAAATAAAATTTTCAGGTTGCATGAATCGTGTTATAAACTTTATAACTACTATACGTTGCATAATAAATTTTAAATATTGCAACTAAGGCCTTTTACCTTTTATTATTGTAACTAAACCTCATCTTTCCATAAATCTATGAAAAATCATCTTTCCCAAGACTTTACCTTAAAATAAACACTTTTAAAAGTTTACCAAGTACCAAAAAAAATACTTAACTTATAAATAAAACACTTATAAACTCTGATAAACACAATCGGATCATCCTGGTTCAAATTACGCTCGAACCGATTGCACTGATTTGGTCATTAGACCAGGTGATCCAGATGAGACAAAGAAAATAAGCCCAAGTGTAATTTGAATGAACAGAATAAGAAGTACTGCCAAAAAATAAATGGGCTCTTTACTTTCCTTTATCACGATATGTATGGGCTTAGTCATCATTCTTCTTATACACCAGGGCAATGTACAATAATAACTTAATGGGCTCCTTAACAGTTGATTTTGGGCTGGTACGCATATCCACATCCACGTACTCCCGCCTGTCTTTAAATATTGTTATACTTTTCATTTTTTGCTTGATCTTTCAATATTTGTATTTAACTTTTTTTGGTAAAACTAAGATTATTTTTATTCACTCAATTTACCTTTACTTTCCTAATACAATTTCCTCCACTCATTTTACTTTGGCAAAGTCTTGGGAAAGACTGTCTTTCCATAGGTTTATGGAAAGACGAGATTTAATTAGAATAATAAAAGGTAAAAGATTTTAGTTGCAATATTAAAATTTTAGTATGTAACATGTAGTAGTTATAAAATTTATAATCCGATTCATGCAACCCAAAAATTTTATCTTCATTTCTTCTAATTTACACTTTAAACCTTGATCTTTCCATAACTTATGAAAAAACCATCTTTTAAGAGACAGACTCTTTTACTTTTCAAAAACTAGTGTGCATTTCTTTGATGCCAATATATTATGACTAGAGGCAGTACAATAATTCCAAACTTTTTTTGACCATCCAAATCACATCCACCACCTTTATGTTCATTCCTATTTATTGCATAAATTTAACTACTCCCTCTGTCTCAAGTCAAATTTCACAAAAAAAAATTTATGGTTATTAAGAAATATATTTGACCGTTTATGTGTTTTGTTATATATGATAATGATAAATAAAAAATTAACATTTAGAAACTACTTGTTACGACAAATCAAATAATATCATACAATTTATGATAATATTATTGTTTAAATATATATATATATATTCATATATAGTCAAAGTTAGCTAGTGAATATTGTCAAATAGTAAATTATAAAATTTTAATTGAGACAGAGGGAGTACCCAATTCTATTGTGCCAAATACAAAAGAAACAAGAGGGAGTACACACGTCCTCTATTGATAAGATAAATTAGAAGACAACGTCATTTGAATCTATTGAAACTTAGGCTAAAATATGAGACACTACTATTTAAATCTATTGAATCTGTGAAAAGTTTGAATCAGAAAGATGAAGTTTACAGAAAACAGAGGAGCTAAGCTAAGGAGCACAGAAAATTGTTCATCTCATTCATAGTTTCAGAATTACATCACACGTCCAATGCATTGCCAAAACGAGTGTTTAAAACGGATCCAACAGAAAACAAAGCTACCTATTACAAAGAGACACGTGGTCATTCTATTAACCAAACAAAACAATAAGCAAAACGACATTGCATCAGTGCGTTGCAGCAACAAATGGAGTTGGCGCCAAAATTTGAAAAACTGGTTGAACACCCGCCTGAATCCTGTTGAACACCATGGATGATCATAAAATGCTACTCAGTTTTCACCCCCTTCTCAAGCTCTGCTGTGGGAGAAACAAAGCTGAGCTTGGAAATATTTGCACGAAAAGGAACCGGTGGAAGATTTTTGGTCAGCAAATCCGCAAGCTGCAAACGGGAAGACACAAAAGAAGGAAACAAGAAACCTTCAAGAAAGTAGTCCCGAACCAAATGGCAATCAATATCAAGATGTTTGGTACGCTCATGGAAAACCGGATTCGCTGTGATGTGTATTGCAGCTTGATTGTCGCAGAACAGAGGAATAGGAAAGGTAACCTTAAGAAGAAGATCCCGAGCTAGATAGCTGATCCACTTAAGTTCACAGGCAGTCATGGAGAGACTCCTGTATTCAGCTTCAGCAGAGGACTTGGAAACGGTGGATTGCTTTTTGGATTTCCAAGGCACTAACGCAGTACCCAAGAAAATGGCATAACCAGTAACAGAGCGCCGGGAAATCTTGCAGGTAGCCCAGTCCGCATCACAGTATGCGTGGAGATTGAGATCATTCTTTGAAGGGTAAAAAAGACCATGATCTGAGTGATGATGAAGGTACTTAACAATGTGTAAAGCTCCTGTGAGATGATGGTGAGTAGGTGCTTGAACAAATTGACTTAACTGATGCACAGCAAAGGTGACATTTGGCCGAGTATAATTAAGGTAGAGTAATCTACCAATCAGCCTTCTGTAAACACTTGGATCAGGAAGGAAAGGAGAAGATTCATCATGAACAAGCCAACTTACTGGTAGAGGAGTGGAGACTGACTTGCAATGAGTCAAACCACAATCAGCAACAATATCAGAAATGTATCTTTTCTGATGTAGATGCAGACCTGATCTGGTTCTGTGAAGTTCTAATCCCAAGAAGTAGTGTGCATCACCAAGATCCTTAATGGTGAATTTCTGATTCAAGGAATGCTTAACCTCTGTGATAGCATCCAGAGAAGTTCCCAGAATGAGAATATCATCTACATAGACTACCAGTGCCAGAAAAGAATTGGAACTGATCTTCAAGAAAAGGCAATGATCATGATAAGATTGAGTGAAGTCCAGTGATAAGAGATGCTGAGTGAACTCCTTATTCCACTGCCTAGATGCCTGTTTCAAACCATAGAGACTCTTGGTTAATTTACAAACCAGAGAAGAATCAGGAGCTGTATAACCATCTGGCAACTTCATGTACACCTCCTCATCCAAATGACCATGAAGAAATGCATTATTGATATCCAATTGGTGTATATACCATTTGGAAGCAGAAGCTAAGGCAAGAAGCATTCTGATGGTGACTGCCTTTGCTACTGGAGAGAAAACTTCTGAGAAGTTAATTCCCTCAATTTGATTATAACCCTTTGCCACCAATCTTGCCTTATGCTTAGCAAGTGAACCATCTGCATTGTATTTTGTTTTGTACACCCATTTAGATCCAATTGCCTTCTTTCCAGAGGGCAAATGAACCAAATCCCAAGTGTGATTCTGCTCCAAAGCAACTAGCTCATCATCCATGGCTTTAATCCACTCAGGTGAATCCTTTGCCTGTTGATAAGTGGATGGTATTGGAATATGTGAAATGCCATAAGCTGTATGTGCAGTGATATTGGACTGAGGGATAAAAGGAAGAAGTGAGGAGGAAGATACATAATCCTTTGACCAGACTGGTGGTTTGATAACCCTAGTACTATGTCTCAGATTAGTATCAATGGAGGGTGTGGTAACAGAAATAGGAGTACGATCAGAGTGACTCAGTATCTGTGATTCAGCAGAAATGGAGATATGTTCTGAATCCAGGTAAGGCAAAGAAAAAGAGAACTGATCTGGATGTGAGTAAGGAAAGACTGACTCATGAAAAACCACATCTCTGGAAACTACAATTTTCTGGTGATGGAGATCAAAATGTTTATAGGCCTTTTGCCCTGGAGGATAACCAATGAAAATGCAAGGGAAATCTCTCTCAGCAAATTTATCCTTGTGAGCTGTAGTGTTTGTAGCATAAGCAAGACATCCAAAAGATCGAAGGTTCTGAATATCAGGACTTTGATAAAAAAGAAGCTGATAAGGAGAATGCCAAGAAAGTGTTGGTGTTGGCAATCTGTTTATGAGATATGTAGCAGTAAGTATGGCATCTCCCCAAAAAATCTTTGGCAAATGAGATTGAAACAATAGGGCTCTTGCTACTTGAAGCAGATGTTGATGTTTTCTCTCTACTACTCCATTCTGCTGTGGAGTATAAGAGCAAGATTTTTGATGCAAAATCCCAAAATCTGAAAAAAGTTTTTCACACTCATGGTTCACAAACTCACTTCCATTGTCTGATCTTACAAACTTAACAGAAGCATTGAAATGATTTCTGATCATGATCAGAAAAGTGTTTAGAAGAGCTGGGATTTGATCTTTGGTTTTAAGAAGATAAGTCCATGTGCATCTTGTAAAATCATCCACTAATGTCAAAAAATATTTGCAATCAGTAATTGATCTCACTCTATATGGTCCCCAAAGATCTATATGCAACAAAATGAAAGGAAGAGAAGTAGAGGAAGTGCTGGATGGAAATGGCAATCTGTGTTGCTTTGCCATAGGACAGATAGAACATAGAATATCATTTGGAATATCTTTGATTATATCAAAATGTTTCAATACATCAATAGAAGGATGTCCTAATCTATAATGCCAAGATTTAGGAGACAAATGAGTATGACTGATTGCTGCATTAGAGACTGGAACTCTTGATACTGAATGGTGACAAGCTGACTGAAGTCTTTGATGTATGATTTCTGGCTGGAAAGAATGAGAATCCAGAATGTATAAACCATTGTTTTCTTTGATCACTGCCAGGACTCTCTCAGTCTTGAGGTCCTGCAGTAAGCAATGGTTTGATAAGAATTTGAACAGGAGTGGCATTGATCTAGACAACTTACTGACTGACAGAAGATTGCATTTGAAATCTGGAACATGCAAACAATCAAGTAAGATGACTGATGAAGATAACCTGACAGTTCCTTTCCCTTTAACTAACTTAGTGGTATGATCAGGCATGTAAACTGGAGTAGTGTGGCTTACAGGTACAACTGAAGTGAATTGGGAGATATCTCTGCACATATGGCTTGAAGCCCCACTGTCCACTATCCAATTATCATCATTCAAAGAAAACACATTAAGTGAAAGATCAGTAGTAACACTACCTGCAAAATCATGATAATGAGCATAGCTTGCCATTGCTCCCTGATGCTGCATAGGCTCCTTCCCCTTTTGTTTCTTTTCAAACTGTGCTTCCACCATTTTTGCAATTAGAGCTTGGAGTCTACCATCAACATCACTGAGTGGACTTTCTTCTTCTGTTTCAGTCACTGCATGTGCTGAGTATTTCTGGTAATTCTGATTTGGTTGATATGCCTTCTAATAAGGTTGTGGAATGAACTGTGGTTTTTGTGTTGGTTGATTCTTAACTGCAGTGTCTTTGCTCCCTTCCCACCAATCTGGATATCCTTTGATTTTGAAACAATTCTCCTTCACATGTCCCAATTTCCCACAATGATCACACTTCAAATCAGGTCTCCTAACATTTCTTCTCCTATTACCATCTGCATCCTCATTTTGTTCAGCAGAACCATCTCTATATTGATAAGGCATCTTAGTGTCCCTATACACTCTGACTGCCATTGCTGATGTGTTCTGAATCTCCTGGTAACCTTCATGCACTGATTTCTGATTTCTATCCTGCTGATCATTTGACAAGCCTTGCCAACACTAGGAAATGGATCCATCAGCAAGATCTGGTGACTAACTGAGTTGTACTCTTCATTCAATCCCATCAGGAATTGATGAAGTTTGTCATCTTCTTCTTCAGCAGCCGGACAAGTATAGTTAATGCAATCAACATTACATCTCTTCCTAGGTCTTAAGCAACCATATTCATCCCACAATCCCTTCAACTCAGTAAAATAAACAGCCACAGAATCATTTCCTTGCTTTAGTTCACAGATATCTTTCTTCAATTTATGAATTAGAGGTCCATTACATTCTCCAAACCTCTCCTTAAGTTCATTCCACAAAGTATGCGCATCCTCACAAAACATAAAACCTCTTGCTATTTTCTTCGAAATTGAATTCAGGATCTAGGAAATTAGAGTAGAATTCACCTTATCCCATCGATCGAACAAAGGATCATCCATCTCTGGTGCCTTCAGCTCTCCTGTTAGAAACTTGAGCTTTCCTCTGGATCGAATTGCCACAACCATCGATCTGCTCCATGTTATGTAATTATACTCATTCAGTGGTTCTGCAACTAATACTATGTTCGAGTTGTCAGAACTTTGAAGATTAAAAGGATCATCTGCATCAATCCTTCTAGATCTAATGCCTCTTAATGAATTCCCAACTGAATTTACAGATTCAGAATCTGAATCCATATCTTATGGATATTGATTGAAACAGAAAAATCTGAAGAACAAGAAACAACACAGGATCTACCTAGAGTTGCTCTGATACCATGTGAAAAGTTTGAATCAGAAAGATGAAGTTTACTCAAAACAGAGGAGCTAAGCTAAGGAGCA
The DNA here is from genome assembly GCA_037428765.1 of Rubia yunnanensis. Taxonomy (NCBI): domain Eukaryota; kingdom Viridiplantae; phylum Streptophyta; class Magnoliopsida; order Gentianales; family Rubiaceae; genus Rubia; species Rubia yunnanensis. The sequence goes on along the minus strand of CM075064.1, from coordinate 117,581,629 downwards.
CAGAAAATTGTTCATCTCATTCATAGTTTCAGAATTACATCACACGTCCAATGCATTGCCAAAATGAGTGTTTAAAACGGATCCAACAGTAAACAAAGCTACCTATTACAAAGAGACACGTGGTCATTCTATTAACCAAACAAAACAATAAGCAAAACGACATTGCATCAGTGCGTTGCAGCAACAAATGGAGTTGGCGCCAAAATTTGAAAAACTGGTTGAACACCCGCCCGAATCCTGTTGAACACCATGGATGATCATAAAACGCTACTCAGTTTTCTTATGGAAAGACCATCATTTAAGAGACGGACTCTTTTACTTTTCAAAAACTAGTGTGCATTTCTTTGATGCCAATATATTATGACTAGAGGCAGTACAATAATTCCAAACTTTTTTTGACCATCCAAATCACATCCACCACCTTTATGTTCATTTCTATTTATTGCATAAATTTAACTACTCCCTCTGTCTCAAGTCAAATTTCACAAAAAAAAATTTATGGTTATTAAGAAATATATTTGACCGTTTATGTGTTTTGTTATATATGATAACGATAAATAAAAAATTAACATTTAGAAACTACTTGTTACGACGAATCAAATAATATCATACAATTTATGATAATATTATTGTTTAAATATATATATATATATATATATATATATATATTCATATATAGTCAAAGTTAGCTAGTGAATATTGTCAAATAGTAAATTATAAAATTTTAATTGAGACAGAGGGAGTACCCAATTCTATTGTGCCAAATACAAAAGAAACAAGAGGGAGTACACACGTCCTCTACTGATAAGACAAATTAGAAGACAACGTCATTTGATTCTATTGAAACTTAGGCTAAAATATGAGACACTACTATTTAAATCTATGGAATCCAGTGAAGTCTGAAACTCCATCAATTTGAATAGTCTTTAAATTTGAATCTACTGAAATTTAGTGGAACATGAAACTCAATCTATTTGAATAGTCATTTAATTTGAAACTATTGAAATCCAGAAAACATGAAAGCACTATCCAACATGATTTCACAATATTAGATAATGCATGTCTAGAAATTGCTCTAAAATTCACTTTTTTTAAAAAATATGTGTGAATTGACATCTCTCTTACAAAGATAATGGATTAATCACTGAATTAAAAAATTAATATAGCAATTAATCCTAGAACTAGAATAATGCCAGTAGTGTGTTTTTTTTTGTAGAATACGACGGATTGCTATAAAAACGTTTGGTGGAAAATTTATTCAGGATTCTGTTTTTCATTTACGTCTCGTGACCCCTTCTGATTTCCTCCAGGATTCTGTTTATCATTAAACGCTATTCATGAATTAGAATATTATTTGTAATTATAATTATATTCTATTACCGGTTCTTATCTTGTATAGGTATTTGTACCATTATACAATGTATTCTGAGATCATGAATAAAAACATACATTATTACCCTTATTTCCTACATGGTATCAGAGCGTAAAATCCAGAAATCCTAAGAAAACATTCCAATGTCTTTCCAAACCACCGCCGCTGCAGTCAAGTTGCACGTCAATCCAAGCGCCGCCGCACAGCCACCGCCGTCTGATTCGTTTCGCCACTCGCCGATCGTCACCGCCACCGTCTGGCTATGGTAATCCGTGTGCCGCCTCTCCTGATCCGATCAGTTCGTGCGTTAAGTCACACGTGCCGCCGCATTCCCATCACGAGCCGCTGCCGATCCGATCCGCCACCGGTTGCTGCACCTGCTGTTGATCCGTACCTGATTTTGCACGATGTCTGCTTCTGAAGAACAGACTCGTATTGATGCTGCACCTAAGGTTCCGAAGCTTCAGGATATGAGTAGTTATGATGTGATTGTGACTTTACTAAAGCAGTTGCATTTGCAATTTGGCCCTTAGACTACTTTACCTATTGGTCGTCTGTCGACTGATCCTTATTTATTGGCTCTTGCGATGGTCCAGGTCTGCAAATTATACCGAACATGTTGAAAGGTCAAGAAAATTACATTGAATGGTCTGACGCGATGTGCCGTGCATTCCTTGCTAAGAACAAGATTGGGTTCATTGATGGATCCATTACCAAACCCCAGGATGGTCATCCTAATGCTGCTAATTGGCCTCAGGTTAATGCTACTCTTGTCGTTAATGCTACTCTTGTCTACTGGATCTTGTAAACCCTGGATCCGGTGTTGAAATTTTCTACAAGCTCATATGCCACAGTTAAGGAACTGTGGGATAACCTGAAGGAGTTGAAGGAGAAAGCCAACGCCGCCAAGAGGACGGCGCCAGCCTCTCGGCCGATCGTCGTGAACAAAGGATCCGCCATGACTCTTCCACTTCCACCTCTATTTGCCGGCACCGCCTGGCCTAGCGGCAGTGACTTCCTCTGGCAGCGTCCCTACTAGGTCTGATTTTGGCCCTGCTGTGTCTGATGACCACTAGAGCACGACCATGCATTTATTTAATCAATTCAATTCTCTTACTGACAATGGGTCAGGTAAATCTACTTTGCCTTGGACACTTGATTTGGGAGCCTTATATCACATGACCGGTGACAAGGGTTCTCTTTTGGATATTACTATTGTCTGCCTGATGGCTCTGTGTCATCTACTACCCAATATGGTTCTATTTGCTTTGGTGTTGTCACTCTTACTCATGTGCTATATATACCTACTTTGTTGTACAACTTATTATCATGCTCTAGATTGTTATCTGTCATAAAATGTCTAGCTTTGTTTACTAAAAACTATTACATTTTACATAAAATCAACACGAGGAAAGTGATTGGCGTGGGTGAATAGAAATGGGGGGTGTTTTGGCTTTATCTGCTGGATACTCGTGATCATCCTCCTATCCCACAGTCTCATCCGACAGTTGCTTCTGTGTCTTCTTCTGATTTATGGCATCACCGTCTTGGGCACCGTTCATCTACGGTGTTGTCTTTTGTCACTTCTATTGATTTTTTCACTAATAAGACTTCTGTTCCTTGCTCTATATGTTATAGAGAAAAACAGACTACACATAGTTTTCCATTGAGTTCTACAAAAATGCTACTGCACTATTTAAATTAATACATTGTGATGTTTGGGGTCCTTATGGAACGCCATCTTCTAGTGATGCATTTTATTTTTTAATTGTAGTTGATGATTATTCCCGAGTTGTTTGGGTTTATTTATGAGTGGCTAAGTCAGAAGTAGCTTCTAGATTTTTGGAATTTTGTGCCTTGGTGAAGAACCAGTGGGGCTGAACCATACTGCATGTTCGGGCTGATAACGGAACTGAATTTTTGCCTATGACATCTCATTTATCTACATCAAGGATCATATTTGAGACATTTATGGTTGATACACCACATCAGAATGGTCGAGTTGAAAGAAAGCATGCCTTACTGTTTCAAGCCAGTCTTCCAGTTGATTTTTGGGGAGAATGTGTTCTTACTGCTGCTTATCTGGTTAACCGGACACCAACGAAGCATCTCAATGGTCGTACTCCCTTTGAGTTGCTCAATGGGCAAGCTCCAATTTACTCATCCCTTAGAGTTTTTGGATGCTTGTGTTTTGCTGCTCAAGTTCCCAGATATCGTGACTAGTTTGCACCAAGAAGTCGGCATTGTTTGTTTATTGGTTACCCTGGCGGAAAGAAAGGCTATCGCATTTTTGACCTGGAATCCCATGTAATCTTTACCAGTCGGGATGTAGATATTATTGAAGACCAGTTCCCGTATTCCGCAACTCCGACATCGGCCTCATTAGAAAACCCTGGCGGTGTCACCACCTCACTGTCGGCCTCCTCATCTCAGCTTCTGGAGTCGCACGACCCATTGCCTCCGGCCGCCACAGGTCCCATTCCTTCGGCTGCCATCGGTCACCCACCGCCGGCATCTGCCTGTTCTCCGACGCCGGTCGCCGCTGGTCCTCCACCGACGACTGTCACCAGTCCCCTGCCGCCTGTCGCCACCGACTCATCTACGCAGGGCACCGCCGGCACTGACCCACCAGTGCTTACCGGCCCATCCCTGGAGGACGAGGTTCCATCGCCGGATCCCGACCAAGACAGCAGGATTCTACTTCCAACCCGGCTAGATGTTGCATCGGACGCCGCCACCTCACGCGCCACCGGCGACGGAGTCTAGTGCGCCTCACGCACTGCCAGTGATTGAGTCTCACGTGCTGCCTGCCCAGTCTCCTTCTGCGGCATCTCCAGCTCCGGTTAATTTTGCCACCGAGTTACCACCCATCAGACAGAGTATTCGTGCTCGCTGACCTCCTCCTTATTAGGAATATTATGTTTGTGATTATTATGCCTATGCTCTTACTGCTGAGGACCCCCCCCCCCCTCCCTCACTACTGCTATGTTCACTCATGCGCCGTCACTGTCATCAGGCGTTCTCTATCCTCTTACTGATTTTGTAAATTGTGATTATTTTTTCTAGTATGCATTCTATATTTTTGGGTGCAGTAACATCTAGTGCAGATCCCACCACTTATTCCGAGGCATCACATCATGCTCATTGGCGAGATGTTATGACTGAAGAGCTTCCTGCGCTTGAGCGCAATAAGACTTGGACTTTGGCCCCTCTGCCTATGGATAAGAAGGCGATTGGTTGCAAATGGGTTTACTAGACGAAGTTTAAGTCAGATGGTACTATTGAACATCATAAGGCGCGTCTAGTGGTTCTCGGGAATCACCAGGTTGAAGGGATTGATTATACTGAGACATTTGCTCTAGTTGCGAAGATGAGTTCTGTTCGCCTATTCTTATCTGTTGCGGTCATTCATGGTTGGGAACTGCATCAGATGTATGTCATTAATGTTTTCCTGCATGGTGATTTGCATGAAGATGTTTTTATGCGACCCCACTAGGCTATGCCGTGCCCTATGGTCAAGTATGTCGCCTTATAAATCTCTTTATGGTCTTTGCCAAGCTCGTAGAAATTGGTTTGCCAAATTGGCTCAGCTTACGAGCATTTGATTTTGTTCAGAGTAAGGCAGATTACTCTTTGTTTGTCTTTTCCCGTGGATCGATTTCTTTGCATGTTCTGGTTTATGTGGATGATTTGGTCATTGCTGATAGCTTTTCGGCGCTCATCTCAGAGTTCAAGAAATACTTGAGTTCTTGTTTCCATATGAAAGATCTTGGTTTACTTAAGTATTTCTTGGGCATAGAGATTGCTAGAAGATCGGAGGGGATGTTTGTTTTGCAAAGGAAATATGCTTTGGACATTTTATCTGAAACATGTTTATCTGCTTCTAAACCGAATGACTTTCTGATGGAGCAACTACATGATCTAGCGCGTGTTGAGGGTCTAGCTTACCATGATCCCGGGAAGTACAGGTGTCTGGTTGGGCGCCTGATATACCTGCCTATCACACGTCCCGAGCTTAGTTATTCGGTTCATACACTTGCGCAATTCATGAAGTCTCCTTGTGTTCCTCACTGGCAAGCTGCAGTTCGTGTGTTGCACTACCTGAAGAGTCATCATGGTCAAGGTTTATTTCTCTTCCACTAGTGCGTTACAGTTGACTGCTTACTGTGATTCAGATTGGGCTGCATGCCCAATTACCCGACGTTCTCTTTCTGGATATTTTGTGATGATTGGTGATTCTCCGATTTCTTGGAAGACCAAGAAGCAGCCTACGATTTCTCAGTCTTCCAGTGAAGCGTAGTATCGTGCTATGACTGTTACATGTTGTGAGTTGTTATGGCTTAAGTCTTTACTGAAAGAATTGGGGGTTATGCATACTTCTCCTATGCGATTGTTTTGTGACAGTCAATTTGCTCTTCATATTGCGGCAAATCCAGCGTTCCATGAACGCACAAAGCACATTAAAGTTTATTGTCATTTTGTCTGGGATCTTGTTCAATCCGGCACTATTGTTACTCAGCATATCCTCACGTCAGACCAACCTGCAGACTTGTTCACTAAGGCTCTTGGGCGTAACCAGTTTCATTCCCTGCTTGGTAAGTTGAGCATTTCTGATCCCCATGCTCCAACTTGAGGATGAGTATTAAGGAATTAGAATATTACTTGTAATTGTAATTATATTCTATTACATTTTCCTAGCTTGTACAGGTATTTTGTACGACTATATAATGTATCATGAGATCATAAATAAAAACACATTATTACCCTTATTTTCTACGAGTAGGTCTCCTGACAGGCGGTCTGTCCATAAGTTTATGGACAAATCACTTATTTCTTACTTTATATACTGCATTTGTTAAATTACAAACAATATTTGAAAATTTTTAAATATTTTTTATACCATATATTTTTATATTTTCACTTTCAAATATATATTATTACTTGTTTTAACTTATAAAATACAATATTTAAATTTTATAAAAAAATTATAGCATTTAAGATAAATACCCATGTGGACTGTCCATGAGCTTATGGAAAGACCGCCTTTCCTAAGACTTTCCCATTTTCTACAAACACCCTTCTCATTTTTCCCTTTTCTTTTTCTTTTTTACACATTCTGGGATTGGATAAACTGGAACTGTAATGAACAAGAACTTCTTACTAACATGGTAAAAAGTAAAAACTACAATGGTTAAACACATATGCTTGGACATATTCTTTTTACCAACCAAACAATCCCCGAGTTTCTAACTCAACTAGCAGGTGTCTATGATCAGCAGTGAACTAATTTTATGTTAGGGATCATACTATTTACTCACTATATATTACAACTTAAGCCATTCTCAGTTTTCATCATAAGTGTGCATCAACTCTTCGTAACCTCTTAGCAGCTCGGGCGAAATCCACCACCACCTTCACCTCGTCCACTCGCTGTGCGATCAAAAAAACCAAAATTCAGAGTTGGTGAAACCCGAAAATGTCGTTTTAAATCAGAGAAAAAACCACACCTGTGAAGAAAAATGCTGCTGCACAATCTTGACAAGTTGTTCCTTTGTAGGGTTAGGGTTAATGCTTGCCTGAAGCACAAATAAGAGTCTCATTTGAGCTACTAATGCAAAATTCTACAAGAAGCATGTAAGGTTGTAGATTTTAGTGATATCTTAACAAGAAATGATGAATTTGTTGAGCACTCACAAGTTTGTAGCTTTGGCAGTATCTCCATAACGAGCCAGTTCCTAACTTTTCCATGATCATTTTCTGTTTCTGAAATGGAACAAAAATAAAGCAAGAAAACAAACTTTCCAATCAGTTCAACTAAGACAAGACAGATGTTATAACACATTATAGTCCGTAGATGGTACCATACTCCCCGAATGGTAGGATTGTCAACGAAAAATACAGTTCATTGGAACATAAAAGACCCGACTTACATTTATGGTCCTCACCTGCTGAGGGGCATGGTGATTGTATTGAGCTTCTTTTGAGCTGCTGCGTTGAACTGACTTTGTCGGTGCAGCTTGAACCCATGGGCGTGCATAGCGAACTTTCGCACTGTGGAGTTTACTGAATTCAACACCAGCAGCTGCTCAAAACATGGATGGAAGAAAGATTCATTTCGAGTTTTGAGTTTCAAGAGTTATCTTCTAATACATGTCATTTGTTGCACAATTCTGATCCCAGAAAATATAATAATGATGTGTAAGAAATGTTAAGAATCCACCAGTAAGGCTTACTTACAAAAGCGATGGTCATGCTTTTCACGAATATCAGAGTCACTGCTGGAGTCATCAAAATCATATTCATCTTCTTCTTCATTACCAGTGGGGGGCTCCAGCACGCTCAAGGCATTCCTTTGTAATTTGACTTCAACTCCGTTCTTCAAAACCTTCACGAATCAAATAGTAGTGAACACACATGAGAGTTTCTGGCTGAAGGAAGAAAATGACAAAAGGAGAAGTTTCCACAAATATAGAAGGAAATTGCACTGAGTGTTTTGTCCTTCTTGATGATAGCTATACAGGAAGTATCAGCACCATGTGTGAATGCAATGACACAAAAATACAAACAAAAATCTCATCTTTGGGACAAAACAAAGAAACTTAAGATTGGCCTAATAAAAATTAGGACCACAAGATAACTAAACTATATTATAATGTATTTGCTTGTTCTGTATACGTGAATTAAAAACAACACTAATGACTTCAATAATCTTAAGCTTACAAGTATGCAACAAAGCTACATTAGCATAGAAGCATCAAAACACAAAAACACTTCCCGATAACAAGCAATTTCTTGTTTTTCATAACAATTCATACATGAAGGTATAAACTAAGATAGAAATTCTGGTGAATTTCAAATCGCGAACCCAGAAGATCGTGACAAATGTCCATACAAAATATTCAGAACCCAGGCTGGGAAGATAACTTAGTATTCAAATGCCAAGAACCACCGGCATAAGGCCAATTCGAAACATGCAAAACTAAAGCAATACAAATTGAAATCAGAGTATAACAAATGGTTACAAGATGATCATACCAGCCAATGCCAACCGCCAAGGCCAACAGCTTTCTTAACGACTCCTTGAAGACCGACCAACACACTCTTAGTCCTGTTGTTTCCAGTGACAATAACCTTGGTGTGCCTGGGAAGAACAGACAACTCTTCATCGCCACTCTCCTCGCGAAAGGGCGACGTTAGAACCCGAGCAGGACACAGCTCAGTACCCATCATTTCCTCAAATCAAAACCCACCCGATCCCTGGAATTCAATCCTCAAAATACACTCCACCAGATCCAATTCAATGACAATAAATTCATCAACTCTACCCACTTATGCAATCAGTAAGTCCACTCTATCTACACTTAACTAGTAAATCAATCCTATCACGCCCTGCAAATTCCTGAACAAAGTACATGTGTATTGAAAACAAGAGAATGAATTCTTGAACACACATCAAGTCAATCATATTATAAAGAAGCAGAACAGAAACATCAAAGAAAACTCCAATTATTAAAAAAGGAGCATTAAATTAATTCCTCCAAGTCACGGACTTCAGGGCTAGACTTAAATACAAAAATACAATTACCACAACACTCACGCGTGTGTGACTTTTAATCTTATTATATTCATTTTCAAAGATTGGATTTTTGGCAAGATCTTCAAGTTAAAGTCGAAATCTTGATCACTGTGATCAGCACAAAATCATGCTCACATTACAGCAACAACAAGACCAGCAAGCAAAAAAAGGAAAAGGGTGTCGAGAAAGCAGCTCAGAATTCAAAATCTTTACAACAAGAACAAGAACGAAAATACTCACCGAGCTAAAAATCGAAAAGGGTGTCGAGAAAGCAGCTCAGAATTCAAAATCTTTACAACAAGAACAAGAACAGCAATACTCACCAATCAGAAAAACGAAAAGGGTGCCGAGAATGCAGCTCGGAATTCAAAATTTGAGGAGGAATTGGGATAATGTGAATTGAAGAAAGAAGGACCACAAGAACACAGCAAGAACACAGAGTTGAAGTGTTGTGATCATCATAAAATAAATGCTTACCAACTGCCATGGAGAGAAGAATGGATAAACAGCTTTCTCTCTCTAGATTCTCTCTCTCTCTCTCTGATTTGTGCAGCTTGGAGTATGGTACAGTATATTACAACAGCTACTGGCTACTCCTGCTAAGTGCTACTAATGTAAAATCATGGACTCTGACCCGCAACTTGTACGGTCGCTTCTCTCCGTCTTTCATATCCTTTTCTTTTCTTTTTTTACTTCTACTTGAGTTGTTACCGATTTTCCAACTTCATGCTCTTTCTAATTAAATCAATCTTTAAAAAATGTTGGGAAAATGACGAACGACAATTACATCGAGTGAGTGGAATTCACATTCAAATTTAACTGACATCTAGCAATAACTATGGTACTCTTCCGTCTCACTTTAAATTGCTTATTTATTTTTTTACGGTATTCAATGATCGCGTTTGACTGTAAATATCTCTAGGTATATATAATAATTCTATATCAAAATTTGATATTTAGAAAATAGATATTAAAAAAAATCTAACAATATCTCACTTGATATATTTATTATTTATATATTAATATATATTTAGGGTCAAAGTTTGCAAAATTCGACTCTTAAAAAGTAAATAAACAATTTATAGTGGGACATGGGAGTATTTTGCAAGGATATCTAAATTATATGTCAACCACACTGATGTCTGTACTATTACAAATCAGAGATCCAATAAAAACGATAACTCGCTTCCCGCAAAAATCATGACCACTTGGCAAAGAGGAGCGTATCACGCATCAATATTACTGCATCAAACCAGGATCTTCTACAACTGTAATACTACTTGATCCAACCACGATCTATGCTGTCCAAATTGTAAACACCTTGAAAAACACAGATCTGATGAATCCAAATTAATGGAGATCCAAAAATAAAATCACAAATAAAACTGCAAACACACAATCTGTACAAGAAGACCGGGAACAATACTTCAATATGAACAAGTAAATCGAGTTAAAATCATGAATACAACGATCTCATCGATCGGATCACAAAATAAAACTAATCTACAGAGATAAATCGTACACTTATTCAATAACAAAAATATGAATTAAAATAAATGGTTGTTCCTCATCTCCGCTATTGGGAAGATGAGAAAAAAATATTGAAGAAGGGCCGCAGTTAGAGGGTTTGCGAAGAGGGTTTTTCCAACCTTATGCTCTTTGATTTTACACTCTCTCCGGTCTCCTTTTATTTTTCGTCATTTGACATTATAATTTTTGTTGTTTAAATTTGTAATAAGTGAAATTGAGTAGATGAAATTGATTTAGAAGGAAAAACAAATGTGAATTAATTGATGAAACTGATGTAAACTTGTTAAGCATAAAATAAACTGCTAAGATATTTAAGCGAATTGAATAAGTATAGTAAATTGAATTGAGAAATAAAAAATAAAATTAATTAATGAAATTGAAAAAAAATAACTATAAAGATGAAGAATGATTTATTAAGAAAACCATTTAAAATAAAAATAGTGACAAGTATTTTCTTAACTTTTTAATTATGTGACACCATTATTACTCGTTCCATTCTCTTAAAATCATAGTACGTTAAAGACGGGGTGTCCTTCCTTTTTTTATTAATCTCATATGTTGCCAAAAATTGACTTACGTTGCCCGAATGCTTACATGGAATTGTCCGTAGGCTTACATTTGTTGCCTGAATGCTTACATCGGTTGCCCCAAAAGGTAATCATAAAGGCGTTAAACATCAAATTACGAATTTGTAACCTTTATGTGTAAAACATATAGTAACAAAAAGGGGTACATCTTAGGATAAATAGTCAAATATTGTGTACACATCCGAGTAGTTTGGCTCGAATCAGTAGATGCTCATCAAAATATTCAAAATATCAACCATCTCCTTCCAACTTTCCAAAACAATTTACTACTGAATCTAAAACAACCAAAACAAAAGTGAACAATTCCAAAAGTGAAAGATACGATTCATCTTATTTAAATTAAAGTCCTTTATGAAATGTAGGAATAACGCTGATCCATGACGGTTTGACTTATTTAAAAAAATTTATAGTACGTAGTATATTTTTAATTTATTATTTTTAAAGACTGTGACACTTTATTTGATAATCGAAACATATCATTATTATTAGTTTATTAATTTTTTAATGTTATACATTCAATTATATTCATATATTTTAACTTGCATAAAAATATAATCATAACGGAACAGGAGAGTATTCATTTTAGACTATGTATATAAGTACAAATGTATGAAATACATTACTTAAATTTTTTAAGTCAATGAATGCTAACAGCAGTTTTTTTTGAGAAAGTCCACGGAAAGATGAACTTTCCATAAAGTTTATACACAGTTAACATTAGTTAACATTGACTTTTATATTAAATGTTTTATTTTTTTTATAAATTTAAATATTACATTTTATAAGTTAAAACAAATAATAATATATATTTAAATATGAAAATATAAAAATATAAGATATAAAAAAAATTTAATTCTAAATTTTGTACTTCCTCCTTTTTACTATGTTTGACACCATATGTTAAGGTGTTATTTTTTTTGTAAGTTGAAATGTGTGGAAGAAATTGAGTGAGGAGAGTAAAAAGTTTAATGAGTGGTTGAGAATGATGTACTTTTTACCATAAAAGGAAATGCGACAAATTTAGAAAAAAAATACAAATATGTTAAGTGTGACAAACTTAAGAAAACAGGGGAAATATATAATTTAACAAAGAGTAAGTCTCAGGAAAGGCGGCCTTTCCATAAGCTTATGGACAGTCCTCAGGGGCATTTGCCTTAAATGTTGTGATTTTTTATAAAATTTAAATATTGCCTTTTATAAGTTAAAACAAGTAACAATATGTATTTGAAGGTGAAAATATAAAAATATATCATATAAAGAATATTTTTAAAAATTTTAAATTTTGTATGTAATTTAAGAAATGCAGTATATAAGGTAAGAAATAAGTGGTCTGTCCACAAACTTATGGACAGGCCGCCTATCAGGAGACCCACTCTTTAACAAATGCAATGTAATAAGTTAAAAAATAAGTGACATGTCCTCCTGCCAAGAAACTCGCTCAATTTTTTAAAAAATATATTTAAACTGTGTCGTTTTTATGCTAATGAGAATGAGGAGAAAATAAACCATTGCATGATCGGTGTGAATATTGTTGGTTTCGTTTTCAAGTTTTAAAGGCTTGTGAGGTGACCGGTTTCAACGGTACTGCTGGTCCCGCCGGCTCAAGGTAGTCGCCCGTTGGCTTCGGCTCAACTTTTAAATGATTTGCATAAACAGTCCTTTTAGCAATGAGAGATTGAGATACCTTTATTCATTGGTATTGTTTGATTTTTTTAAAAAATATTAAATGTAAATATCATTCAATATGATTAGATTTAGAAGATATTAGTATTTAAATTTATGAAAACTCAGTGGAACCTGATTGATAAGGACCCTCTCTTTTTTCTTTATTTTTTTTATTTAAACCGTCGATGATAGGAATGTTTAAGAATTCAACCATCAGATTAACCAAATAACCTACATTCTAGTGCTTTTTTACATGAAGATATGGGGCGAAGCCATTTATAATAAGGTGCTAAAACAGAACTGTTCTAATCAAAATGGCCATTAGCAATCAGAGAAGTTACACATATGCACTAACAAGATATGTAAGTAACAATATTATCGTATATGATATTGTTAAATTTGTGGTAACAAGGAGTTTCTAAACATTAACTTTTTATTTATTGTTACTCTCCGTAGTTAAGCATATCAATGGTCAACATATTTTTGAATACTCCTACCATAAAAAATATTCTACTCGTTCCGTTCACTTTAATTGTGGAACACTTTCCATTTTAAAATGTTCATTTTATTTTAACACTTTCTGATTGTAGTATAATTTAAAATAGTTTCAACCATTCAATTTAGTTTACTTACATTCAAGTTAATTTCCATCACTTATATAACATTATAAAAATTCTTGTGCCAAAAGGATATACTCCCTCTGGTTCGCTAACATTGACTCACTTGTTTTTGATACATGGATTTAGAAAATGTTGAATTAGTGGCGGGGAATGTATTGAAAGAGTAAAAAGTAAATTGAGTGGATAAAAACGATCTAGAATTTTCCAAATACAGAAAGAGCCATTGTTAAAAAATCATCACAAGGAAAATAAGTCAATGTTAGTGAATCGCAGGAAGTATGTGATAAACAAATGAACTGAGGGACTATGTAACTTGAGTTGTGATAGAGGGAATAGTGCCCATGTCCCATTTCAATCTGCACACTTTGACTTTTATCAGTTGATTTGAAAAATGTTTAATTCTTAATATCTTTTCTTGAGGATATATAAAACTTGTGAAAAGTTAATATTTTGAAAATATATATATTAAGAATCTAATAAGGTATCACACAATACTGTTTATATTTATACATAATTCAATTTTATGATCAAAGTTATGAAATTTTAACTAAATGAATAATATATTACAGTTTAAAATGAGACAGGAGAATACTTAAATTATGATTGAATGTCAATAACTGATTCAAGATTAAAGAGATTTGACATTTACACTCATAAAAGTTCAGCAACCCTTTATTAAAAATCTCAAGTACCGTTTTGTTTCGTTCTCCATCATAGCATTGAGATCGAACTTTAAAGTACGGAGTATAAGTTTGTTAGTAACTAAATCTTTAATGAAAAAGACATCGATTTATTAGGGTAGTAAACTTTTATCATAAACTAATTAGTGAAAAGCGTATAACTAATCCTATTAAATTTTGAAAGTGTTAATATGGTCTTATAAAATTTGAAATTGTAAAATTAATTAAGATTTTTAGTAATTGTGTAGATACATCCAAATTGCATTATTCCAGCATGGACTGAGCGAATTTAGGTGTTGGCCTAATTTGAAAAGACAAAAATATCCCTAGGTTATACTATACTCCCTCTGTCCCACAATGATCTTCCTAATTTGACTTTTGAATTCAAACTGAACCAATTTCAACCATTAAATTCTCTTAATATACATGTAAGATTATTATCGTGTGATATAGTTTTAGATTCATGATAGCATATATTTTAAACTATTATTTTTCAGATTTTTTTTACATACACAACAAAAATATATTAGTAGTTAAAAATTGAAGTAGTTGACTCCTAAAGTCAAATTAGGAAGATCATTGTGGGACAGATAGAGTATTTATTAAGTGACAAGATGTATTTGGCGTAGTCAATTATTGTATTACTGACAAGAATAAATATATCACAATAAGGAAAGCTAGTGCTAGTAGAACTCTAACCTAGTTAACAAGACTTATCTAGAATCAATCACATCTAATCAGAAACATGATTTACTTTAACACCCCATCCCTCAAGCGAAGCGTCGGATGTTCAACGACGTAAAGCTTGGACATAAAGAACTCAAACAATGAGCGAGAAAGTCCTCTGGTGAAGATGTCAGCAATGTGAAGAAAAGTAGAGATAATCGATGTCAATATGCTCGCCCGCTTGTGAGCAACTAGATTCTGAGCTAGGAAATTGGCGCTACTGTTGTTGCATAACAGCAACGGTGAACCCGAAAGCAGAACTCGAAGATCACAAAGCAAATGAGTTATCCAAACAACCTCCAAAGCTGTGCTGGAGCGAGAGATGGTAGGTTGTTTCTTGGCACTCCAAGAAACTAGGTTTCCACCAAGAAAAACTGCATAGCCATATATGGATCGGCGAGTCTCTAGACAGCCAATCAGCATCAGAGTACCCCAAAACCTTAGGAGAGCTGGCAGAACGGAAGGTGAGACTGAAATGAAGAATGCCTCGAACATAATGAAGAATCCGAGTAACTGCAGCAAAATGGTCATCACGAGGATCCTGAAGAAACTGACTGACATTGTTAACCAAAAAAGACAGATCAGGACAAGTGATTGTCAGGTATTGGAGTGCGCCAACTAAGGATAGGTACAATGTTAGATTCCGAAATGGAGGACTGGTAGAACTGTGTAACTGTAAACCAGGCACAAATAGAGTAGACATCGTAGCAACATCAGACATCCCGGCACGAGTGAGAATATCCCGAGCATACTTAGCTAGTCTAAGAAGTAAACCCGATGCAGTGGGTGATACTTCTAAGCCAAAAAAGTAGTGAAGGGCGCCCAAATCCTTGATAGTGGACTCCTGATATGTCCGATTAAATTGTCAAAGAAGCAATGAGTCATTGCATGTAAGAATGATACCACTGATATAGACCAGGGGATACAGCAAAGATGATCCTCGAGAGAGAACAAAAAGAGAATTATTGGATAAATTGCAGTGGAACCCAAGCTGAGATAAATAAGTGTTGAACCAATGAAACCATGCTCGAGGCACCTACTTAAGACCATAAATACCCCTTCGCAAGAGACGAACGTAATCCAGATGGAGCAGGTCCTTATAACCGACAGGTTGCGGGTCCTTATAACCAACGGGTTGCACCATATAGAATGGAGTATCGAGAACACCATTCAAAGAAGCATTCTTGACATCCAGCTGATAGAGCGGCCAAGAGCACATCGTGACAATGGCGAGAACTGTTTGGACAATGGATGCTTTGACTACAGGACTGAAGGTGTGGTCAAAATCGAAACTCGAAATCTGAGAAAACCCCTGTGCGACAAGCCAAGCCTTATGATGACCAATTATGCCATCAGGACGACACTTCAGTCGATATACCCATTTGGAGCCAATAATGTTGAAATCTGATGGGAGTGGAATTAGATCCCAAGTGTGATGTCCCCAAAGAGCATCAATCTCCTCATCCATAGTATCAATCAAAGAAGGGTCCATAACAGCTAAGCGGTAATTAATAGGCTCCGACTGGGAAAGTAAGGTAGCAAGAAGACTATGTGCAACAATATCTGAGTAATCTTGACGTTGAATAGCTCCAGTAGACGACCTGGTGGCCACCCGATGAGCACGAGGCCGAGGAGGTGAAGTTGGAGGAGATGGAGCTGCAGATGTCACCATGGATGGATTAGTCGAAGTGGTCGGGGAGGACAGGGCCGTGGTGGGTGGACTGGCCAGTGACAACTGGGGTGGAGCTGGGTGATCAGGGACTGGCTGTTCAGAATCTGACAAATAAATGGATCAAGACGTAGGAACTGACTAATCAATTATCGACAATAGAGGGCCAAAACTACCGTCAGCATTAAGAAAAGCAAAAATATCCAAGGTCGACTGAGAAGTACTAGATGACAAGGCAGTGGAAGAAGCGAAGGGAAAACAACTCTCATTGAAACGAGCATGATGGGTGACATAGGCCTTGCCGGTGGAAGGGTCAAAACACCAAAATCCCTTATAACGGAGGCTATAACCAATGAAAACACGTGGAATGCTCCTAAGATAACTTGTGGTCGGCCATAGGACGGACTGGAAATACTCGAAAGCTAAATAGGTGGAAGTTTGGGTAAATCGGATCCCACTGATAAAGAAGTCCATAAAGAGAGACACCATGTAAAACCAGAGTGGTTAACAAATTAATAGTATAAACTATAGTGGTAAATGCTTCATCCCATCTAGATAGCGGAAGATGTGAGTGGAAAAGTATCATAGAGCCCATTTCCGCAACATGTCTATGCTTGAGTTCTTCTCGTCCATTTTGCTCCGGAGTGTACGGGCAAGATACTTGATGGTGAATGCCTTTTGCGGCAAAGTGAGACTGTAGGCGCGTGTTCAAAAACTTCGTGCTACCGTCACTCTGAAAAACCTTAATTTTGGACGTAAATTAATTTTCGACGAGGGCCTCAAACTAAAAATAAGTGAAAAAAACTCAGATTTGTGGCGAAACGAAAAACCAAGTAAAGCAAGAAAAATCATCCACAAACAAGGCATAATAAGAAAAACCATTCTCGGATAAAACTGGGAAGGAACCCCACAAATCTTAATTTACCAAGTCAAGGATATGCGCAATACGTTTAGGGTTCTTAACAAAAGCTAACCGCTGCCCCTTCCTTATAACATAAGGGGTGCAGATATGCGGTTTAGGTAATAATGAAGAAATGGAAAGTAAACCGAACTTCTGCAAACTGGAAATGATCGCAGTCGACACATGACCTAGCCGAGCATGCCAAAGCTCGTATGATGCCCGTCATTTATTCAACTGCAAAATAAAAAGCAAGTGTTGCATCCCCCTTATCCAACATATACAGTCCTTCATCACTGTGGCTAAGTGAGAGATAATTTGGCCGGTGGCGGAGTAGGGAGAGGCGGACATGGATTTGATCCTTTGAGAAAACCAAAAAGCTTCTAAGGCTTAAGAACATATCCAATTTGATGTTTCCATGGGAGATGGATGGATTTGGTGAGCTTAATTTGCATCATATGGAGAAGGGTATTGTATGACAGTTTTTCACTGGCCATGATGGAGGTGGGGCCGGAAAAATTCTTTGGAGAGGGAGGAGGTGGATCGGCCGCTTGGAAAAGAAAGAAGGGAGGCTGCTGAATTATTTTTAGGGTTTAGGTAGTTGGATCATAACACTGCTATGATACCATGACAAGGTGTATTTGTCGTAGTCAATTATTGTATTACTGACAAGAATATATATAGTACAATAAGGAAAACTGGTGCTAGTAGAAATCTAGCCTAGTCAGTAAGACTTATCTAGAATCAATCAAATATAATCAGAAACATGATTTACTCTAACATTTAAGGCGGATGCCTTGGGAGACCCCTGAACTCCCTCAATTGTCCTCTTTTAGCCATTTATCTTCTTTTTTTGAACACTTTTGGTTCCTCATCTAAAAACATTTCTATGTCACGGTCATTCCGTCAGGGCAAAGCGTCAAATTTGGTTTTTATAATGTTAAAATATAAGGGCAAAATGGTCATTTTCTTTTTTCTTTTTTCTTGTTTGTCTTTTTTCTTTTTTTATTTTCATTTTCCTTTTCCTCTTTCTTTTATTTTCCCATCCCCATCCCCTTCCCCCTCCCTTTCTCGCTGCTACACTCCCGGTGCCCCTACCCACCACCTCCGTCGCTACCCCAACCAAACTCATTCGCCACTCTCACCGTCGACGAGGACCCCAGCCAATTCAGCCAGCCTTGAGCCAAATCAGAAGCTCAAGAAGCCCCGCCGCTCCTTATCCCAGCCTATTGAATCTGCGCAACGCTGGTTACCTACTCCGGCGGAAGACACCGCCGCTTATGAATCATATTTCACTATCCCCGCCAATTGTCTCCTACTCTGGTGGAAGGGATCCCCACCAAAAATCATATTTTGGATGAGGGAAGATGGTGTGGCGATTCATTCGTGGCAAGGGTTAGGATTCAGTCGTGGCAGAGGGGCAGATGAGAGCGGCGATAAGGGTAGGGATCAGGCGGATTGTGTGGCAGTGTGAGAGACGCAAAGGGTAGGATTCGGGTCATGGCAGAGAGGGGATAAGGGTGGTGATGAGGGTAGTTTAGGCAGTGGTGAGTGGTGGTGATGAGGTGGATGGCGTGGCGGATGATGGTATGGTTCAGGCGGATGACAGCTAGGTGTGAGCGACGCGGAGGGTAAGGTTCAGTCGTGGCGGAGGGGGATGAGGCCATGAGGGTGGTGATGAGGGTATTTCAGATGGTAGTGATAGGCGGATCGATGAAAGAGTAGTGATTGTTCTATCAGAGGGGGTGGAAGGGATGGGAAAGGGAAGATGAAAAATGGAAAATGAAAAAGACTATTTTGCCATTAAAATTAATGTTTTGATTGAACTTGACACTTTGACTGGACGGAAGGGCCACGATTCAACGGTTTTGTTAGTTCAGGGATGAAAGGTGTTGGAAAAAATGGGGGGCCAAAGGTGAACGATGGAAAGAGTTCAGGGGCCTCCCAAGTCGCTTGCCAATTTATTTATCATGTAAATACAAGTAATAAAAAGTCTAATTTACTCCCTCCCGTCTTCTTTTTCTTCTTGTTCAGCCACCGTCATCGCCGCTCGGCCTCCGACGCCACCCCGTTCCGCCTAGCCCAGCTCCTCTTTCTCTTCTCCTCCTTTTCACCCAGCGCCTCCTCCCCTTCTCCTCGCCGCTGTGTCGCTCAGCCCCCTGAAACCTTAGCCCACCACCACTATCTCCCCCTCCTACTCACAAAACCCGACGACCTCAGATTAACCCCTATGATATCTCCCCCAAGCCCACAATTGTCGCCCAACCCAGCTCTCCACCCATAACCAACCGGCGGAGAAAATCCTAGAAAATCACTCGAACCAGCTCCATCTCCATTCAGTCTGGAAACTTAAAAAATCTTTGACCCGTCACAAGTAGCGCCAACTTTGCAAGCGTTCAGTTCGGCGAGCCCACCCAAGAGCTCATCCCATATGTTGAGCTCTAGACGCAGCATAGGGGTTAAAAACAACGAGCTTCATTATGCAAATATGGTGGCTTCTATCCAGCAGGAAAGGAAGAAGGCGACGAGGAACCAGTGCTGCGAGCTTTAGTCTGGGCGACGACGAGGAACCAGCGGTGGGCGGCGAAATAAACGAGAAAAGGTTTTCGAAGTGAGAATTTGAAAAATGGGAAAAAGAAAGGAAATGTTTAGTTAATCAGAGGGGAGGGTATTCTAATTTTTTTTCGTTTTCAATTTTATTAATCAGGGGTATAATGATCATTTTACTGATTTTTGGCCAAATTGGCCATTGACAATTTGGTCAATGAAGTCCAGGGTCATATTCACTTTTTCAAATTTTACATGTTTATATTGGTAGATTCAACAAAAAATATAGGGTTAAAAACTCACTTTTCTCAACTATTTAATAGTATTATATATGTAAGTGTAACATATGCCTTTACGATAAATGTGGGATTGTTCCTCTCACGTCAACGGGATTAATTCATATCAATAATACTCTTCTATCTACTACTCACATTAAGTATTTATAATAATCCGTTAAATGGATCTTATTTTACTGAGGACGCTCTTTGCATATAAAATGCTTTTATATATTGAATAGTGAAAGTTTATATTGAAATTTATAGTGAATGATGTGGATGCAAGTAAAAGATAAATCATTAATCACCTTCTTAAAAATTATAGCTAATTAGGGATACATTTGTTTTTTCATTATTGTCATATCAGTCATTGTTTGGTTTCACTATAAATTTACACTCTCTTTATCATTAATATATATTGAATTATAACTTAGTCCACATTCAATGTGGAACTCTAACGCGCCTCCTCATGTGCAACAATATTATTCATCGTACAAATATGAACAAAAAGGAATCATAGGCCAAATAGTGGAAATACTAGTTCACTCGGCAAACCTTGTGCTCTATTACCATATTAGAGTAATGTGCTTCTATTACAAAATCAATTTGTACTACATAGATATTACTCGTGATGTTATATATTGAGTTATAACTAAATCAACAATTAAAGTAAAAAATTGACACTAACAGGTATGATAGGCTTATACAAGTGTTCCGACATGTTATTTTTTTTAAAAAAAATTGGGTAATAACTCAAATGAGCCCCCAAGAAAATCCCTCCCCTCCCCTTGCCCTGGTGAGAATTGAACCCATGACCTCATGGTAGTAGCACTAGACTTCAACCGCTAGGCTAACATTCAATTCCGACATGTTAGAAAATTATCGAAAAGATCAAACAATTTTATAATTTTTTATTATATCCCCTCATATTCTAATACATTCAAAACCTTAGATTAAGTATATTTCATGAACTCCATCCGTTTCACTAAGAGTGACACATTATGAAATTGAATGTAGAAAGTAAAAAGTAGAATGAATGAATAAGATTGTAAGATTTTTACCAAAAATGGAAAATGTGTTATTTAAAAAAAAACATCCCAATAAGATAAATGTGTCAGTTTTAATAAAATAGAGTATGTTTTTGTCTTAAGTAAAGTGTGTTATCGATTATAATTATGAATTCGCTGCTTGTCATAATATTTGTAACCATATTTCAGTCTCACATTCTTCTTCCAAATGCATCACTTTCTCGCACGGGCGGAGCCAGAAAATTTTTCTGGCTCCGCTAATTAATTAATTTTTAATAAAATATTATTTAGTGAAAATAATTTTATTTAATTTGATGGGTTTGAAGGATAATTTTTTTTAAAATGGTAGCATTAGAAAATTTCTGATGGAGGCCGAAGGGTAATTTAAAAAAAATTGGTAGCATTAGAAAATTCTAATAGAGACTGAAGGGTAATTTTAAAATTTTGGTAGTAATAGAAAATTTTTGGAGTGCGTCTCTTGAAAGACGGTTTTTCCATAAGTCATGGAAAGACCAAGGTTTAAAGTGTAAATTAGAAGAAATGAAGATAAAATTTTTTGGTTGCATGAACCGAGTTATAAATTTTATAACTACTACATGTTGCATACTAAAATTTTAATGTTGCAACTAAGACCTTTTATCTTTTATTATTCGAATTAAACTTCATCTTCCCATAAGCCTATGAAAAGACCGTCTTTCCCAAGACTTTGCCAAATTTTTTTCAAAAATTAAAAGGTAATTTTCAAAATTAATACCCTGAAAAAATTACTGACAGGGACCGGAGCCCCTTCAGTTCCCTTAGCTCCGCCCCTGCTTTCTCGTGAACGTTAACGTATGCATCATGTTAGAAACGCTGTTGGTCAAATGGACCACAGCACAGTGATGATGAAACCACTTACCAAACAATTGCTATTAGGATAATCTTCACAATCGTTGTTGTAAACTATCAGAGAGCTGACCTAAAGTAGTAAAATGTATTTTTGAAATTGACCATCTTGTTCAACACATTCCTTAATCATGCAGAAAAATTAGGTAAAAAATTAATGACAAATTTGACTGCTAGTTTGGGAAGCCAACAAATCATACGGATCCAATAAACACAATTTACCTAATTCCTTATCGTGGACCCGGGAGCGTCAAAATTGGATGTTTGTACAAATCCGACAACCTCGTGGATGGTCCGGATTTATTCAACCTTCATCTTGTTGTCTCATATGGCCAGTTTGGAACCATTTGCCTGGAGAACCTCAAACAGCATCTATTCGGGATCATTTCATTTTTGCAATTTTTACTAAATGGAAAAGGAAGGAAAAATTATTAAGGAATATAGATATTACTTATAACTGCAATTATATTTGATTTCTTTTTCCTAGTATATACCCATCTTTTGTACCACTATATAATGTATTTTGATATCATGAATACAAGCACAATTATTACCCATATTTTCTACATGGTATCAGAGTGTAAAATTTCGAAACCCAAAAAATTTTCCACTGCCATACTTCGTTGGAGCCGACCTCCACCGATCGACAATCGCGCGTTTCAAACACGCGTCGCCGCCTCTGGTTTCCTCCGCCGTCTGTCGACTCACCGCTGCTGCTTCTCCGGTTGCCGCAATCGTCCGCTGCCCAGAATTGTCCGTCTGTGATCCCCACGTGCCGACAATTCGATCCATGCACCACCGCCGTCTAAGTCATGCGTCGTTGTGCCGTTTGCCCGCCGATCCGATCCATCGCTGATACGAATCAGGGTTTCTAAATTCATTTATTAAATTAGGGTTTTTAGGTTGATAGCACTATACTCTTTTTTCCACTGGATTTTTTTAATGAGGTTGTGTGATCATTTGTAATTTATTTTATTTTAGAATAAGGTTCATTAACTAAGCCATGTTGGCTTAGAAGAGTTTTGGTATATTTTAATTAGTGTTTAGATTATTTAGTTCTAATTTGATTAGAATTCGATTTGGTAAGATTAGATGAGATAATAGTAATTTATTTTAGGTTGTCTAGTTAAATATGATTTTAACTTCTTAAAGTTGCCATAATCCTTTTCAGTTTCTTGTTTGTATTTTTGAAGGCCATACATATGAACTATAAATAGGGGTGGTTTTCAACATTATTTTTACCAACAACACTTTTATCAATCAAATATACAACCTTTTGAGTTCATACTCTTTGCTTGCGAGCTTATTCCATTGTTGCTTAATCCCAAGGGCTAGTTAAGTATCAATAAACCTTGTAATCTGATCTCGGGGGCTAGTTAGAGAGCAAGTCAAAGTTAGGCGTACCCCGAGGGCTAGACACTTTAATTTTGTGCGAGATAGTGAGGGTTTACGAGATCCCTTCACTAGATCAAAGATATTAATTCCGCACTCGTGAGTCTTCAGAAGAAGATTTATATCAGTCGCCATCGATATCAGTTTTCCACTGATCCTGAATTTGCATCATGTTGACTTTTGAAACTAATCCCGGTGCCGTTGAACAAGCTCACATCGATGCCGGAGATGAGGCAAATAAGCTACAGAATCTGAATGCCCTGAGGTGATTGCAACTTTACTGAAACAATTGCAGTTACAATCTGACACTACGTCCTCTGTACCTTTTTGTCGCCATCCGAACGATCCTAACTACATTGGCTCTTCTGACGGTCCCGATTTGGTCATCTGTCCCGTCGTGCTGAAGGGCGAAGAGAATTGCCTTGAATGGACTACTGGAATTCGTAGAGCTATGCTTGCAAAGAATAAGATTGGTTTCATTGATGGATCCATTACCAAACCCCTGGACGATCGCCCTGTACTGTTGATTGGTCTGAAGCTAATGCTACCATTGTCTGTTGGATCTTACAGACTGTAGATCCAGCATTGCGATCTTTTACAAGCTACTTTTCCACAGTTAAGGAATTATGGGATGATCTAAAGGCATGATTTACTCTTGGTGATGTTATGAAAATTTTGCAGATGCGTGATGATATGCAGAACTGTCAGCAGAATGGTCAGATTATTGCCATTTATTTTGGCAAACTGAAGAAGTTGTTTGATAACTACAACTCATGCGACTTCCTTTAGTTTGCATATGTGAAGCTTGCAAACCGATGTGCACCTGCAACCATGCCTCTTCTGCCTTCCAGGAGCAAAAAAAAAATTGAACTATCAATTTGTCCTCGGTTTAGATGAAGGCTATCACACCTTGCCATCCTATGTCACAAGTCTTAATCCACTGCCACCAGATTCTTTGATAGTTGTCCTCACTTCAATTGATTGCAAGAACCTCATATGTGTGCATTGTTATCGCAAGGGTTATGATAGAGCTTCATGTTTCCAGCTCACAAGCTATCGAGAATGATGCACGGAGATGAGGGAGAGAGCCAACACCTCCAAGAAGACGGTGCCAGTTGCTCGGCTGATTGCCGCTGCCGGTATTAGCGTTCCAACCACCGGCACCTATCCACCTCAGCCGTCATTCACCGGCATTGCCGTATCGCAGCCAGGGTTTGCGGTAGCCACATTTAACGGTGGTGCCCCTACCCATTCTGATTTAGGCCCTGCTCTGTCTGATGACTAATGAAGCACGCCATGCATTTATTTAAACAGTTTAATTCTATGTCTGACCATGGGTTAGGTAAGTCTACTTTACATTGATTTCTTGATTCGAGAGCCTCATATCACATAACCGGTGACAAGGGTTTTCTTACTGATATTACTACTGCTATCGATTTTGTGAATGTTATGCTGCCTGATGGTTTTGTGTCGTCTGCTACACAATATGGTTTTATTTGATTTGGTGATGTCACCCATACTAATGTGATCTACATACCTACTTTGCGATGCAACTTGTTATCACGCTCTAGATTGTTATATGCCTTAAATGTCTAGCTTTGTATACTGAAAATTATTACATTTTACAGAAAATCAATACGAGAACTGTAATTGGCTTGGGTGAATAGCAATGAGGGGTTTATTGGCTTCGTCTATTTGATACTCGTGTTCGTTCTCATATCCTGCAGTCTATTCCGACAGTTGCTTCAGTTTCTTCATCTAATTTATGGCATCAATGTCTAGGACATCTTTCCTCTACAGTGTTGTCTTCTGTTTCTTCTCTTGATTTTAGCACAAATAATATTTTTGTTCCTTGCTCTGTGTGTTATAGAGAAAAATATACTAGACATGGGTTTCCTTTGAGTTTTTCAAATGCTAGTTCATTGTTTGAATTAATACACTGTGATGTTTGGGGTCCTTATAGAACACCATCTTATAGTGGTGCATTTTACTTTTTAACAATAGTTGATGATTATTTCTGAGCTATTTGGGTTTATTTATTAGTTGCTAAGTCAAATGTAGCTTCTAGATTTATTGAGTTTAGTGCTTTGATCAAGAATCAGTTTGGTCGCTCCATTCTCTGCGTTCAGGCTGATAATGGTATCAAATTTATGCCTTTGACATCATACTTTACTAGATCTAGGATCATTTTTGAGACATCTATGGTGGATACATCATTACAAAAATGGTCTTGTTGAACGAAAGCATCGTCATTTATTAAATGTGGCACTTGCTTTGCGGTTTCAAGCTAATCTGCCAGTTGCTTTTTGGGGAGAATGTGTTCTTGTAGCTACTTATTTGATTAACCAGACACGGATGAAGCAACTCAATGGCCGTACTCCATTTGAGTTACTCTATGGATGGGCTCCAAACTACAAGCTTCTTTGGGTATTTGGATGCTTGTGTTTTGCATCTTACATTCCTAGATTCTGTGACAAGTTTGTGCCAAGAAGTCACCGATGTTTTTTCTTGGATACATTGCCGAAAAGAATGGCTATCGCCTTTATGATTTGGAATCTCGTACTTTCTTCAACAGTTTGGATGTTGATTTCTTTGAAGACCAACTTTTGTATACTACCTTACAGACTTCAGCCTCACCAGTGCATACCAGCGGCGCCACCACCTCACCGTCGGTCTCACCGCCGCCACTGAAGCCCAACCTGCCACATGCCGTAATTCTGCCATCGCAGCCCGATGCGATGGCCAGTCAAGATCGCTGACTTCCACGTCTGGCCAGCGATTAGTCCATCGACACACTGCCTGAGTCGACACCGGACCCACTGCACGCATTTTCGGATGACATCCCGCCTCCTCCATTTTTGCTACTGGATGTAGCACCCCAACCAAATAGTGGAATACTTTGATTACAATTCTAAAACATAACGACAACTATCACAGCGAAAGTTTAGAGTCTTAACATAGCGCTAATTCATAACCCAAAAGAAAGTCTTAGAACTAGCTAAACGAAACTAAGAGGAATGACCTCAGGCGTTCTTCGCACTTTAATCTGTCGCTCTCACACCATAACTAGCACTTCACCTAAAATATTTTAGAAAAATGTGGGGTGAGATTTTGCTCGTAAGGGTTCCAAGTTTCAAAACATTTCATGCCATGTAAATAACAATATGCATTGAACGAAATTTCTATAAACACTATTTAATCAAATGCAGTGGTCAATAAACATTTCATGTAAAATCGTAAATTTAAAAAAAATAATGCAGAAAAATATCAATTAGAAAACATTAGATAAACAGTCTCATAGGTCACGAAGGGAACCCATAGTATCAGTAAACAGTAACAACATATGGTCACACAGTGAACCATAGTCAATAATCAGTAACAACCTATTGTCACATGGTGAACCATAGTCAGTAATCAGTAACAACCTATAGTCACATGGTGAACCATAGTCAGTAATCATTAACAACTTATGGTCACATGGTGAACTATAGTTAGTATGAACAACCTATGGTCACATGGTGAACTATAGTCAGTAATCAGTAACAACCTATGGTCACATGGTGAACCATAGTCAGTAATCAGTAATCAGTAACAGTAACAACCTATGGTCACATGATGAACCTTAGTCAGTAATCAGTAACAGCCTATTGTCATATGGTGAACCATAGTCAGTAATCAGTAATAACAACAATCTATGGTCACATGGTGAATCACAGTCAGTAATCAGTAACAGCAACAACCTATGGTCACATGGTGAACCATAGTCAGTATTAGTTCAGTCAGTATTAGTTCTGTCACATGAAATCAATTGCATATTTTTAAATAAAATATTTATTTAGAATTTAGAAACAGTCAAAACATTTACATTTTCAAATAATAGTTCAGTGAACACCTTAATGGAAATCAATGCAGAGAAACTATGTTATAAAAACAATTAAATAACATTGAAATGAAATCCAGTAATGGTATGCAATGCAGTGAAATAGTTTTTATAAACGGGGAAGATCATCTTTTATAACAGTTTAAAAAATAATTTCATTCCAAGACTACATTCTTAAAATTCATTTTAAAAGGTTTAGTTTAGAAAAGCTAGAAATCCTCACAAGATTACATGTTCACTTAATAGTTCAGTAAAATAACTCAACAGTAAACAATGCCACGAAACTCTTTTATAAAAATGATCAAATGACATTAGAATGGAATTCAGTTATGGATATGCAAGGCAGTGATGTGTTTTTATAAACAGGAAAATTCATCTTTTAAAACAATTGAAAAATAATAATTAAATTTCAGGACCATATTCATAAAATTCATTTTAAAAGGTTCAGTTTGGAAAAGTATTGAAACCCTCACCTTATGCTAAGCCCGTTAAATGGGTTAGTTGGAAAAGTATTGAAACCCTCACCTTTGAATCAGAGCAAAAGGCTTTTGTTGTGACTCAAAGTGTGTAATCTTTATTTAGTAAATCCAGCAAATATATTGCCATAATCTAACATTATTAAGAGATGTATTTATTTCTTAATTTAAAAATAAACTTTAATTGTTCAGTATCTATTTGAATTTCACAATTATATACATATACTATCACTCATGTATAAATATTATTAATATAGTTAGTAGCGTGCGGCTGTGTATTAGGTTTATAACCTAGTTAATAACTAAGAATTATTTAAACTTCTCATCTTCGTTGTCCGCTCGTGTCTAACTTAAATTCTACGATTAAACCAATTTAATTTGCAGTCACTCAATATGTTCAACACTCATCATCGCACTTACATTACTCCATAAGCTCATAATTATTTTTAATTCATGAAACTACACAATTCTATGACAAAGTCTTGGGTCTTTTCCATGAGTCTGATTAATGATGAAGAATATATATAGAGTACAAAGAATACTAGTCTAAATATAACTATAGTACTAGTCATTAACATGGAATAAAATACTATCTAATCATCTACTGTCTTTATTCTAACACCCCCCCTCAAGCGAAGCGTCGGATGCTCGCCGACGCAAAGCTTGGATCTGAAGAATTCGAACAGCGGACGAGGAAGACCCTTGGTGAAGATGTCAGCAATCTGAAGAGAAGTTGGAACATGAGCAATACGTAGTTTGCCGGAAGTCACCAGCTCACGAACAAAATGATAATCAATGTCAATATGCTTGGCCCGCTTATGCGCCACCGGATTCTGAGCCAAGAAGATAGCACTACTGTTGTCACATAACAACAATGGTGACCCAGAAAGCGGAACTCGAAGATCACGAAGCAAATGAGTGAGCCAGACAACCTCAGAAGCAGTGTTGGCAAGAGCACGATACTCAGACTCCGTACTGGAACGAGAGACAGTGGGTTGTTTCTTGGCACTCCAAGAAACAAGATTCCCACCCAGGTAAACTGCATATCCATAAGTGGAACGTCGAGTCTCTAGACAGCGGGCCCAGTCAGCATCAGAATAGCCTAACACATCTGGAGTGCTAGCAGAATTGAAAACCAAACCAAAATGAAGAGTACCACGAACATAACGCAAAATCCGTGTAACTGCAGCAAAATGATCATCTCTAGGATCCTGAAGGTACTGACTGACAGTGTTGACCGAGAAGGCCAAATCTGGACGAGTAATGGTGAGATACTGAAGGGCCCCAACAAGAGAGCGATAAAGAGTAGGATCCCGAAACGCCGGACTAGTGGAACTGTGCAGCTGAGAGCCAGCAAGAAACGGCGTGGAAACAGGCGCGCAAGCAGACATACCAGCCCTAGTCAGGATATCCCGAGCATACTTCGCTTGGCCTAGAAGCAACCCGGAGGGAGTAGGAGAAACTTCAAGACCAAGAAAGTAATTAAGAGCACCAAGATCCTTGATCGCAAACTCCTTGTGTGTCCGAGAAATGAACTGACGAAGAAGAGTCGAATCATTCCCTGTAAGAATAATGTCGTCAACATACACAAGGAGGTACAGTAATGAGGACCCCTTCGCCAGAACAAATAAAGAAGTATCAGCAGAGCTGCACCGAAAGCCAAGCTGGGTAAGATAGCTGCTAAATCGCTGAAACCAAGCTCTAGGGGCTTGCTTAAGGCCATAAATAGCCTTGCGCAAACGACAGACATAGTCTGGATGAGAAGAATCCTGATAACCAACTGGCTGCTTCATGTAGACTGGACTATCCAGAACACCATTAAGAAAAGCATTCTTGACATCCAGCTGATGAAGTGGCCAAGAACGCATGGTGGCAATTGCAAGAACAGTCCGAACAGTGGAGGCCTTGACCACAGGACTAAAAGTATGGTCAAAATCAAAACCTGGAATCTGCGAAAAACCTTGCGCCACAAGTCTGGCTTTGTGACGGTCAATGGTACCATCCAGACGATACTTGAGATGATAGACCCATTTGGAGCCAACGATGTTGGCATCCGAAGGTCGAGGCACCAAATCCCAAGTATGCTGACTACGAAGAGCAGCCATCTCATCGTCCATAGCTGAAACCCAGGCTGGATCCTGAAGAGCTGAGCGATAATCTGTGGGTTCTGTCCGAGAAAGAAGAGCAGCAGTAAGGCCATGTGCAATAATATCCGAATAATTCCATCGCTGAATGGCACCAGTAGATGACCGGGTGGACATTCGATGTGTGCGAGGCGGAGGCAGCGAGGCGGAAGAAGTGGAGCTGGCGGATGACGCCGGAGAAGACTCGGAAGATGCAATCGAGTCGCAGCCGACGGACGCAGCCGGAGAAGAGGTGGCCGCAGCTGGAGGAGGCACCGTGACCAGTGGTAAGGACGACGGAACTGTCGACGAAAGAGCTGGTTCTGGTTCTGTCGGGAAAATGATGCAAGGCGGCAAAGGAGATGAAGCTGAAAACGGCGCAGAGGTATCAATATCACCATCAAGATCAATAAAAGCTGAGACATCAAGAACAGATGCTGGAGAGCCCAAAGTCGAAGAAGTGGCAAAAGGAAAATATGTCTCATCAAACCGAGCATGGCGAGTGATGTAGACTCTGCCTGTGGAAGAATCTAGACAACGAAAACCTTTGTACTGGGAACTGTAGCCAAGGAAAACGCATGGAATGCTGCGAGGAGATAATTTGTGATCCGCATATGGTCGAACAAATGGAAAAACCCGGCAACCGAAAGGATGAAAATTTGAGTAGCAAGGATCACGACCATATAGAAGCCCATAAGGAGAAGAACCATGCAGTACAGGAGTAGGCAATCGATTGACCGTGTATGCAGCTGCAGCAAAAGCATCATCCCAGTAAGAGATAGGCATATGCGAATGAAATAGCATAGTAAGACCCATCTCGGCAACATGCCTATGTTTGCGCTCTGCCCTACCATTCTGTTCCGGAGTGTAAGGACACGATATCTGATGGTGAATGCCCTTAGTAGCAAAATGACTCCGTAGACGAGTGTTTAGAAACTCAGTACCACCATCACTCTGAAACACTTTAATTTTGGATGAAAACTGATTCTCCACAAATGCCTCAAATTGTAAATAAGCATCAAAGAAATCTGACTTACGACGAAGTGGATAAAGCCAGGTGAAACGAGAATAATCATCCAAAAATAAAACATAGTAAGAAAAACCAGTTGATGATAAAACAGGGGAAGGTCCCCATAAGTCACAATGAATCAAATCAAGTACATGCGTAGCACGTTTATGGTTCTCAACAAATGCCAACCGTTGACCTTTCGCCATAGCACAGGGGGTGCAGGCAACAGGTTTGGGCAACAAAGAAGATAAAGAAACTAGACCAGACTTCTGCAAACTAGAAATAACTGTCGACGATGCATGACCCAAGCGAGCATGCCAAAGCTCATAAGATGCCCGTCCTTTATTCTGCTGTAAATGCGAGAAAAATGCTGAATCACCTCTATCCAAAACATAGAGACCACCATCACTATGGCCTCTGCCCACGACCGCCTTGGAATCTTTGTTCTGAATGACAAAGTTCCGATCATCAAAAGTGACAAAAGCATTTAAATCTCTGGTTAGTTTACTAATAAGACAGCAGATTCTTAGTAATATCAGGAACAACCAGAACATCATAAAGGCATAAATCATCAGAGAGCTTAGTGTCACCAATATGAGAGATTCGAAGAGAAGCACCATTGCCAACAGAAACAGTAGAATTACCAGAATATGGAGCGACAGACTCTAAACCAGAGGCGGAGGATGCCATATGACTGGTAGCACCAGAGTCAATAAACCAGTCAGAAGATCGGGCAGTAGGCTCTAACTGCAAGGATGACTGAAAACGTTCCGCCAGATGAGTGGAGTCTGTACGACGAGTCGGACCCTGAGAACCAGTCTGAGCAAGCATCCTGTAGCAAGTCGCAGCATAGTGACCGGGACGACCACACCAAGTGCAGTGCGGCCGACCACGACCAGCCCCAGCCGAGGACTGAAAACCGGCTCTGCCGCTGCGTCGACCGCTGAAGCGGCCACCCCTGGTGGCACGTGAGCCGTACGCGCCACCTCCCCTCGCTGGCGCGTGATCCCACGCGCGACCGGTCGAGGGAAATTCTGCTGATGTGAATGCAGCAGGTCCAGTGGCCGGGGCTGAATGGTCCTGTAAGTTTTTCAGAAAAGCCTCGTGGTTTTTGGCACGAGATAAGACATCGGCATACAATGGAGTAGGAGATGAATTAATTAATGGTGCAGAAAAATCCTTAAACTCAGTTCCAAGAGCAGTCAAAAACCAAATAAGTTGATCATCATTGGATACAGGAGAACCCATCATAGACAACTGCTCAAAAATATCTTTAAATTGGAGATGGAGTTCATGAACTGTACCAGTCTTACGTATACCATGGGCAGCAGCACGAAGACGAAGAACGGATGAAGCACTGCTGTCGTGATAGATCGACTGAAGATTGTCCCAGATTTCCTTTGAAGTGGCACAGTCAGGCAAGACTGCCAAAGCCTCCGGGGTGAGGGAAGAAAAGAGAAGACTGCAAACACGTTGATCTTCATCAACCCAATTCTCATAATCAGATTGAGCCTTCAAGTAAGCCTCCATGGGATCAGGCTTGGAGGAGGAGCCTCGAACTGGAGTAGAAGTACCAGTCCCTGCATCGGAGATGGAAGCGGCGGCCAGGGGGCGAGGAGGAACAGTCGGACAGGGTCTGGAACCATCAAGAAAACCATACAGCTTCTGAGGTCGGAGAACATAACCAGCTTGACGCTTCCACAACAAAAAATTGGATGATGTCAATTTAATAGTCATCATGTGGAGCAGGGTATTATAAGATAATTTATCGTCAGACATGATAGAGGAGGAAGAAAAATAAATTCGGAAGGTAAAGGTTGAAAGGCTTCGGATGCAAACAAAAGCAACTTGCTTTTGCTGTTGAATGGCTTCGACCTTCGGATGCAAACAAACCTGTTGAATGGTTCTAAAGATGAATTATGCTGTTGAAAGTTGGCAATTTTCCGGCGGCGGAAGCAGGGTTTAGAAACTGCGGCCGAAAAAAAAAAAGAAGGGTTTTAGAACCAGGTTTGCTCTGATACCATGATAAAGTAATTTTCCATAATGAGTCTGATTAATGATGAAGAATATATATAGAGTACAAAGAATACTAGTCTAAATATAACTATAGTACTAGTCATTAACATGGAATAAAATACTATCTAATCATCTACTGTCTTTATTCTAACACATATACTTCTGGAAAGACAGACTTTAATTAGAATAATAAAAGGTAAAATGTGTTAGTTGCAACATTAAATATTTATTATGCATCGTGCAACCCAAAGTTTTTATCTTCATTTCTTCTAATTTGCACTTTAAACCTTGATATTTCCATGACCTATGAAAATACCGTGTTTCATGCGACGGACTCCAATTCCATAAGCTCATAATTATTTATAATTCATGAAACTACACAATTTATAATTCTTATTCATGAACTTATCCTGCATTATACATTTAATAACTACGCTACTCCCTATCCATCATTACTCACAATGTACACCCACACTAAACAACTACACAAATGTTTATTTCAAAGTAACGTATATGTAAATACATACGTTTCCTAGAAGATTAGTTAATAATTTAAATGAAATAAATAGAACACGAATCAAATTGAAGTTGAATATTACTAAATATTTTATATAAGAAATTATTTATGATAACTATGATAAAATATAGGGTGCGTCTCTTGAAAGACGGTCTTTCCATAAGTCATGGAAAGACCAAGGTTTAAAGTGTAAATTAGAAGAAATGAAGATAAAATTTTCGGGTTGCATGAACCGGGTTATAAATTTTATAGCTACCACATGTTGCATACTAAATTTTTAATGTTGCAGCTAAGACCTTTTACCTTTTATTATTCGAATTAAACTCCGTCTTTCCATAAGCCTATAGAAAGACCGTCTTTCCCAAGACTTTGCCTAAAATATATAGTTCCGTATAAAAACTATTAATAATATATAATTAATATGATTTATCTTAAGAATGCCATGCCTATTTAAAACGCATCGAAACAAATCTTTAGACTATTGTGTTATTAGGCTGTGAGATATACTATCAGGATTACTTCGTTGTTGTTAATGTTGTTACTTCGTTGTTGTTATTAGGCTGTGAGATATACTAGCAGGATTGCTTTGACCCTAAATTCATCGTAGTCCATAATACAATTAATTGGGGGTTTACAAATGCGGGTACACGCATTCTCTGGTAACCGTACATTCAGGTACTCGCATAATGCGGCCAGTGGCTCCGCTGGAAAAGCAGGGTACCTGTAATGCGGGTATCCAAATTGATCGGGCCGGGTAACAGGATACCCATTGACCCATTTAAAAATTAAAAATTTTAGATAAATTATTATTTTATTTGATAAGACATCAAATGCATGTATTTTTTTAAAGCATTTAACATCTCATTTGTCATTTTTTTGTTGGAAGATTGCTAGATTTAGGTAGGTTTACATTATAAGGGTTTAGATAATCATTTTCGTTTTTCGTTCCTAAATCCTTCATTTTGTAATCTGTTTTGATTCCGATGGATTTTTGGTCCTAACGAGCATCTAGATTCCTTTTTGTGAGCTTAAATTGTAGATTGCTCATAAGCACTTTAGAGTAGTTCAGTGAAGGAAATTCACAAGGATGGTAGAAGATTGAAGGCCACTTACAAAGTGGTAGAAGATAGATTGAAAAAGGAAGGCAAAAAGCGGAGGAAGAATGATCCACATTTTTTTGTAGCCAATTTCTGAGAATTATCCGGGATGAATTGGTGTTCATGGATACATCATTGGATTTGTTTTCACGAGTACTATAAAAATTACTACAAGAACTCCCAAAACGAATCAGCGGTTCACCCGAGCAATAGAAATAAGAAGATGGTAGAAAACACGGTGCGGGTTGCGGAATTAGCCAAGATGTTGACATTTTTGGCCTTTTCACTATTTTATTGGACTATAAATAGCCCAATTCTTCCCCCATTTGTGTAAGCCCGACTTGGGGGACTCCAAACCCTAGTTTTCTTCATTTTTTCTTAGTTTTTGCATCTCTTCCATGAATTCTTGTAGATTTGTTATGGGTTTTCGTTATCTAGGCTAGATTTCATCTTCGGAACAATTGGTAAGCATTTCTAATATGAATTTGTGAGATTTGGTCGATCCTATTTTGTGCTTTAATTATATTGCATGATTAATACTAGGATGATCAACTAGTTGATGATTATGAGTTGATTCTTTGCTAGGTTTTTTGTCAAACCCGGAAGACTTTGACCTTTTGTCAATGTGACTATTGTTAGTCAATGCTAGGTTATAATTAGGAGTGACAACTAACTATGATTGTTGATTGATGAGATTTCTTAGAATTGGGATGAATTTGAATGTGTTTGACTAATTATCAATGTGGTCTATTAATAACGATTAGCATGAAGGCCGATCCTTGTAGTTGCTATTAGTAAATATACTTGTGCTATCTGTTTCTTGCTTATAGGACATAGTCGTAGTTGTGTTGGGTCTCCATATGTATTGCTATTATCGAGGAAGTCTATGACGCCGATCGTCTAGAGTGACCCGATGGTAAGGGTTATTGTGTAGCGCCAATCGCTCACTCTAACTAAACCGAGGAGAGGTGAGAAATGTCTTCACTCGAAAGGTGTTGACAAGTTCTCCACAATATGTGGTTAATGCATAAAAATAGGATGATCAGTCGATGATCAAAGGATAACTAGAAATGTAAACCAATTGCGCCCAAGACTCGTTATAATCTTAGTTACGTTATTTGTGTTAGTTGTGACCGTAATTACTTTGTTTGCTTTCATGGTTGGTTAATTTAGTTGGTAAAGTATTCGTAGTGTTTTCTAAACACAAAACCCCTTATTTTGTTACCACACACTTAGAGTGATATCTTTGTGTGCTTTTAACTACGTTTAACACTTGATTGAATCCATTTTCTCTGTGGATGACCCCGACTTGCCACTAGCTACTCTCTATAAACACTATCTTTGAGAGGCACGATGACGACCTCCCATTATTATATTACATAAACTTGTATTAGTGCAAGAAAATATCCTTACGATGATGGAAATACAGTTTTACAATTGAATTCTCATGACATTTTTTGTACAAATGATTATCACCTTTATTAGTAAAAATTTCACCATATAATGATCATGAAGAGTAGCAAGTCTGTAATTATCATCACCATTCTCTAGTTTGGATGAACTTAACAAAGTATGCTGAAATGACGTGAGAAAAAAATTTATTGTGTTAAATTTTTGGGTAATATGCAAATATAATCCTATATGTTAGAGAAAGTGCAAATATAACACTGAGTTATTTTTTAGTGCAAATATAATCCTAACTATTATACATATTTGCAAATATAGCCCTAACTATTATACATATGTGAAAATATAACCCTAAAGCCATTATTCCGGCATTGACTGACCAGAGTTATATTTGCACTTTCAATTATCGCAGGGTTATATCTGCACTTTCATTATTGCAGGGTTATATCTGCACTTTCATCAATTATATAGGGTTATATATGCACTTTTCTCTAAATTTTTAAATTTAGTGATCAGGTTACGAAAGTTTGATATGAAATTTTTGAAAATCAAATGTAAAAACTCTCAATTGAACGTACAACTAAATAAGGTTGTGGTCGTGGGCCCGACTGAAAATTTGAGGCTAAAAAGGAAAGTGCAGTACTTAGAACTCAGAAGGAACAATTGAATATTTGGGGTTGTAAGAGAATGATAGAAAATTTAGCACTTAAATATTATGTTCATTCACACTATTTAATAATTAATATTACATATGTATGAACAACTAAGAATTGAGAGTACATATGTAGAAAATATTTTATTATACTAAAATTAATTAGATATATTTTAATTTTACCTAGTAACCCGAGTACCCAAAAATAGTATTTTTGCGGGCCTCACCTGGACTCGGTAAAATGTAAAATTTCTGGGCCGGGTACCCTGCCCTGAAAAATGAAAAAGTACCCTGTTATCTTTAACTAGGCTGGTAAATGGACGATTCGGGTAGTGCGGGTCAGATATTTTTGAACACCCCTACCATTAATATATGTGTATATGATGTATCGAGAACTAATACATAGAGTAAAAAGTCAGCAACATGAATTCACCCTATATAATACCATGAAATAAAATAACTTACAATTACAGTGATCCTATGATCGGGTAAAAATGATCATTGGTAAACTTCGTTATTCCTCCTCCTCCTCAATCCAATGGTTCTTCTTCCTTAAACGAATGATTTTGCTGACTAACTCCTCTTGCTTGCTTGGATGTTTCATTAAACGAATAGTTTCGCCCACCAACCCCTCTTGCTTAGATGTCGAGTGAAGTGTTGGTGTTTTAAGAAACACAAGTTATTTAAGTATCATTGGATTCGAGTAGTTATAGGCTCAGGATGTTAAAATAAGTTTGGTGGTGCGGAGTGCACACTTGTATAAACTATCTACGAGCTTACCAGTCTGGGATGTGTATTAAAATTGTATTGGTAAGACTAACATGTATTATCCTTTTTGTGGAATGATGCATCATTCTAGCTACATCCGTATTTATATATAATTATAACGTTAACGGTGTGTAGTTTCTGATTCCTTGACTGAAAGAATGAGGATGAACTAAGGATTGTGTAAGGATGCAATGTTGGCGGCATGCTTAACTTACTGCATTGCCATGTAGTGTGGAAAAATGCACATTTGAGAGTTTATTAAAATTCTGATAACTATGGTACACTG
Source organism: Rubia yunnanensis (assembly GCA_037428765.1). Classification (NCBI taxonomy): domain Eukaryota; kingdom Viridiplantae; phylum Streptophyta; class Magnoliopsida; order Gentianales; family Rubiaceae; genus Rubia; species Rubia yunnanensis. The sequence goes on along the minus strand of CM075064.1, from coordinate 117,543,948 downwards.
GATGTGGAAAATGTAATCATTTACGTGAAAAGATATGTTGTTTCAGAATTCGTTTCTAACAACTAGGATACATTAAATGTGGAAAATATAATCATTTTGTGGAAAGATGCATCATTCTAACTAAATCCGTATTTATTTACAATTATATTAGAATGATGCAGTGTAAGTGTGGTGGTATATAACCCACAAATTTCACAATGGTAGTATCTTTTCGGGACATCTCCTATATAAACATGTGTATGCATGCATAGAAACACAAGTGAAAATCTTTGAATTTTCAGACTTACTTAGTAACCAAAATGCTTCACTCAAAACCTTTCTCTTGTTTCAAGCCTAGATCAAGAGGGCATTTCGATTGTTTCATCCTTGAGGAGAATTCGTGTAACCCAAGGCAGTAACTAGGTCGAATTACTCTTTAAGGAAAGTGTATGTTAACGCGACTCAAATAGATATCCAAGTTCCATTACACCAACATTTACCAGAATACAGTTTTATAAATTTATTTTTTACTTCTCCCAAAAGCCAAACTGGTATTTGTTTGTTCCAACATTCTACAACATTCTTAAAGAGTAATTTCTTACAGTACGATACATTGCAACCGTACGTGATATGACATCCAAGTTTGGGAAACTGGAGAAATTTGAAGGTGTTGATTTCCGTAGATGGTAGAAGAAGATGCATTTCCTCCTTACAACTCTGAAAGTGGCATATGTTTTGTCTACTCCAATGACAGAACCAACAGATAATGAACCATTGGAAGAAACTCGTCGGAGGAACAAATGGGGAAATAATTACTACATCTGTCGTGGTCATATCTTGAATGGTATGTCTGACTCACTCTTTGATGTTTATCAAAATGTTGAATCTGCAAAAGAGTTGTGGAATTCCTTAGAGTTAAAATACATGGATGAGGATGCTTCTAGTAAGAAATTTCTTGTCGGTAATTTTATGAATTACAAGATGTTAGACTCTAGGCTCGTTATGGAGCAATACAATGAATTGCTCCGGACTTTAGGGAAATTTGCATAACACAAACTGGGAATTGATGAACCTATTTCTGTGTCAAGTATAATCGACAAGCTTCCACCTTCATGGAAGGATTTCAAGCACATGCTTAAGCACAAAAAAGAAGAATTATCTCTTGTTCAACTCGGAAGCCATTTGTGCATAGAGGAAACTCTAAGGGCACGGGAAAATGGCAAGTCCAAAGATAAAATAGACAGTGGGACTATTTTCAGTTAATATGATGGAAGAGGGTGATAGTTCTAAGAAGAAAAAAGGGAAGAAGCGCCAATTTAGAAACACAAGCAAAGAGTCCAACAAGAAGCCTAAGGGTGCATGTTGGATTTGTGGCAAGACAGGACACTTCAAACATGATTCTCGTGTCAAGAAGAGCAAGAAATGAGTGACACCAAATCATCCCGGGCAAGGGTCTAAGGACCAAGGCCAAACTCCTCATCAAGGTCAGAATGTTAATTATGGTTTAAATTCGGTTGAGAATTATGTACCATTAATTTTTGAAGCATTTTGTGTACATGATGAAGAAATTGCTGGGTGGATAGATTCTGGAGCAACCAAACATGTTTGCAAGGACCGTAGGTGGTTCAAGTCATATGAACCTGCTAACGATGGTTCCATTCTTCATATGGGAAACGAATCTACCGCCACTATTATTGGTCGAGGAGATGTTGTGTTGGAATTTAGTTCTGGGAAAAATATTCTAAAAGATGTTCTACATGTACCTGAAATTAGAAAGTACCTAGTTTCTGGTAGTATATTATCTAAGTCTAGCTATAAGCAAGTGTATGAATCTGATAAGTTTATCTTATCAAAGTTTGGTGTGTTTGTAGGATTCAGATTTATTACAATGGAATGTTTATGCTCAATATAAATAATATGTGTGGTTCTATTTACATAATCTGCTCTAATGTTGATTTACCATCTTTATGGCATGCTAGACTAGGACATGTTCATTACAAACATATGCTTGATATGTCTAAAGATAGTTTGATTCCTGCTTTTGATATAAATGTTCAAAAATGTAGCATTTGCATGTTGAATAAAATTGTTAGACAACCATTTAAATGTGTTGAAAGAACTTCAAAATTGCTAGAACTCATACATAGTGACTTGTGTGACTTGTGTGACTTGCATGCAACACCTTCGTTGGGGAGTAAAAAGTACTTAGTAATATTCATTAATGATTATTCAAGATTTTGTTACATTTATTTGTTGCATTCAAAAGATTAGACAACTGAGAAATTTAAGACTTTTAAAAATGAGGCTGAATTGCAAAAATCAACTTTGATTAAAAAGTTATGCACTGATAAACGAGGTGAATATTATGATCCTTCATTTTTTGAATCTTGTGGTATCATTCATGAGGTTACCGCTCCATATACACCGCAACAAAATGGTGTGGCAGAAAGGAAAAATAGGGTCCTTAAAGAAATGGTTAATTCCATGTTATCCTATTCTGGATTGAGTGATGGATTTTGGGGTGAAGCCATATTAACAACTTGCTATTTATTAAATAGGGTTCCTAATAAATGGAACAAGATCACTCCATATGATCTTTGGTATAAAAAGAAACCAAACTTGAATTATCTTCGAGTTTGGGGTTGTCGGGCAGTTGTTAGACTTCCCAATCCCAAGAGAAAAAACATTGGGGGAACGAGATATTGATTACATCTTTATTGGATATGCTATGAATTCCAAGGCTTATAGGTTCTATATTACATAACCTAATGATTTTATTTCGATTCACACCGTAATTGAATCAACGGATGCTATCTTTGATGAATATCGATTCACATCAGTACCAAAGCCAAGGATTTAGTTCCCACTTCAAGTAGAACTATGGAGGAAGATGAAATGTCTCATCAATTCAAGTCACCTGAGCTTCGAAGGAGCAAGCGAGATAGGATTGAGAAGTCTTTTGGTCCTGATTTCCAAATTTATTTGGTTGAGGGATCAAGAGATGAGATAGGTTACATTATTCATATTGTTATCATATTGAAGAGGATCCTAAGACATTTAGTGAGGCTATAAAGTCTCGAGATGTTGCTTTCTGGAAAGAAGCGATAAATGATGAGATGGTTTCCATCATGGGTAATGATATGTGGGTTCTTATGGATCTCCAGCGTGGTTGTAAACCATTGGTTTGCAAGTGGATCTTCAAAAGGAAGATGAAAGTCGATGACTCTATTGACAAGTATAAAGCTAGATTGGTTATCCAAAGGCTTTAGGCAAATGGAATGTATTGATTATTTTGATACATATGCCCTAGTTGCTCGGATCTCCACTATTAGGTTGTTGATTGCATTAACGACCATTAAAAACATAGTGATCCATCAAATGGATGTCAAAACTGCATTTTTGAATGGAGATCTAGAAGAGGAGGTTTACATGAAACAACCTGAAGGGTTTGTCCTGCCTGGAAATGAGCTTAAGGTTTGTTAACTTGTCAAATCATTGTATGGGCTAAAACAAGCTCTTAAACACTAGCATCATAAGTTTGATGAGGTGGTTTGTCAAATGGCTATGAGTTAAACCAATATGACAAATGTTTGTAAAGAAAATTTGATAGTTCTGGAAATTGAGTTATCATTTGTCTATATGTGGATGATATGCTGATTTTTGGCACAAATCGGATCCAAGTTGACCTTACGAAAGCATTCTTGTCATCAAGTTTTGACATGAAAGATATTGGGGGGGGGAGATGTGATTCTTAGTATTAAGATTAAACCAGAGAATAAAGGAATTTCTCTGACACAGTCTCATTACATTGAGAAAGTACTTAAGAAATTCAATTGTGAGAACTGTTCCCCGGTCAGCACTCCAATGGATTCAAGTGTGAAGCTTATGCCTAATAAGGGTAAAGAGGTATCACAACTTGCATACTCACAAGTAATTGGTTACTTAGTGTATGCTATGACAAGCACAAGGCCGGACATCGCTTTTGCGGTTGACAAATTGAGTAGGTACACAAGTAACCCCAACACACATCATTGGCAAGCAGTTAGGCGTGTACTTAAGTATCTAAAGAAAACCATGAATTATGGTTTGTGCTATGTTGGATTTCCTTTGGTTTTAGAAGGTTATTCAAATGCTAGTTGGATAACAAATACAGAAGACCATTCTTCTACAATTGGCTGGGTATTCTTGCCTGGTGGGGGTGCCATTTCACGGGCTTCTAAAAAGAAAACTTTCTTAACTAACACCACTATGGAGTCAGAATTTATAGCTCTTGCAGCAGCCGGTAAGGAGGCGGAATGGTTACAGAATCTGGTATATGAAATTTCTTTGTGGCCTAAGCCAATTTCACCTATCTCTATTCATTGTGATAGTACAAATAGCCTATCTAAGGCTTATAGTGAAGTGTACAATGGAAAATCTAGACACTTGGGCGTTAGGCATAGCACGATGCGTGACTTAATAACTCATGGTGTGATTTTAGTTGATTTTGTAAGATCTCAACACAATCTAGAAGATCACTTGACGAAGGGACTAGCTAGGGACTTGGTAAACAAATCGGTGATCGGGATGGGTTTAAAGCCTATTTAAATCTCTGATTATGGGATACCCAATTTTGCTCTGATACAACATTAGAGTAAAATTCAATGTGGAAGGCCTATTGTTTGAGATTGATACATATGATTTCATATCCCGGAGGTAAAATGTTTGGACCTGCATGTAAGTTAAGTTGAAGTTTATCTTCTTAATGGATCTTTTAACAAAGTACATTTGTAGTAGTACAATTAAAGAGATTCACCTATATGAAGTGTGAAGTTTAGTTGCTTCAGGAAGCTCATGCTTGGCTTTCTATGCACTCATGAATGGATAGGGGCACATGACTAATATAGTGTCAAGTTTTCGCTTTTGAGATTTGTACTTGAACTTGTGTGTGGATTATTTTCAAGTGTTCAAATGGGTTGAAGGGTTCAATCTTTAAAGACACCCCGATTCTCGAATATTGGGAATGTGTAGTTCACTAAGGTGAAAATTCAATCTTCAAGATATTTCCATTTATGCACTTGTTTGGTTTGGTTGTTGGATTTCCGAATCAAGGATAATACTTAAATGTGGGAGGATTGTTAGTGTTTTAAGAAATACAAACTATTTAAGTATGATTGGATTCGAGTAGTTGTGAGCTTGGGATGTTAAAACAAGTTTGGTGGTGCAGAGTGCACACTTGTATAAACTATCTATGAGCTTACAGTTCTGGGATATATATTAAAATTGTGTTGGTAAGACTAACATGTATTATCTTTTTGTGGAAAGATGCATCATTCTAACTTCATCCGTATTTATATATAATTATAATGGTGGTGGTGTGTAGTTTCCGATTCCTTGACTGAAAGGATGAGAATGAAGTAAGGATTGTATGGTGGCATGCTTAACTTACTGCATTGTCATGTAGTGTGGAAAAATTCACATTTCAGAGTGTATTAAAATTCTGATAACTACGGTACACTGGATGGGGAAAATGTAATCATTTACGTGAAAAGATGTGTTTCAAAATTCATTTCTGATAACTAGGTTACATTGAATATGGAAAATATAATCATTTTATGGAAAGATGCATCATTCTAACTATATCAGTATTTATTTACAATTATATCAGAGTGATGCAGTGTAAGCGTGGTGGTACATAACCCACAAATCCCACAATGGGTAGTATCTTTTCGGGACATCTCCTATATAAACATGTGTATGCATGCACAGAAACACAAGTGAAAATCTTAGAAGTTTCAGACTTACTCAGTAACCAAAATACTTCACTCAAAACCTTTCTCTTGTTTCAAGCCTAGATCAAGAGAGCATATCGATTGTTTTATCCTTGAGGAGAATTCGCGTAACCCAAGACATGGTCAAATTACTCTTTAAGGAAATCATATGTTAACGCGACTCAAATCGATATCCAAGTTCCATTACACCAACATTTACCATAATACAGTTTTATAAATTTATTTTTACTTCTCTCAAAAGCCAAACCACTATTTATTTCTTCCAACATTCTACGACATGAAGGTGGTTGTTTCGATTTAAACTAGAGTTTTATCTAATAAGGTAACTATTGAGTTATAGTACTATGGTATACGATGCAATGCACCTCTTTAACTGTATCCAATAATTAAAAATGGACAAATTTAAATACAGGTTGGGAATTACTAAATGCAAGTAAACTTAATGAAGGATTTACTGTATTATCCATATTATATACATTTAGAAATTTTTTACCATTCATTTGAGAAATATTTATAACTATTTCATTTTAGTTCTAAACAAATTTTAATTCTTAAAGTATTACTCATCTGGAGGATTCCAAGTTGCTTGCAATTCAGGTTTTTGAGAACCTCTTTGTTTCTCATGAACCCGTGCTACCACAAGCGTGGCATTAGTCAATATCTTTTTTTTTTAGAGAAAAGTGCATATATAACCCTATATAATTGATGAAAGTACCGGTATGATCCTGTAATAATGAAAGTGCAGATATAACCCTGCGATAATTGAAAGTGCAGGTCAGTCAATGCCGAGAATAATGGTTTTAGGGTTATATTTGCACACATATATAATAGTTAGGGTTATATTTGCACACATGTATAATAGTTAGGATTATATTTGCACATATATATAATAGTTAGGGTTATATTTGCACTAAAAAAACAACTCAGGTTATATTTGCACTTTCGCCAGTTATATTTGCGGAAGAACATCAAGAAAAGGTTGTCTAAAGATTCACTGAACATTAACTAGGACTGATAATTTTACAGATTTTATTCTAGCAATAATTCCAGACTAGTTCCGAGAAAAGTAAACCACCAAACTCAAATGGATGATGCCGCTTCCTAATGTTCTGCTGCTCTTAATTTGATCTGGAATTGATGAATTTTTATGATAATCTAATTATTAAGGTATTTGTGTAATTATAATCTTTGTTTTAGATTGATTTTGAATAATGATGATTGATGAGGACTGAAATTAAAGAGTCCATCTCTTGAAAGACGGTCTTTTCATAACTCATGGAAAGACCAAGGTTTAAAGTGCAAATTAGAAGAAATGAAGATAAAATATTCAGGTTGCATGAATCGGGTTATAAACTTTACAACTACTACATTTTGCGTTATAAATTTTTAATATTGCAACTAAGACATTTTACCTTTTATTATTTTAATTAAACCCCGTTTTCCCATAAGTCTATGGAAAGACTGTCTTTCCCAAGAATTTGCCGAAATTAAATAATCAAAATTTGATTAAGATTAATACTATTAAGGGTAATACGGTAAATTCTTCATTAATTTTACCTGTATATAGGAATTCGCCACTTGTATTTAGATTTTGTGTTAAGAGAAAGTCTTAGGAAATGCGGCATTTCCATAAACTTATGAACAGTCTTCAGGAGCTTTTGTCTTAAATGTGTTTTTATAAAATTTAAATATTGCATTTTATAAGTTAAAATAAGTAATAATATGTATTTGGAGATGAAAATATAAAAATATATGATATAAATTTTTTTTTCAAAAATTCTAAATTTTGTATGTAATTTAATAAATGTAGTGTATAAGGTAAAAAATAAGTAGTCTGTCAATAAGTTTATTGACAGACAGCCTGTCAGGAGACCCACTCTTGTGTTAAATGGTTATATTTCTTTAACGATAAAATCAATTACCAAATTTTCCTAATATTTAGGCACACTAAGAGTAGTTTCAATAAGGCAAATTTTGGGAAATATATGGAAAGATGGAGTTTAAATAAAATAATAAAAGATAAAAGGTAAAAGGTGTCATTTGCAATATTAAAATTTATTAGAAATTATGCAGTAATTATAAAATTTATAAATCGATTCATACAATCTAAAATTTTTATCTTAATTTATTCTAATTTACGCTTTAAACATTTATATTTACATGATCTATGTAACAACGAACTTTTCAATAATGCGATATCTAAAGACCAGATCAGCGCGTTCCACACGGCAAAATCAATGCACTCATATATTTACTGTTTGGGCTCCATTTGTTTTTTCTAAAAAATATACTATCGACCATTAAAACAGATATAATGTAGTGATATAATGTAGCAATGATAAGAAAAATAATTACTGGGAAATATCGAACAAACTATTAAATTTGACCTAAATGCAGCATAACCCATTTGAATAAACTGTATTTAAGATTACGGTAAAGTTTAAGTAAACACTAATTCATAACCCATAATTATAGGGATTAACTACTATTAATGGTTTAATGTGGAAAATTTCCTTGTATACATCATAATTTACCATAGTTTAATTCTAATTGTACTTAGTAAACTCAGTAGAATTCGTTGATTCATATTATTCTTGAACTTAAATTCCTCTGTTTACTCTAATTTATCTTTCTTTATATAAAAATTATAAAATTTCCACTCACTCGATATTTCATTATTTTTTTAAAAAACTCAATAAAATTTATTTCTTAATAAACTCCTCTATGGTAGGCCCGTCAAATGGGTTAATTGGATCAACTCATTATCCAAACCCAATTAATCCATTATCCAATGTGTTTATCCAATTAACCCATTTATTAATGAGTTATAATGGGTTGGATCATAAATGAGTTGAGTCATTAAATGGATAATCCATTAGGTAACTCATGAGATAACTCATATGACCCAATGGGTTACAATATATTATCCAATAAGTCATTATACAATAAGTCGTTATGTAATTAACCCAAAAAGTTATCATTCAATATTTTCTTCTGATTTGGGTCACAAGTTATCATTATCCAATGAGATCGGATATTAAATACTCATTAGATTTTGGGATTTGTGCGGGATGAGAATAATTAAATTTTGATCTCAATGTGTCTCATATTATGTTAACTCAATGGAACATAACAAATGCCAAATAAATATCTAAAATTACCCAATTAAATGCATGTGTAATATTTAACATAAAAATTCACTATAATTCACAAATTATTCGAACTCAATCTTGTGCAGTATTCGAGTTCGTACAGTATTCGAATACTCTATGAACTCGAATACTCTATGAACTCGAATACTGTACGAGATTAAGCTCGAATACTGTATGAACTCGAATACTGTACGAGATTGAGCTCGAATACTGTACGAACTCGAATACTGTACGAGATTAAGCTCGAATACTGTATGAACTCGAATACTGTACGAGATTGAGCTCGAATACTGTACGAACTCAAATACTGTACGAACTCGAATACTGTACGAGATTGAACTCGAATACTGTATGAACTCGAATACTGTACGAACTCGAATACTGTACGAGATTGAACTCGAATATTGTACGAACTCGAATACTGTACGAGATTGAGTGCAAATTTTGTACGAACCCGAATACTGTACGAGATTGAGTGCGAATTTTGTACGGACTCGAATACTGTACGAGATTGAGTTCGAATACTGTACGAGATCGAATACTGTACGAACTCGAATATTGTACGAGATTGAGCTTGAATAATTTGTGAATTATAATTTGTATAATTTGTGAATTATAGTGAATATTTATGTTAAATATTACACATGCATTTAATTGGGTAATTTTGGATATTTATTGGGTATTTGTTATGTTCTTATTGAATTAACATAATCTGGGACCCATGGAGATCAAAATTTTCCATTAACACAATTATTTTCATCCCGCTCAATCCCAAAAACTAATGAGCATTTAATACCTAATCCCATTGGGTAATGACAACTTGTAACCCAAATTGATAGAAAATGTTTAATGATAACTTATTGGGTTAATTATATAATGATTTATTGGATAATGACTTATTGGATAATATATTTTAACCCATTGGGTCATATGAATATCTCATGGGTTATCCAATGGGTTATCCATTTAATGACCCAACCCATTTATGACCAAATCCATTATGACCCATTTAATAAACGGGTTAATTAGATAATGATCCATTAGATAATAATCTATTGGGTTTGGATAACGGGTTTATCCAATTAACCCATTTGACGGGCTTAAGGTCCCAAATCACCTTCTATACTCCTTTTTCCAACTAACCATGATTGGTAGTGGATAGTTTAGGGAGAATTTTGGAGTAATTAGTGTTTATTAAGTTTAGGCGCAGTCTTTTATTAAGGTATGTTTTGGTTCAGCCTTTACTTGTTTTGGGAAAGCTCTAATACCATCTGTAACACCCCCAAACTCAAGACCTACCCACTCCATGCAAGTATCAGGTCGGACCTGAGCGTGCTACCTAGAATTCTAGCAGTAACGAGCAGATAAAGTTTATGCGGAAGCAAATTTGGATAATTCAAAACCTAACTTACTATTACAGTGAAAGGATTATTACAAGTGTTAAACCAAAGTTTCAACTAACAGTTACAGACCAAAGTTCTAAAGGATCTAGTATGGATCAGTTTACGTTAATATAACCATTTTTAAATCTATCCAACAGATTCTGATGGACCACCCAGGATCCTTTCTCAGAAGAAGTAAAGGCACTAGTACACTTTTCTCTTACGGTTCCTCTGCACCTGAAAAATGGGTGTTTAACTAGAGTAAGCTCCTTGCTTAGTGAGGTTCCATCTCCAGTATTTACCCAGTTGAGTTTTAGTGATCATAGAAAAACAAATAGTCACACAAGTCCTAGCACACAGTAAAAGGATACGGGTGGTTAATGTCGAGTTGCTGTCAAGTGCCTGTATGGCAACTCTGACTAACATATACTGCATAACTTTTTCAGTAGCGCCCGAGGCTATCAGTCCAAAATTCATTCTCCCCAATTACTCCAAATAAGATGTTCAGTTACGAGCTCGTATCAGATCCATATAGTTATGCTAGCATACCAGAACTCCACGTGTAGCCGGTCTAATCATACTGTCCGGTCTATACCGTTCCCCACCGACTTCGACCAAACTACAATTGCGCCGGGGACCCCGAAATCACAAACAAGTAATCAGGTAGCAGATAATTCAAGTTTGACACAACAAGATAAAGTACAAGCCGGTTATCCACATAAAATATTAGAGCAGTATATGATTCAAGTTTGACACGGCAAGATAAAGTACAAGCCGGTCATTCACAGAAAAATATCAGAGCAGTTCATAAACACAGTTTCACGATAATTGAGCACAGTATGATAAAATACACACTTAATTTAACAGTCAGTATATACCATCATTTTTTAAGTTTAACATGCCTATCCCTCTCTAATGGGATTCGAGTACTCACGGTTCGAGTAAAGGGTAGAGAGGTTCGAGTATAAGGTTCGGTACATGGTTTTCGAGTAGATGGGTTTGAGTACAAGGTTCAAGTATATGGTTTGAGTACATGGTTTGAGTAGTTGGGTTCGAGTACAGGGGGTTTGAGTAGAGGATTCGAGTGGAGAAGGTTCAAGTGGTACGGGTATCAGGTCGTACTGGTTCGAGTGGTAAGTGGTACTAGTTCGAGTGGTGAGATGCGAGTGGTGAGGTTCGAGTGGTGAGGTTCAATTGGTGAGGTTCGAGAGGTATGGGTTCAGTTGGTGAGGTTCGAGAGGTATGGGTTCAGTTGGTGAGGTTCGAGATGTACTGGTTCAGCTGGAGAGGTTCGAGAGGTACGGTTCGAGGGTGAGCTCGATAGGTAAAGGTTTTAGTAGTACTAATTCGAGACCTAAGGTTTGAGAGGTACAGTTCGAGAGATACAGTTCGGGAGGTACAGTTTGAGAGGTACAATTTGAGAGATGCAGTTCAGGAGGTTTGGTTCGAGAGGTACAGCTCAGGAGGTACAGTTCAGGATGTACAGTTCAAGAGGTGCAATTCGGGAGGTACGGTTCGGGAAGTACAGTTCGAGAGATAAGGTTTGAGAGATACAGTTCAGGAGGTTTGGTTCGAGAGGTACAGTTCGGGAGGTACAGTTCGAGAGGTACTGTTCGAGAGGTACGGTTTGAGAGGTACAGTTTGGGAGGTACGATTCGAGAGGTATGATTCGAGAGGTACAATTTGGGAGGTACGGTTCGGGAGGTACAGTTTGAGAGGTACGGTTTGATAGGTACAGTTTGGGAGGTACCGTTCGAGAGGTATAGTTTGAGAGGTAAAGGTTTCATTGAAGGGTTCGAGAGGTACTCTCTAGTTCAAGAGGTGAAGGTTTCAGTGAAAGGTTTGAGAGGTATTCTCTGGTTCGAGAGGTGAAGGTTCCAGTGGAGGTTTGAGAGGTGAAGGTTTCAGTGAAGGGTTCGAGAGGTACTCTCTGGTTCGAGAGGTGAAGGTTTCAGTGAAAGGTTCGAGAGGTATTCTCTGGTTTGAGAGGTGAAGGTTCCAGTGGAGGTTTGAGAGGTGATGATTTCAGTGGAGGGAATCGAGAAGTATTCTATGTTCGAGAGGTAAGTTATGGTGGCATCATATACACACACTTATATATATATATATATATATATATATATCCATTTCTACATTACCACATCTCAAACGCTATTCTTATTTTGGTAAGAAAATATTTTAAGTCTGTAAGTTTGGGGAGGCAATGATTGCTATTTATACTAGATGATGGCATGATGGGAGACATGGATGTACTGACACCTGACACCAAAATTTTATCCATTTACCTTCATTTGGATAAGGTTCACGTCCATTTGCTCGAATTTCATTTTTTTCCATTACGGTCGTGGTTTTCACAATCAAAACCACCCTGTGGGGGATGCCGCCATTGAAGTTAGATCCGGATCCGGATCTGGGCCGGGCGTCATTGCTGAGGGATGCCATTTTTGGATGGTGTGATGAGTGAAGGAAGAGATGTGGGGTTTTTTGTGGGGATTATGGAGGGGGGAAGTATACATATATAGGGAGGGCTAATTGGGAGGTGTTTCATCGGAGTTTGCCATTAGAGAAAAAAAGTTGTTCCGTATGTACTCCACCGCAACTCTTTAGCTTTACTTGGAATCCTCCCCTGCTCTATTACTGTAATGTAATTTGGGCATGGTCAAACAAAAAAAAGTGATATGTACATTTGCAAAGTTACAGGGGTATATTTAATTAGAAATATTTTTTAATTAGTAAAATTACAAAAATACCCGGCTCTATCGAAAAATAATTCTAATTTACCTGAAAACCACACAGAATCTAGTTTTGGGACCAAACAAATCATTTTGTATTTTTTGGTTGATGGATGGACGTGGGATTTGCCTCGGAGACCAAGAGATGGTACTTTGAAATATGGTGGGTACAAAAAAAACAATTTAGTAAAAATAAATTGAGTTCAATGTTAACTCACTCGAAGCCTAAAAAACAATAATTTACTAGAGTCTTTAAAATATTATAAGGAGTTGAAAGTGTAGGTGTTAATGGTGAAACAGTAAATTCCCAAATGATTGATTTCATAAAATGATCAGCAATATATAGAGTGTAATGCATCTAGAGGTTGAGTTATACTAGAACTCTAACCATACAATATCTACTAGAATCACTTAATCTAGTCATCAGGTTGACTTATTCTCACACCCCCCAAGCGAAACGTTAGATGCTCAGAGACGCAAAGCTTGGATATGAAGAACTCAAAGAGTGGATGAGAGAGACCCTTGGTGAAGATGTCAACAATATGAAGGGATGTAGGAACATAAACGATGTGCAGCTTGCCAGCCACAAGCAACTCCCGAACAAAGTAGTAATCGATGTCGATGTGCTTTTCCCGCTTGCGAGCCACCAGATTCTGAGCCAAGAAGATCACACTACTGCTATTGCTTAACAGAATTGGAGAACCAGAGAGTGGGACACAAAGATCTCGCAAAAGATAAGTCAGCCAAACAACCTCAGAAGTCGTGTGGGCAAGAGCCTAGTACTCAGACTCAGTACTGGATCGAGAAACAGTGGGCTGCTTCCTGGCACTACAGGGAACAAGATTACCACCAAATATTTGAGCCAGGAAAAGATGGAAACGGACACAGTGCTTTAATCAACGGATGGCTCAAATACTTGAAGCGTGAGTAATTCGGTGGTGCTGAGAGAGTGAAACCGTTGCTGTGGATGGAGATGGTCAAGGTGGAGTAATTCGCAGAAATTGAAGTTGTTCAAGGGCAACCACTCAATTGTTTTTCCGTCGGACTTGTGGTCGAGCTCTCTAGTCAGTTAGGCCTTTGGATCTGGCAGCTATAGCAGGGGACACATCCACTATATGAGGTAGCGACTGTGTGGTGGAGGAAGACGGAGAAGCGGTGGTTGGGCGACGAAGCACGACGGAGAAGTGGTGGCGGGAGTGGAGAAGCAGAGGATGAGTTAGCAATGCCGAATTTGGGGAAATGGGAAAATGAAAATGGATATTTTTCAGCCCACATCCCTCTTTTAGCCCAAAATGAAAACAATAAGGAAAAAAAGATAAAGATAAAAGAAGAGGATAAAAGAAAATGGGAAAATGTCAGTTTTGCCCTTAAAATTAACGTTGAAAACCTACCTTAACGGTTTGACCTAACGGAAGGGCCATAATTCACCAATTTTGTAAGTTCATGGGCCAAAAGTGTTGAAAAAAATTGGAGGACCAAAGGTAGACGATGGTGATAGTTCGATGGTCACAGAAGTCGTTTGCTCATATTATTATTAACAAATGAAATAAACTCTCGTATATTTATATAAAACTGAGCTTAATACTTAATAGATAAGAGATGACAACCCTATAAACACTTGTCATAGAGATAATTTATTCAAAAATAATTGAAATAAATAAGACTAAACTAAAGTGAATTATAGTAAAATTGAAGGGAAGAAAATGAACTTAGATATTTCTACCGGTGGTGTTTTTGGACTTGCTTGCAAAATTCCATAAATTGCAGCAGGGTTGCTCACAGTTGTTGCAGAGTCCACATCATCAGCTTCCAAACAGTTGTAGCTTGTGGGAGCAGGTTGTTTGATGTCTACTGCATTTAATGCTTCAAAGGCAGAAACTGTATTTCACATACTCCCTCTGTCCCACTCTAAATTGCTTAGTTACTTTTTGATAGTCAAAGTTTGTAAACTTTGACGCTAAATATAATAATATATAAATAATAAACATATCATGTGAGATATTGTTAGATTTGTCTTAACATCTAATTTCTAAATATCATTTTTATGTGGCATTATTATATGTAACTATAGATATTTATGGATAACATGTTCATTGAAGACCGTGAAAAAGTAAATAAGCAATTTAGAGTGGGGCGGAGGGAGTATAACTTAGTTGGATCGTGTAGTATAATCTTCATCTGAATACTGAAGTAATGCATGATGAAATTGTTTATCTGAATTTGCCATTTCTAATTTGATATTATAGCTCGATACCAATTCAACTCGTAAAAGAGTTATTTATAGATACATTCTACACGGATTCCTATTTCAAGCAGTAGCATGCATTCAACAATATAAGAGACGTTATTTAACTGATCAATGAAATATTATGCATAGAAAATTCAAAAGTTATGTATTCATTTCTTCCTAGTTGCTGCACATTGGAAAAAACACACCATATATATAATACATGCATGGTTAAAAGGTGTCATTATTTTATGAGAAATTTTTATAGATTTAAATTATTATAATTTTTTAAAAGCAAGTAATATGAAGTTATATATTTATTCATGCAAATAAATTACATAAAATTATATTAAAAATATGTGGGCCTATTAAACTACACGTAAATATAGTTTACCATTATGGGAGTGTGTAACTTGCCACATCATTAGATTGAAAATTTAACATGACAAATTAATGTACAGCCCCTTGTATCTTACCAACGAAGATGCTCTTAAGTCGCTATCTGGTGTACCTCAATGTAATTTAGCTTTACTCTATAAATTAAAGTTATACGACTTTATGTAGAATTGAAGAGAACCTACGAATTGATCTCTATGAATTAAACACAACCTGTTTTGTTTCAGCTCCATAATCTTAGCTGCTTGAATATATATGGATGAAATGAGTTAATGAAATTGAGTTTAGAAATAAGAAGGTAAAAAAAGATAAATGAATATTGCCAAATAAGGAAAGTGTGTCAAACCTCTGGAAACAACTCAAAAATGAAAGTGTGTCAAACTCAATGAAAGAGAGAGAGAGAGGGAATAGTAGTATATCATTTTTAGCGATAATTAGAGATAGAGATTTTTACACTTCTAACTGTAACTTTAGGATAAAAGTGCCACGAATCTAACCCTGCAAAGTCAGAAAATGCAAAATAACCCTAACATTATAACACAATGTGCAGATATAATCTTTTGGCTTATTTTCGACGTTGGCTGAAAGTTTAGGGCATTGATTGAATGTGAAATAACAAAAATACCCCTTACCCTTAAACTGAATTTTTGTTCCCATTTTACCCTTTTTCTTCTTCTTCAAACCCCCCAACCCAAACCGCTAAGCCACCACCGTCGCCGCTGCTCCACCGTCCACCGTTGCTGCTTCGGCCAATATAGGTCTAGGAGACCAAAGGTATTCTGCAGAAGAAGGAGAAGAAGGGTGGGCGAGGGCTTTTTTGTATTTTCATTTTTAATATAGAGGCATAATGGTCATTTCCTTGAATTTCAAGCTAAAATTCACGTTGACAATCGAAGTCAACAACGTCCAGGGTTAGATTGGCACATACATTAAAAGGTTATGGTTATTTTGACACTTTCAACTTAGTGTTAGGGTTAAAACTGTTAGAGATATTCAGTTGATACATCCATTTTTAAGTAACACTTAAATTAATACACTAAAACTCATTAAATTAAGTAACACTTCATCTACCCATCAAATACATAGCTTTTATTTATCAAACATAACTTTCAATAAGGATGTAATTTAATAATTAAATCCCTGCATTTTAAAAAAAATAAAAGAATTAGATAATGATACGTTGCCTATTACTGTAGAAACTGTCCCTTATCCAAGCCCCCCAGCTCCAAATCCAAGCCGAGCCGGTTAACGTAGAGAAGCCCGTGAGATGAGGCGGTAACGGAAGCACACGTGTCGGTCCTGTCGGGTCTTATCCGGACAAAGGTAAAAAGTAGAGAGAGAGAGAGAGTGAAAGTGGATAATTTAGAGAGAGAAAGATACGTATGCATTTACGTAGCGTAGCGTATGTGGTATGGATTTATGCATAACATTCGAATTTTGATTTGAAGTCCGCTGACGCTGAGTGGCAGCTGGAGCGCACAAAATAAAAAAATGAAAGGCCCGCCAAAGATTTTGGGATTCAAAGCCTGGCCCCACTCTTCACATGCTTTTGCATCTACTCCTTTACCATTCTTTTCCTTCCTTCCTCCCTATCATCTTCTTTTTTGGACTGATTTTGATTATAAAATGGAATTAATATGGATCGAAATAAATTTCATCTCAATTCGTAATGACACCTTTTGAAACTATGAGGGCTAGATGCATCATCATTTTATTTAGAGTCAAGTGCTCGTGCTCATATGACCCTATATTTTGAGGATTTGTGCTAAGATGACCCTGTGAAATTGAAAAGTGCTATTGTAACCCCGTGTTTTGCTAAAATGTGCTAATAGAACCCTGGAGGCCTGAATTTGACCGGAAATACATGAAATAACTATTATATCCCTATTTTAAAAAAAGGTTAAAAGACGATTATATCCTCAGAAGTCTTCTTCTCTTTTCTTCTTCTTCCTCTTTTCTTCCTCGTCTTCTGCTCTTTTCTTCTTCTTCCTCGTTTCTGCCCTCAGAAGTCTTCTGCTCTTTTCTCCTTCCTCCTTTTTCTCTTCCTCTTTTCTTCTTCCTCTTTTCTTCTTCCTTCACTAGCCTCCAACCCAAATCCGCCATTAGCTTGGGTCGGACTCGTCCGGATCTTCTCAGATCTTCTTCTTCTCGAGCTTCTCCGAAGAGGCATCGGGTAGCGTTGAGGTGAAGAGGGATCGAGCTGCGTTGAGGTGTCGAGGCATCGGGCGGCGTCGAATCAAATTTAATCTATTCTGAGAAGAACCCAGAATGGAGCTCGTTTCTCCTGGCTCGAAGAACCACCGCTCTGACCGAAGCCCGCAAATCACAGTCTCCACCTGTGCCTCCTAGTCATTGTCGTCGACCTTTTCGGACTCCGGCGCGGCATAGGCGGAGTTCATGTTCTTGAGAACACCGGTGGTGCGGAAGGAGACGGTTTTCAGGTTAGCAGTGAAAATGTGGGATTTTTTGTTGTTCTTGAAGTATTGGTAATTAAGTATAGAGAGGTTCAAATTAGCTATCGTGTTGGTAATTAGCTGTTCTCTGCTTCCATTTTTAACATGACTCTGGTTTATAGATGTTCTTGAAGTGTTGGGCAATCTGGGCAGTGAAAAAATGGGGTTTTGAGGGCTGTATTGAGACCGTGTTCTTGGGGTGAATTGGATTTAGGGGTGAAACTTGGGATTTTTCATTGATGTGTTGAGTAGTTAAGAATTTCTCATGGGTTAAGAATTTCTGTGGATAATTTTTGTCATTTGTGAGGAATGCAAAAATCCAGATTCCAGCGGTGGTGGGCGGCGGAGGTGGTGAAGGGGCGGTGGAGGTGGTGGTGGCGGAACAACGATGATGAAGAAGAAGAATGTAGGGGTATTTTAGTCATTATATTATTAGGTTTAAGACTAGGGATATTTTAGTCATTTTAGATTTGGTCAATGCCGGAAATTACCAAGTCAATGTTGGAATAGTGCCACAGGGTTATATCGGCACTTCTGATGCAAAACATAGGGCTACAATAGCACTTTTCAACTTCACAGGGTCATATTAGCACAAACCTCCAAAACATAGGGTCATATCAGTATTTTACCCTTTTATTTACTTAAGTGATAAATCAAGCTTTGTATTTATTGAAACATTATATTAGGGAAAGTGTCAAAATAACCCTATTAAATTGAGAAAGTGTAGATATAACCTTATAAAATTTGAAAGTGCGAAAATAACCTTAAGTTTTTGTAAAATTGCTGGCATTGAATCAAAAAGTCGGTCATTGACCATACATGAAAATACATAAATACCCTAAGTTTAAAACTATAAATTGTAAGACCATTTTACCCCTATAAATTGTAAGACCATTTTACCCCTATACTTCTTCTTCAAACAAATCTAGACTGCTGCTTCACCGCTTTATTGGACCTCCACCACTCCGCCACTGTTGCTCCGGTGCACTACCGGATCTCCGCCGCTGAAAAAATTTCCCTTTTCGATGGAAGAGCCTTGTTTCCTTTCTTTTCTCACCACTTCCGGGGCACCCCAACCTGGCCACCGCCCCCACCCCCCCCCCCTTCGAAACCATAGCCTACCCGCCACCCAACCACTGCTGCGCACCACCTCCGGCCGAACCTGACCACCACCCCACCTCTTAACCTACTAGCAACCAAGCCCTCATCGAAACCCTAGCCCACCAGCCACCTAGCCGCACCGCCTCCTGTCGAACTTGGAGAATCGAGATGGAGAGCCGAGATTAAGAATGAAAAGAATCGAGATGAGAATCGACGGGGAAGGTAAGGGTGGGAGAGGTGAGTTCACAATTTATGTCTCCCAAATTTTGACGGGGAAAAGTGAAGGTGAGAGAGGTGAGTTAACGTTGAAGGGGTTTGAGTATCGGCGGAGGGGAAATGTGAGGCTGAGTGAATAAAAGAAAGGAGAGGGGGTTATTCTTGTCTTTTTATTTTATTTGATTTTTGTTTTTTTTACTCGACGGTATTATGGTCATTTCATAAATTTCTGGCCAATTTGGATGTTGAGATTTTGGTAAGCAAAGTCTAGGGTTATATTTGCAGTTTTAGATTTTACAAGGTTATATTTTCACTTTTGAATAAAATATAGGGTTAAAAATGCACGTTTCTCTTTATATTATATTATATGCTTTTTATATTTTTTTAAAAGATTTTAAAAAATATAATTTAGAATTTTGTTGCTAGAAATTGTATTGATTCCGGCAAAAACGGCGATGGTGGCACTGACACATTTAAAGGGGATTGAGTAGAGATGATATGATATGGTGGCAGATGATATGATATGGTGGTAGATGGTGCAGATTATTGGGGATGTTTGAAGTTGAACTGAATTTAAATAAGTATAATAAACTGAACTGATATGAATTTAAATAAATATAAGACTAAATTATTTTTTAGTCCATTACATATTCACCAATACCTTCTTTTGGTGCTCGACTCTAAAACCACATTTAATTGCCTAGTAACATTCTGAAATTGAATCTTTTGGTTCCCTGAGTTGCTTTTCAGGTAAAGTCAACGGTAAAATTGGTCAAAATATGTAAAATTACCATTATACCATTGAGTTTAAAAAAAAAAAAAGAAAAGAAAATCAGTTACTGTTCATCTTCTCCAACACGACCTTGTTGGACAACAGTGGCCTCGTCGTGCCACCGGTGGACTCGCCTAAGTCGCTCCTGCAAGCCAGCCATCTGCCGCCTGCCACCATCACTTCCAGCTTCGCCTGTATACCCTTCGAGTGACTCACACATCTCAAAATTAGAAGTTTTCCTAATAATTCCTCGCGGCAACCTCTCTGTTCCCTCAGGCGCGCATCGATTTCCACTCTAAATCCGAAGTTTTCCTAATCATTCCTCAGACGCACAACTGTTAACTCAGGCGCATGCGCACATCGTGATTGTTTGATTTAGAGCGAATCCACTGATGACGGCAGAGACAAACTCTTACCGGAGGGCTGCTGCTCTGCCACAGAGGCGGCGATCCATTTTCTACGCCCCCATAGTTCAAATTGCAATGGTTTTTTGGCACTTTTCTTCCTCTCGACCCGGCGAGCCTTCGGTGAACCAGTGCGTTGAAGAGCAGCGGCGGCGGCGGTGGTCAGCGGCGGCGGCGGCGGAGTAAGGAGCAAGGGCCGACGACGGTTTAAGGTTTCCAACGAAATCCTAAAATAAAAGAAAAGTAAAAGGAAAGGAAAATTAAAGAAAAAAGAAAGGAAAAAGGAAATAGTTTTAAATTAGAATTTTTTAATTGAAAATATTTTTAATTAGTAAAATTACTAAAATACCCCTGATTATATAAAAAAGCATTTCGGTTTACCTGAAAACCATCTCAGAGACCAAAAGATTCAATTTCAGAATGTTACTAGGCGATTAAACGCAATTTTGGAGCCGAAGATCAAAAGAAAGTATTGGTGAATATGTAAGAGACTAAAAAAATAATTAAGTCTAAATATAATATACTAAATTGAATTTTAATAAATATAATATACTAAACTGAACTGAATAAAAAAGACAATGAACTGAACTGGACAAAAATAAATATAATATACTCAACTAAATTGAAATAAATATAATATACGGAACTGAAATGAATTTAAATAAATATAATAAATTGAATTGAATATAAATATGTATATAGTAAACTGACTTGAACTGAATTTAAATAAATATATTAAATTGAAATGACTTGAATATAAATAAGTATAATACACTGAACTGAATTGAAGTGAATTTAAATAAATATAATGCACTGAACTGAAATGAAATAAACTCAAATAAATATAATAAACAGAACTAAATATAAATATGTATTTAATATATTGAACGAAACTGAATTTAAATAAATATATTAAATAGAACTAAGTTGAATATAAATAAGTATAAGATACTGAATTGAATTGAAATAAATATAATAAACTAAACTGAACTGAATATAAATAAATATTATATACTAAACTGAACCTTATTTAAAATAATTATAAAAAACTAAACTAAACTAAATTTAAAAATGTAACATACTGAACTGAATATAAATAAATATAATATACTGAACTGAAATAAATATAAATAAATATAATACACTGAACTGAAATGAATTTAAATAAATATAATAAATTAAATTAAAATGAATCTAAATAAATATAATGATATGAATTTTGAATTACATAAAGAAATATGAAGGACCATTTGATAAATATACTAAAACCTAAGCATATACTCCCATATAGAAAAGGACTAAAATGACAACTTCATTTTGTAAACTCTCACACTTTTGTAACGATAGTGGACGCGATGATGAAGATGGACGCGGTGATGAAACACAAAGTTTCGATGATAAAATATGATTGATTGTAGATGAAACTGCGTGGTTCATTTTTTTTAGTAGTAATTGAATTACCCTATGTAATTTAGGAAAATAAAATTTTAATATCTGAGATGTATATTTCATGTTATTTATATGTATTCAACGTAACTAAACTATATATTAATTAATAGAACTAAATAAGTTCATTTTTTGAAGTTTACATTTAAGGTTAACATTCAATTCAATTATTAATAATAGACCGAACTAAACTTATATGCAATTTAACGAAATTGAACTAAATATTATTTAATATTTTAATATACTAAATTCAAATAGACTTTAATAATATATTGAAATATATTTAAACTTTAATAATATATTGAAATGTTTGAAAATTACACATAGTTACTAAACCCTAATTCCATTATTATGAAATTTTGTAACTAAACTCAAATGATTTAATTAAATTTAAAATATTAAAATATAAAATAAATATGAAATAAATATTTACTAAAATATTAATGTTTAAAATAATAATATTAAATATACATTTACTAACTTTTAATATTCAAAATGAATAATTACAATAAATATTTAAAATATACATTTATTAAAATATACACTTATTAAAATATACATATTCAAAATAAATATTTCGAAAATTTATTTACAATATTAATATTTGAAAAATGTTTTATAATAAATATTTAAATAAATATTACTAAAATATTCATACTTAAAATAAATATTTATTATATACTACTATTCAAAATAAATATTATAAAATTATTTGAAATATGAATATTTAAAATAAATATTTTCTTAAATAATAATATTTAAAATAAATATTTAATATAAAATTTACGAAAATATCATATTTAATATAAATATTTGCTAAAATATAAATATTTAGATCAAATATTAAAAATAACTATTTACTAAAATACAAAATTAATACTAAATATTATTATTTAAGACAAATACTCACTAAAATATTAGTATTTAAAATAAATATAAAATAAATATCTACTATAATATTTACCTAAATTAAATAATTAATATTTAACACTGAAAATAAATATTTAAAACAAACAATCACTAAAATTTAAAATTTTAAAATAATTTTCATAGCAATTAGAATTGAAAAAAGTTAAAAGGAGTTGAGCATAGTTTGGAGATGATGGTAGATGATATAATATGAAGGTAGACGATGGTAAAATTAGAAAACAGACGGAGCATTAAGCTTCATCAAATGTAAAAATTTGTTGAGAAATTTCGTAAAATCATATCAATTTACGCAGGCTAAAGTTTCATTAGTATATTTTAAATCCATATATTTTTTATTATCCAACACATTATTAACTATTATCAATGCATCCTCACTAAATATATTTTTTAGATCCGTCACTAAAAGTGGGTGAAAATTTTGTCTAAGAAAAGATCGTGGCCAGAAAGGAGGCCGGGACAACAGTGCGCAGTGGGAGAAGGTTGTGGTTGTGGTGAACAGTGGGAGAAGGCTGCATCGGGTTTAGATGAAAAGAGAAGGACGGGGTCGCAATTGTAACGAGGAAAGAGCCACGACAACAAAGGAGAAGGTTGCGAACCGAATGCTAGCGATTAGACTCAGACACTAGTACGAGTGCGAAACGACAACTAACGCAATTCGAGCGTGTGTACGTGTGCTTAGATTCACGCACTTGCACAAGTAGCTCTATTGCTTGTGGCCAGAGATGCGGTGGGTTTCGTGAGAAGGATAGTCGTAGGGTTGAACAAGTGCGAGGGCTTCTGCAGTGGCGGGAAGGATTGGGGAAATTACTGTCCCAAATCATATCCAAATAACACCACACCCAGATAATGATTACTATTACCAATTTACTATTTACTAGCACTAAGTACAGCTACTCAATATTAAAGTAGTCTAAGGAAGATTCTGTTTCCTCCTAGTCCATCAGAGAATCCAATTATACGAAGGCAAAATTAGAAATTACCTCGACAGCCACATTCTCCTCGTGTTACAACAGTCGAAACTGAGCTATGAAATCCACAAGGGCAAAGAGCCTTCATATATTTAGTAGCTAACATGAATTTATAAGTTGATACTACATAAAATAGTTCTTTGTCCGAGATTGAAGTATATGATATGTAGGGAAACAAAGGAGTAGCTATTTCTTGATTCACAATTTCACATGGTAGCACTTGCTAGTACTGCATTACAAAATCTTTAATGCGCTCGAGAGCTCCTCACTCTGGGCGAGAAGGACCGATCCCTGTGTCTCCTATAGGAATCATGATCATCACCTCTCCTCCCATAGGGAGAGGGTGACCGACCACGACGATCCCGACGAGATGGCTCTCTATCGTATCGTCTACGAGGTGAGCGACTACGAGAACGTCCTGTCCCATGTCCTACATCAACTATATCGTTAAATCATGCCCGCGAGTATTAAGAACACGACCAAACATGAAGAAGACCATACCTCGTCGAGCTCTGAGACCCTGATAACGTCCAGGGGTTGGTGTTCTACCACGCTTCCTCTTAGCCTACAAAAACATCCAGAGTGTGCAAGAGAACAAACCATTTTCAAATGAAGTTTAAGAGTTCATAGTAAAACAGAAGAACTGCAACGATGTTATCAGAAGATTATGAAATGATTCATCCTATCACTCATGAAGAGAACCCCGCAGAGTATATATCTAGTGCAGCAGTTCCTAACATACTATCCTAGACCGCTCAATAGGATTAACCGGTTCTTAAGCTCAGGAGCAAGACACAAACCTTTAATGATTTATGGAGACTGGAAAGAAAACCAGAAAAACTGAAGCAGCCAGTATTGTTTACTATATCAGATACTGTTACTGATGATGTAAAGGATCTAAGGGCATACGACCCTCTGGAAAATAATCGAGTTGATACGAAGAGTTTCAAGCGTCGATGAAGAGCGCATGTCGTGATAAGGTTCAACGTGTTAGACTCTAGAGCTTAGATTTCGAATTCGATGGAGCTACACAGAGCAAACCTGCTGCCAAAAATTTACCAGGCAACAGCGCTGGACATGAGCAAACCTCAAATTAACATCTCAGGCACATTATAGGGTGGAAAGGAAATTCTCCCTACTGACAGACAGGCAGTACCTTCTCCACAGTGATCAATCGACCTTCCAACACAGAACGATGGAGGTGCTTGATGCACCGTTCTGCATCCTCATTAGTTTCCATAGTAATGAAAGCAAAACCACGAGATTCCTTAGTGCGAGGGTCTGTCACGAGGTTGCAATCAGTAACCTGAAAAGTCAAAACATAAAAATAAATTAAAGAGAGCTAAGATTCATATTCAAATGGCACCATGAAGAAAAACATGATGCATCCCTCTTCAAGAAATGGCAATTAAAATTACAAATAGTTAAATATAAACATATTACCTTCCCTTCTTTGTTAAATAACTTCTCAAGATCACTGCTATGCACCCTAGTAGATAGCCCAGTCACATAAAGATTATTCCCAGGATTTGTCACATCAACAGAAGGTTCACGACTCCTGCAGAAATGAGTCTATTGTGTCATTTGGAAAAAGACAAAGAGTTGCACATACACAAAGCAAGTATCCCTCCATCCCACAGAATGCATCTTGTATAAAAATGTTCATCTGTTTTAAGAAGACCGATTTTCTATTATTCACATTTCATGCCCTTAAAGCTTAACTTATGTTTTGTTCATTGCAATCCATACAAAGTTCTACATTAGTCTACTAGGACTGGTAACTTCATATTTTATACCTCACAATCCATATAAAATTGTACCATGGTTAAACATGACTTTTTAAGTTGAACTGAGAAAGTGATTCGAATGGATGAAACTCAAAATAGCTAGACTTGTAGAGAAAAAGATATGAATATGCATCAACCATCACAACACTCTCTCTCTCTTTCAGACACACAAACACACACAAAATTACACATAGAGACAAAATACATGGAGTAACGACTCAGTAACTGTAGCTAACATAAAAATTAGAATAAGCTATACCTAGAACGACTCCTCCGAGACCTTGACAGCGATCTTGAGCGATGATGCCTTGGAGGAGGCGACAATGAGTCACGGCCACGGCCCCTAGGCCGAGGCGACAGGGACCGTGGCTCCTTGTCGCCACAGCGTAGGGGCCGTGGCGACATGGAGCCACGGTTACTAGGACGAGGCGACAAAGAGCCACGGTTACTAGGACGAGGCGACAAAGAGCCACGGTCCCTTGGCCGAGGTGACAATGAGCCACGGTCCTTAGGCCGAGGTGACAATGAGCCACGGTCCCTTGGACGGGGTGATGGTGAGCCACGGTCCCTTGGCTGAGGCGATAAGGAGCTCCGATCCCTTGGCGACAAGGAGCTCTGATCCTTCAGCTGCGGTGACAAGGAGCCCCGATCCCTCAGTTGTGGTGACAAGGAGCCAGGTGGCGATGCCGACCTAGAAATGCAAATAGCATACAGAAATTCATCGCACAAAAGAACACACATACACAGAAACACACAGCAATGGATCAAATTTAAGCTGAAAATTCACCTTTCATCTATCGGAGAAGACATCTGCACAAGGCAAAGGAATGCAGAACAATAATCAAAATATCATAAACTGAATAACATAATTAAGCTTAAAAATCACACCAAACACGAACGAATTCTCACAAAGCAGCAATTCACAGGGATAATGTTAACAATGATTACGCAGAATAGAAACAATTATACAATTGAGACATGAATTAGAGCTGACCTTGCGTAGAGAGGATCAGGAGCGAAAAACCCTAGCGCTTAGCGATGGAGAGTGCGTGAGTTCTTCCAGACTTCTTAGCAGGTGTTCTGATATTGTGATATTTGTAAATTAAAAGGCGTACTTGCTTCTTAGCTCATTGTCGTAAAGGCGTTGACTCCGTAAGATAAAAAGCGCCTACGCTCGTCACGACTTTTCAAAATTTTAACATAGTACAGATAATTTTAGGGGCAGCGCCAGCACGGTTAGAGAGAGTAGACGTAAGGCCATGGGCAGTGGTAGAGACCGCTACCGGTCTCTTACCAATTAAATATATTATTTTTCTCCCTCTCTCTCTTCCACCTCAGCTTAAGAGACCACTTAAGAGACACCCCCTTTTTTTCTCCACAATGGTTAAGAGACCACTGTACACTATTCATGGAACCCACTTGATTTTCTCTATCCTACTCATTAATTTGACCATTACATATTATTTTAAATAAATTTGTCCACCAAAATAAGTTTAAATATTTAAATTTAAATTCGTTTTTAAATTTAAATTCGTTACAAAATTTAAATTCGTTACAAAATTTAAATTCGTTTTTAAATTTAAATTCGTTTTTAAATTTAAATTCGTTTTAAAATTTAAATTCGTTTTAAAATTTAAATTCGTTTTAAAATTTAAATTTTGTAACGTTTTTGAATTTAAATTCGTTTCCATATTATTTTAATATAATGTTTAAATATTTAAATTTAAATTCATTTTTTGAAAATATTTTAAATAATTTGTTTTTCTCGTTCTTGTCAATACGATGCTTCAGTGTAAAAAATAAAATGAATTTTAATTTTTTTGAAGAAGCTATCGAAACGAAATTAAATAAATGAATACTATGAGAATTCATCTTTTCTATAAAATAATATGGAAAACATAAAAAGTGCGCGAAACCAATTGTAACAACTATGAACATAACTTTAAATACTAAATAATATTACAATTTAAAAATCATTGTGGAATACTTAAAAAATCAAAAATAATATTAAAATTGAAATACTTAAAAAATAAAAAAATTTAGATTTTTTTTAAAAATATATGCTTGGGACACGTGTCGCCACCAGAATGGGACACGTGTCCCATTAAAATTTTTGAAGCGTCCGTCTTCCATTAAAAAATGTTGCAGACACGTGGCCCAACCCGTGGGTGCCACGTGTCAGCAACAGAAAATTTAAAAAAAAAAAAGCCAGAGGCTGAGTGGGACACGTGGCCCACTCAGGTGGCGACACGTGTCCCACCCATTGAAGAATCAACAATTGCGGCCGAGCCCATGTGCTTGGTCAGTGGCTTTTGGCAAGAGGCCGGGCTCTTAGGGCATGGGCAGTGGTGGTCTCTTAAAATTAAAAGACCGCTTAAGAGACCGAAAACCACCACAGTGGTGGTCTTTTAAGCGGTCTCTTGTTAAGAGACCGCGGACCGAGCTCTTACTAAGAGCCCGGCCTCTTGCCAAAAGCCACTGACCAAGCACATGGGCTCGGCCGCAATTGTTGATTCTTCAATGGGTGGGACACGTGTCGCCACCTGAGTGGGCCACGTGTCCCACTCAGCCTCTGGCTTTTTTTTTTTTAAATTTTCTGTTGCTGACACGTGGCACCCACGGGTTGGGCCACGTGTCTGCAACATTTTTTAATGGAAGACGGACGCTTCAAAAATTTTAATGGGACACGTGTCCCATTCTGGTGGCGACACGTGTCCCAAGCATATATTTTTAAAAAAAATCTAAATTTTTTTATTTTTTAAGTATTTCAATTTTAATATTATTTTTGATTTTTTAAGTATTCCACAATGATTTTTAAATTGTAATATTATTTAGTATTTAAAGTTATGTTCATAGTTGTTACAATTGGTTTCGCGCACTTTTTATGTTTTCCATATTATTTTATAGAAAAGATGAATTCTCATAGTATTCATTTATTTAATTTCGTTTCGATAGCTTCTTCAAAAAAATTAAAATTCATTTTATTTTTTACACTGAAGCATCGTATTGACAAGAACGAGAAAAACAAATTATTTAAAATATTTTCAAAAAATGAATTTAAATTTAAATATTTAAACATTATATTAAAATAATATGGAAACGAATTTAAATTCAAAAACGTTACAAAATTTAAATTTTAAAACGAATTTAAATTTTAAAACGAATTTAAATTTTAAAACGAATTTAAATTTAAAAACGAATTTAAATTTAAAAACGAATTTAAATTTTGTAACGAATTTAAATTTTGTAACGAATTTAAATTTAAAAACGAATTTAAATTTAAATATTTAAACTTATTTTGGTGGACAAATTTATTTAAAATAATATGTAATGGTCAAATTAATGAGTAGGATAGAGAAAATCAAGTGGGTTCCATGAATAGTGTACAGTGGTCTCTTAACCATTGTGGAGAAAAAAAGGGGGTGTCTCTTAAGTGGTCTCTTAAGCTGAGGTGGAAGAGAGAGAGGGAGAAAAATAATATATTTAATTGGTAAGAGACCGGTAGCGGTCTCTACCACTGCCCATGACCTTAGTAAGAGCTCGGTCCGCGGTCTCTTAACAAGAGACCGCTTAAAAGACCACCACTGTGGTGGTTTTCGGTCTCTTAAGCGGTCTTTTAATTTTAAGAGACCACCACTGCCCATGCCCTAAGACTTGATTTATGAGCGTGGAATTAGAATTTTAAAATTGGAACTAGTTTTATATAGTTATGGTAATAACTGTAATCAATGTTTCCAAATGATAATTATGATATCCAACTTATTATCCTCTCAATTCAGTAACATTTCAATTTGAAAGTACTTTAATTTAATTTTAAACTTAAAATCAAACTAAAACACGAGCGAATTCTCGCAGCAATTAACAGGGAACATGTTGACAATGATTACGTAGAATAGGAACATATACAGAATTCCTGAATTCTTAAAACTAGAAGAAACAATTATACAATTAACGCATGAATTAGGAGCAAAAAGCCCTAGTGAAGGAGAGTGCATGAGTTCTTCCTGACTTCTCAAAGGGTAGCAGTAATATTGTAAATTAAATAGCGTAGTATCCTCTTAAGCTCTTTGGCACTAAAAAGTGCTAAAATCCTCGTAAGTTTTCAACGTTTTAACAGAACAGATAATTTTAGGGGCATTTGGTTAGAGAGAATCGACGAAAGAATCAATCTATGAGTGCGGAATTAGAATTTTAAAACTGAAAATTACAGGAAAGGATCCTTATTACTCTATGATTTTGCGATAACCTCTCAATTTGATGCTATTTAGTTTAATTTTAATATATTATTCCTGTTTTCATGATGTTTAACATTAGTTTAACTTGATCAAAAGACAAAAATCAACTTTATTTCCTTCTTTCCATAATATTTCAAGAGAATCGTCCTTAATTTAAACCAACATATGCCAAAAAGGAAACTCTGCTTCTATACCATGGCTTCATAAACGGATCATAATTAATTGAATCTATGAACAAAGAATCATAAACTCAGAATGGAAAAGACAAGGTTTTCCATTGCAATATAATAATGATTTTACATTTGGCAAAAATTCTGTGCAAAACTGAAGACTAACACAATCAAATTTGAAGAACTCACAACCTACATTAGACTCTCTGATCTAACCGAGAGTATAGAATTGAACAAGCAACATGGAATCTTTGTAAGTGGCAGATTTTACAGTAAGCTAAATAAATACACACTCCGGTGAACAATGATAATAAATCAACAGGCTGGAAAAAGAAGATTAAATCAGCTCTTGAGCAGAATCTCGAGACTGTCGAAGAAAAGTGGTGCCATTTCGGGACTTGGTGTTTTGATTGCACACTTCACACCAGGTACTCCAATGACTGCCGTTAGTTCTATCAGGAATGGAATTCCTCTAGGAATTTTAGCCGAGAGATACAGTACTTCTTGGTTTGCATGCTTGCGCTTGGCTATGAAGAACACATTAGAAGCAGACAACCGGTCTAATGTCTGATCCACGCTATTCATCACAATCCCTGGAAACTCCTTTAGAACTTCGTTTGAATCGGGCAATGACTTCCAGGTCTGCAACAGTCATATTTTGTCATTTAATGATCATCCATCCAGCATAGAAATACCATACCTACTCAACTTAGTACAAGACTGAATTTGTTCGTATCATAGGGATATACTTTCATTCATTTATTAATAAGGATAACATTTAGAGGGGCTGAAGGATAACTTAATAGTGGACCAATATTTCTTACCTCGAGAAAGGTGCCACGCTCCATTCTGCCATCCTCAGAAAAGAATACCATGAAAGGAATTTGGTCGTTGAAGTACCACACAGGCTGTTGATTATTTTTTACTGCAACTTGCAAAATTGAGCTAGGTGGACCTGGAGATACATTTTGGAAAAGGACCATAGGCAAAAGAACACTTGTAGATGTCCCAGGTTGCAACTGGGGAACCTGATATAGAGATGACAATGTCAGTGAACTTCTCCATAACATGAAAAATGACATTTATGACATGTTTAAAAACCACCTGCAGGGGTTCACTAGCCGCAAGTCCAAATGTATTCTTGTTGAACTGGATCATGAAACCATCAAGAGCAAGCTGGCTGTTGTTCTCAAACAACATGCTGTAAAATATCTGTCCATCTCTACGCACCACCTGTGCATTGATTTGTAAACCCTGACCAGTAGCAGCTGGTAATACTACTGGCAAAGGAGGACTGTATGCCAAGAACGATTGTCAGATGTCATTATGGAATGAGCATAAGAGAAAATGAAATGGGAAACAAGAAACATAATTTTCTAGCTCGGCTGATTTTACCACACAACCCTCTTCAGAATTTTCAATTGCACATGTACTTATAATGAATCAGAACTGAGCATACCCAGCAGCAGCAGTAGGCTCATTGACAGAAACAATAGCACTGCTATTGTCCAGGCCTAAGTCAAGCAAATCAGGCACGGGTGCAGGAGCCGCCGGTGGAGCTGGAGCAGCTACAGGTTGTCTTCCAGTATATTGAGCAGAGCTCGAAGTAATTGGCGGTGATGCACTACTGCTGTGGGCAGGTGATTCAGAATACCCTATTTCACTACCGTCTACGTAATCATCATCCTCTGATCTCTGAGCTGTCTTTACCCGGGTCACAAATGCCTCCGGGGGTTTGTGATATACAGATGACAACGTGGCAATGTTTGCTAAAAGTTCATCCAAGAGAGAAGGATCGAGCAGGTTTGAGTCATCACTAATAACAGGCTTTTCAGCCAGCACAACATCCTTTGCTGCCTGAAATTTGATAAATGCACACTATATTAGTTCATGGTCAAAAGTATGCCATATGCATATAACTTAGCAATGTTATTTAATAGCCATGGTTATCAACTGGGACTTCAACTTTAAAAAAAGCACAAGAAGGATTTTAAATATAATACTCTGCCTTGCAGAATATGACATGCAAGGCATATCATGTGAATCATTAAGGAAGTAAAGAAAAAGGAGAAGTATCACCTATGACAAAGTCACATACCTCTGGATCAGTTGAGAGAAGTCGCCAGTATATATATGCACGATCACGCAAATCTGGATTATCCGTCTCCACAGTTGCATTGTTCAACACAACCTTCAAGTACAAACGATGGAGGTGGAGTAAGATAACAAATGTTACCAAAAAAAAGTAGAAAGATAACAAACTAAATATCAATCAGAAAGCAAAACTACATTGAATTAAAATCCTACAGTATATTGATTGCCCACAAATTTATAAACTAACTTTTAAAATACTTTGGTAGCTTGTCCCCAAGTTAGATGCTCAGGTTTCTAACAGCAGCCAACTGCTGACCTTTATTCCTTCAGATTTCTAGCCTAACAACTTAGCGGTTAAAAGCCAAAAAAAACGTCTCTTTGTTCATTTTTAAGTTGCAGTTATCAAGTTCACATGGAGTGCAAGTGCTAGCTAATCAATTTGGACATTTCACTCTCTACTTTCTACACTCTAATTTCTACAGTATCAAGATAATAGTGATAAAGAAGCCTGCAGCATAGAAGGCCAAATAAACTTTCAAAGAATTTGGCATTTGACCCCTTATCATAATGGGAAAAAATATAAATCACTGAGGTCATAAATCACTAAAACTTGTTCTAGGTATCCCTTGTCGAATAAGAGGGACTATACTATAGACAACAAAAACTACATCAAGTAACTCAGCTAAGAGAATCTTAATTCCTTGCCAACCATTGAGTGAGAGGAGAAAAACCTGAATCATTTGTTGTGGGCCTTCAGTGGGTTTTTTCAGGAAAAGCTTGACAGTAGCTGTCAGTAATTGCAATTGGACCTGTGCAGGTTCCTCAGGGAAGGTCTCTAGAAAGCTTTCCAGAAGTTCATCGGCATTGTCAATTCTCTCCGCATATTCACCAATAATCCAGATCATTGATGCCTTACATCACACATAAAAATAAGTCAGATCTAAATGCAAATAAGGTAACACTAATGCAAACAAACTGCTCCACTGCAGAATACCTTGGCCTCTGGCTCATCTAAAGTGTCCAGGCTCTCACAAAGTGTTGCAATAATGGATTCATATCTGAGGAGAAAGAACCATTCAATAGAAACACGGCACATAAACCCCTTAAGGAATACAAGAAAAGCACTTACGTGTTAGGATATCTTCTAAAGATATCTTTGATGACAATAATAGCTTCTTGAACAACATAGTTCACTTTGATTTTAATCAACTCGAGCAAGACACTAATACATCGTTCAGCAGCTCTCTCTAGCTTGATGGCACAACGTCCAATAGCACGGACAGCTTTCCTCACAAAATCTACATCCACCTCTGTAGCATATTCCTTGAACTCCAACAGGACCTAAAAAGTGAACTGAATACCATCATTACATGAAAAGGCAAGAAACCAAAAGGGTCTTCCATCTAAATTCTACCAACCTGGTCTATATTTCTGTCTGAAGCAAGCTTGATCATGATTTCTAACTTTTCCATCTTCACATATATTGGATCATTGTATTTGCAAAAGAACACCTGAAAGACATGTTCAGCAATTTATGAGAAATTCAGTACAAAAGGAAAGTTGCATCATTTGGGGCATTCAGTATAAATTTTACTGCAAATTCCACATCCAACTACCTTGATTTCATGGGCGAGGATTGTAGGCCGCTTCTGTACGATTAAATTTATATTTCTTAATGCAACATACTGAATTTCAGGTTCTGCTGAAAGCAATGTAACAAGTGGAGGAGCCATTTTCTTGCAGAGATTCCGTACAACATCAGTGCTTGTAATCAGCTCCATTTGTTGAAGAATCATCTGCAAGACCATCAGAATGTAACTAACTCCTTCAGTTTAAAGTAGAAAGCAGATGTCAAGCAAGAGGCTGGTTAACAAATTTAAGGGTTAGAAAAAGAACTGATGTATCTCTTCTGCTAACCACATATACAGAGAGTAACAGCATGTTACCTTGACAGCTGACAAAACAACTGCACAATTTGCATGCTGCAATCTTGGAGTAACTCTCTCAACTATATTTTCAGCTTCACGAGCATCAGTTGTTTTATACTTGGATAGAGCATCCAAAATAAAAACTTGACCCCACCTACACTCATTCAGAATTACAAGGTATAAGAGCAAGAAAACAGTTCTAATGTTGCAGAAAAAAATAACACAAAATAGTTAAAAGCCATTAACCA
This sequence comes from Rubia yunnanensis, assembly GCA_037428765.1. Taxonomy (NCBI): domain Eukaryota; kingdom Viridiplantae; phylum Streptophyta; class Magnoliopsida; order Gentianales; family Rubiaceae; genus Rubia; species Rubia yunnanensis. The sequence goes on along the minus strand of CM075064.1, from coordinate 117,509,557 downwards.
TTGGCAGGTGTAAAATTTACTTATTTATAACTATTTAAATTTTATTTTAAAATACACAATGAGGGACATATGTGAGGAAGCAATAAGTATTTTTACATTTTAAAAAATGTCCTAAATTTAATTAGATTGTAATTTATCATTCACTTTGTTCACGCGACACTTACATGTAACACCATAATTGATTTATTATCCTATTAAGCTGGAGTTTTTAACAATTCATGCATTAGGTATATCTATCAACACTAAACATAAGCCTACAACTTATACCTCCTAAACCATAAATTTCCAGGAATCGCATCTATGTCAAATAACGGAGGATTTAGTAAACTCACTCTGTGCATTCATTAAGAGCAGTGAGAAGTTTTGACAACGTGTGGCTGGTTATCTCAAAGATTGGCTTAGCACTGGTTTCTTGAATCTCAGCAAGAGATGCTACAGCGTTTGCTACCACCATCGGATTGTTGTCAGATATCAAATCTTTTAGAGCTTCTAGAAAGCCCCTATCTTCGACCAATTCAGCATTGATGTCATAAAGTTTAGCAACACAAATAGCAGCTGTCTTGCGAACATATGGATCATCATCCTGATATGACCATAAAAAAGTTAATAACAGTGGTCAATAAAAACAATTTGTATCCCTCTCCAGGCAAACAAAACCCAGCAAACAAATTACCTTGAGACACCTTTGAAGAGGATCGCAGAGATACTCGGTGATTTTATCAACTCGAATGCAACCCATTGTTCGTACAGCCAAGGCACGAATCAAAGGGTTTGGGTCTTGTGAATCCTGCACCAAAAGCGTGTCATAAATAATCACTAAGACTCCACTACACAGGTAAACATCATTCTAAATGAATCTGAACTGAAGAAATCTCCTATATACCTTATGGATTGGTAATCATTTTTTAACATTCGTTTCATTTTAGCCCTATAAGTGGTCCGAGGAAGCAGTATATATCTAAGATGGAACAGCATAACTATGGTATCCCAGCTTAGTAGCCTTTTTAGCTTGTGAACTGGTAAGTAGCAATACCAAATTTTGTCAAGGGTCACATGAAGGATATCAGGGGTCACAGGACCTAATTTCATATTTATTTACCCAAGCAAAAGTCCCAAGTTCTGAAAATGTGATTTAGAATCTATTCATGAGAAAAAATATATGCATCCCAAAGTTCCGTAGCCTTTGAACATGAAGACATGTTATTTTTCCATGATTTATAAAATGGAAAAAAATAAAATCTAGCCATTTTGAACTTGAAATGCCACAAGATCTAACCCAAACACATCCTCTGTCAAGTCACCAGAATAACAAACACATCTATCAGCATGAATTTCTTTCCTGCAATGCGGAATTACACTCAGAGAGAGCCCTTTTCATAAGGTACTGACTTGAGAAAAAAAGGAAGATAGCAGTCTCTTAGCATTCCATCAAATAGAAATAGTCCATCAACTTAAGGTGCAATTTAGATACATCATTAGAGTTTCTTAGGAAGGCCAACTTCTTAAACGTTACCTAACTACCGACTCAAACAATAGAAATTAAAATCATCATCAAGCAATAGTAGTGTATGAGTTCGAGTAGTGATTGTACCTTAACAAAGGTATTTACAGCAAGAATAGCCAGGTCAGGCTGGCTTTTGGCATAATTAATGAGATACAAGTACACAAGCTTCTTCAACTCCAAATTCTCAGTTTGCATACAGTTAACAACATCGGTGAACAGTGACGACACATCTTTCCCAACGGTCATCGCAGCAATAACCTTCTTAACCGCATCCTTCCTCTTATCCTACATTATAAAATAACGCCCAATCTCAATTCATCAATCCAATTCCTAACATACACAAACCAGATCGTTCATAAATCAATTAAAAGAAAAAACACAACGCATAGATCTGAGGACGAAATCTCGATGAAGTAACGGAACTCAAGCAGATCACTATGCATCGATAATATGCAAATCAAGCAGATCATTCCTACACAGCTAGTAAATGCTGAAAACGAGCTCAAACTTAACGGAGAAACAAATTTCACGGCGATACCGTTGTACAGAGAAAGCAATTTACCTTGTACTGTGAATTGAGTTCTTCTTTGAGCTCGGGGATTTCGCCCTTCTTCGTGGTGGAGAAATACTTGGAGTCGTGTCCACTCATTTTCGCTTCGCAATACTCCGGCGACCGAAGCGTAGATCAGAGACGGTGATTTCGCGCGGCCCTCCGTTTGGGGGTTTCGGGAACTTGTGCACGGGGACGAGTTTGGAGTTCGACGGGTAAAATGGAGTGTGTCTTGATCAAAACCGGTTTGTTAGTTGGACCGAACCGCCCTATGCAAATCTCCATTTTACCCCAGGTCATTAATTTTAATATAATATTTAAATTGTTAAAATTGTTCCAGATACAGGCCCTCCGAACTCCGCCTCCGGCGCGCCGCTGACCGTCCACCACCGGATCGGATCTTGACGTTCCACTGCTTTTTTTTATATCAGAATTATCAGAATTCAACAAACAACAACTCTTTTTTTTCCACTGCTTCTTTTTATTCCTCATCAATTCTTTCATCTTCCGAGCGTGAAAGAATTGAACAATTAGTTTTGATGGAGGCAAAAGTTACGCCAGGTTTGCACAGTTCAACGTGGAGATCCTCTGACATCGTTACGAGGAGATCTAGCATTTCATTAATCCAAAAAAGCTGGAGCAACTTCCGAACCACTGTTAATTGTGATCTTGGAGGCAGAAAACGTTGGAATGTAAAGAGACCATTACTGCTGGAGGTTTCTCGTTCTTCTCAGAATTTTCGAGGTATTGTTTAAAATGATTACTTATTGTCTACATGAATGTCAGACATAGTGCCTAATTGTTGAAGTTTATTTATATTATAGCTTCGGTGCCTGAGTCTGAAAGAGCTGCCACAGGTGCTGATGCAGATGCGCTTTTGAAGGTAGATGTTACTGTTTGATGTCCTTGAATATTTTGTATAACTACCCCATGAACTGTAAATGATTGCAGAGCAAGTCAGAAGACATTGTACTGTTGCTAGAGGGACGCTGTATATATCTGGTTGGTGAGTTCATTTTCCCATCGTCTGTGACTTTGAGTTTTGAGATGAATTTTTCTTGTCCATTGTATCATGCCTTGTGATTTGTAGGATACGATGTCTCTCTTCTGTGCTTTACCCCCTAAAAGTCGGCATTTGGAGTTTCCTAACTAGTATAAATTATGTTGGTTTAGAGAAACTGTGCTTGAGTTGAAAAAACGGATTGTAAGCTTGGTATGCAAGCTGTTTTTTTTATCTATAGCATTGTCTGTTATATATCTATGGTTTCGCAAAATACACTTTTTGTTGTTATTATTACTGGTCTATCTGAATGGCTTGCCTCAGTTTTGCTTTTAAGATGTTCCAACATATGGAGTTGGTATGAACTTGAAGGAGTTTGCCTTTGAGTAATATATCGAGTTTTTTTTTTGCAACGGAGTTGGGTGAGTAGGAGACAGATAGAGAGAGGTGGCATCTGTGTTTTCTCTGAGAAGATTTTAAGAAAATCTAAAATGCTAGTGGTAGAGCCCATGTTATTGTCCTTCAAGCAGAAACAAAATGCAGAATGAATTTTAGAGGATGTGATGGTATTTGTTCATAGAATTTGGAAGGGATCACAGCGCTGTATGGTCTGGCATGATTAATAACTAAAATCTTATCAACTTGAAAGAATAAATACATGTTTCTCCTCTTTTCTTCTTGAAGTTCATTTGCTCGTAATTTAAAGTAATATGCATATGACTCCGGAAATTCTTCTCCAGGAATGATGGGCTCTGGCAAAACTACTGTGGGCAGAATTATGTCAGAAGCCCTCAACTATGGATTTTTTGATTGGTTTATCTCTAGATCACTTTCGTTTTCCTTGCTTTCTAATACTGCATATAACAAACCATATCTACAAATCCATGGCTGAGCATCTATGTTCAAATGTAAGTTTTTCATTTTTCAATACTGAAGGTTTTTTTGTTGTCGTTGATAATGCTTCAGTGACAAATTAATAGAGGAAGGGGTTGGAGGAACTACTGTTTCTGAGATATTTCAGTTGTATGGTGAGAGCTTCTTTAGGAACAAAGAGGTGATATACTAAAATTCCATTTTCTTATTAGTTAAATTCTTGAGATATGCAACATTTGAAACTTAACCAGCTATATATATATATATATATATATATATATATATATATATTTATAGTCAGCATGTAAAACATTTGGCTTGAGATTTCAGTTTGCATGTCATGCTAAGTTGTTTAAGGTAGTATGTATGTTCAAACTCTTCTGAAGCTGTACATTTTCTGTCTCTGTGTCAAAACAAGACACTTGACCTTTACTTTTTCCTAACCAATCTCTTTTGATACTTTCTCTATTTTTTTCTCTCTCTTGTTTAGCCAAACGTGTAGCTGTGATGATCTAATCCCCTCATTTTCTTGTCAAAAAGAACACAAGATGTGTGGAGATTTTTCTAAATTTGTTGATGAAGGAAAATGTCTCAAAAAAATATTTTAGTCTTGAAGGATGCTAGACGAGCTTTTTATGTTTCTCTATCTTGTATTTCATAAAATCTTAGAAAGGCTTCTCTTCAAGCCAACCCCAGTGCAAACTGAACATAATCTTTAATGTTGTGTTACTATCTCTAGTTTTCTTCATTGCTTTGATATTCAGCATGTCCTGTATATTCTCTGACATGCATATATCTTCATTTGCTCATTTTTGTAGACTGCAGTATTAAAAGAGGTGTCATTAATGCAACAGCTAGTCGTTTCGACAGGTGGGGGTGCAGTTGTTCGGCCCATTAATTGGTATCATCAATATTGTCAATTTCCTATTACTTTGCTTTGAACATTAAAATGCTTTATTAATTTTCCAATTGGCTTACTCATGTTAGGAGATACATGCATGAAGGACTTAGTGTTTGGTTAGATGTACCTTTGGAAGCCTTGGCAAGAAGAATTGCAGAGGTTGGGACTGATTCACGCCCCCTTCTCAATGGTGAATTGGGAGATGCTTATACAAAGGTGTGCAGTTTTCTTATATTACAGAATGTGCAGGAGATGGGCAACTATCCTTTTTTATTTTCTAAATAATATACTCATATTGTTTGATGTCTCCTGCATTTTGTGTAGGCTTTGAAGCGTTTATCCATCCTTCTAGAGGAGAGGGGAGAAGCATATGCCAATGCAAATGCCAGGGTTTCCCTTGATGGTATGATGTACCCAATTTCAAATTCTTCCCCTGAAATGCTCCCAACACCACCTGCAATACCAACCCTTATCCTAAAAGCTTCGTGAGAGAGAATTTCGAAAAAGAAGATAGATGAGCAAGAAAACAATAAATTAAGTATAAAGTTCATCTGTATATTAACTTTTTCAAGATTGCAGACATGGCAGTCAAATATGCATGTGAAGATGTATGCAAGCTCACACCAGTGATGATTGCAGTTGAGGTATCTTTCCATCTTCTGCAATATTCAAGTTCAGCAGTACTTGTTTCGGTTAAGCATGCTTTTTTAAGTGCTTCCAGCCTATATGTTATTGTGCTCAACTGCTCATAGTGAAAAAGGACAATTGATCCACCCTGCACATTTTTGTTTAAAGAGGGGAGAATGGCTAGCACAACTGTAAGGGGATGCTGTTCTTTGTTATTACCTCAGTTTGTGACTACCCTCTTAAATGTGCAGCTACAATAAGTGACTGCATCCTTGTAACATAGTCTCTTTACACAGATTCTTTGCTAAACAATATTGATTCATTCCCACTTAATCACTTATTACATTGTTAGATCTGGTAAACATATGCTGTTTAGAATCGGCAGTGTTACTTGCTATTCTAACTAAAACACCTATTGTTTTCAGGCACTCGTACAAATTGAGAACTTCTTAAAGAATCAATGTACAACTTCTTGAAGAATTAATGTAGAGTCGATGTACCAGACTGAAGTAATGATAATATGCCAGATATTTTCTCGTCCATATTCGAAAGAGGTTATACATTAAATTTTCTAGCAATAGGAAATGATGATCTTATAGACTGTTGTAACTCTGAAATGTTTATATTATATTTTTAATACTAGGTGGTAGACAATGTAATTGTTTCTGACCTGGAAATAATGAGTTATTTATGTTTTATACTAGGTGTATTTATTCAAATGAGATTTTAAGATGTTGTAGGTTCTTTCTTTCGCACTACTACTGCTTTCTGAAATGCAATCTTGTATTTTGTTTGTTTGAAACTGAGATGCTTTATGGAATGCTGAGTTGGAGTATTTCGTTTGTTTGAAACTGCAGTTCTGCTTTTGAAATGCTATATTTACTTTCTTTGTCTGAAACTGAAATGCATGCTTTCAATTTTTTTATAACAAATGTTATCAATTAAAGTTCTTTGGAAGCGTGATTGTTACCACCTTCTTTATCAGTTACAGTCACTGTAATATGGTACACAACAAAACCTCAAAAAGAATACTTTAAAAGAAACAATATACATTGAGGGCATGTATGAGAGAGTTGTACTTATAAATAAAACTGACTTATTTTGAAAACAAGATAAACCTATTTCTGCTTTTCCTTCCAAAATATTTTCTGCTTCTAAAATAAGCACTGCTTTAGTTGTTTACCAAATAGGGAAAGTCTCATGAAAGGCAGTCTATCCATAAGCTTATGGACAGTATTCGAGAGCATTTGCCTTAAATATTGTAATTTTTTATAAAATTTAAATATTACATTTTATAAGTTAAAACAAGTAATATTATGTATTTGAAGGTGAAAATATAAAAATATATGATATAAAAATATATTTTCAAAAAATTTAAATTTTGTATGTAATTTAAGAAATACAGTGTATAAGATAAAAAATAAATGACATATGCATAAGCTTATAGACATACCACTTGTCAGGAGACTCACTCTACCAAATAATAAAAACTGTCTAGCTTATAAATAAAATACTTATTAGTAAAGCACTAATAAACCGGCCAAACACACCCACGTCAGATTCAAAGTTTCAAACTCTCTGCCCGCAACATTAAATGCAGTGCAAACACTATTCAGTCACGAGACACCCAATTGTACAACCATAAACTCAGCACACTTCGTGAACTATGATAAAAGATGAAACCTAGATTCAGGTCGAAGAAATGATGAATCTCCCTAAATACCAAATGAACCGACATTCACCAAAACTGTATCCCATCTCAAGTATCCCACCATGTTAATCAAATGTCACATTGAAATACAATGTCAAATCCTATACTCAGCATTGGAGATGGAAAGCATCAAACAAGAACCATCACGGAGGCTAGGAACAACCCGTGGAAAGTCGAGGCCCTGAGAAAGGTTCAGGAATTGTCAATCGCGGGATCCATAATTCTCATCTGGTGAGGCTGATCCACCTCACCGCTCCGCCTCCAAAACGCCCTCCTCCACCAAACTTCAAACCCACGCTGGATGTTAGGGCAATCTTCTCCTGAATTCAGGAAGCGATCAAACCAAGACATGAAAATGTCCTGCTGCCATGTCAAAGGCAGAGTTAGAATAGTATTACAGAGGCCATCTTCGATCAAATGCCGGTCCAGCCCTTTACATGCCCTTTTCATCCAACCAAAGTCATCATAGAACGGTCCTAACCATGTCTGCAAGAGCAAACATCTTGCATCCTTTGAGGCGAGCAGTTGCCCCTTCCCAATCCCCACAAACAGCCGAGCAGTGACACTGCTAATCTCAAACCGGTGAATAGCAGCAATCTTTGAATGTGCTTGAGCTAACTCAGATTCTGAAGCCCACACCTTCAGAAAATCCTCAGCCATTTGTCTGTCAATCAATATATCAAGGATCCAATGCAAGTTATCTGCTTGACGGGCAATCTGCGACACATCCTGCTTATCAGCCTCCACTGCCTTAATAAAACAGCGGCGAAGAGACTGCAAACACTCCTCACAGGCCGTATACAGAGACTCCTTTTTCAAATCACTCTGTGAAGAATTCTCGCGCAACATTTTTAACACCAACCCTTTCATCTCACGCCTCGCCTTCTCATCCTTTCCTTGAAGAACCACCTGTATCAGCTTAAGCAACACTTCTTCATTGTCGTTCCCCTCCTCTCTTCTTGCCGTGGCATCCAGAGAAACCCTCTTTAAAACCTCCCCGGCTCCAACGCCTTCAAGGCGCAACTCTGACAACAATGTAGACACCTTCTCTTCCTCATCTTCGGCCCATGGAGACGCCTCTAAGAACTCTAAACACGATACCACACCAGCATCAAATCCAATCGCAGCAGAAACCTATGCAGAAACCTAATTTGTTAATTTCTCAACAACAACCTACGAGTTCAAAAAGTAGGATCAAGAATATATGCAACATTTCGACATATACCATTTTAGACAGGCTATAAAATTCCTACTCCTACTTTTTCAACCAACAGTATCTTAAAGGAAGGAGAGTGATAAAAAAAGAATAACCATTATATCATGCATTAAAACATCACAATCAATCAAACAAATATCAGGAATTCACCAACTCTGGAGCAAAATGTACTACCTTAAGGATTCCAAGAACTCGGGAAACTTCCTCCTTCATAAGCCTCTTCCTCAAATCTTTACAATACATGAGTTTCAAAGTCTCAATGTAAACCTCAATATCATCACAATCAGCAATCTCAACCACATAAGGCACCATATTCCTCTGCTGTTTGACCCATTTTTCGGACAATTTCTCCGCGAAAAACCGACTGTGAGCCACCAGGATCTGCCTGTGAACGCTCATCGAGACGCTAAACCCTTCCTTGGAGCTCAGAGTCAGCTTCACATCGCCGGTGACGGAGTCATTGAACTGGTTCCCGGGGCTCCGGCAGGACAAGAGATCCGTCAACCGCTGCTGCATCAGCGCCTGCCTGTCAGGAGGCTTCGAAACGACGCCGTTGGGGATCTGGTGCGTCGTCATCGGAGCAGCTCTAGGGAGGCAATCGGATTCGTTCGCCATCATTTCAAAAAGCGTCGGACTCGACCGGGTTTTCTCACTCGCCACCGGCGGCGGCGGCGACATCGGGTTGAGAAGCCCCGCGGTGAGCGCGGAATTGAACTTGCTGAGAGGCGACGGAAACGCATCAGCGCCGATGTTGAACGACTCCATGGACGGCGGCGATGGCGGCGGGGGCGGCGGCCTTCCGGCGGCGGGGCAGCACCAGGGACTTTTATCAGAGTAGATGACAGTCGGAGTGTCGACTTTGCGGCTGGAGGATTTGTCCGTCGCGGCGGCGGCGGCGGCGGTGATGGTGGTCTCACGGTAACGACGCCGTTTTGGCTTAACGGGTTGGGTTTGCAATTTCAGCTGCGTAGTAGTAGTAGTAGTAGAACCTGCCATATATTGTTATTCGAGTTAAGGTGAAACGAGGCGGTTTTGGTGTGCGTGTGCGTGTTTTGTTTGTCCTGTACTGAGTCTATAGGTTAGTTTTGGCGTAGGAAACGAGACATTGTTGTTTTGGCAAAGGACATGAAGACAACGAAGAGAAATTGAATGGAGAAAGGGGGAGATGAGAATGAATTGTTATTAGATTCTGGTTCTTTTGGTTCAATATGAGATGTGATTCTTTGCTGTTTTGTATGTGTGGGAAATGGAATGGAAATATGGAATGGATCATATGGAGATGAGTTTGAGGGGAGTGAGGAAGAATGATCAACAAGATACCCATTCTAGCCCTAAAGTGACCCCAACAATAAAGTTTCTTGAGTTCCTTTTTGTGATTCCTGATGGTCCTAAGTTGTGTTGCACACAATCAATTAAATATATTAATTTTATTTTATTTTTTTTTTATTTTAAGAGATCACTTATTTTGTTTTCTATAATGGCAAGAGACTATTCTCTACTATTCATGGATCTCACTTGATTTTTCTATCATACTTATTAATTTTTTACATTTAATTTAAATAAATTTGGGCACCCAAAATAAATTGAATGTGAAATTTAATAACATATTTTCATTTTTAAAATTTTATTTTTAAAAAAACAAAATTCAGATTTTATTACTCCCTCCGTCCCGGATTAAATTGCACAAGATCAAATATTCAGTCAAACTAAGAAAATTTTGAGTACATATTTGAATGGATGTATAAACAATAATATTGTTGTATGTGATATTGCTGGATTCGTCAAAACAAGTTGCTTCTAGAAAGTAACTTTTTGTTCACCGATATTATACGTAGTTAAATACATTAACGGTCAAATGTGTGTATTTGGAGACGGTGAAAAAGGTCATGTGCAATTTAATCTGGGACAGAGAGAGTAAAAAAACCAGATTTTACTAAAAAACCAGATTTTACTAAAAAATTCAGATTTTACAACCATATTTTACTTAAAAAACCAGATTTTACTAAAAAATTCAGATTTTACATAAAAAATTGGATTTTACAAAAAAATTAATTTAAAATCTTTAGATTTTAAGAAAAAATAAAGGTTGAGACAAGAGATGACAAGATGTGGGCCACAGTGATCTCTCGGTAAGAGATCATTGCCCTTGCCCTTAATCCTTTTGTCTCAAAATCTCGGGTCGAGTTGCAGAAAGAAAAACTAGTTATTAAAATAGTAGTGTATCACAATCAGATGGGAGAAAGTACTATGAATGAGCAGAGAAGAATTGATGTGAAAATTGAAAATTATATAATAAATAGAAAGTGGTCATTTTGAGATGAAATAGGACGGCGGAATGGTCGAGTTTGATCTCTTGAATATATAAGTAAAGTGATTTTTGAAATAAAATTTAGATTTATATATTAGATGTCTGGTTTTTAAATTTATAATGTCAATGTTTCTTTTAAAATCGTGTCATGATCATGATAGTGAAAATTCACAAAAACAATTATAGTGAACATGGGTAGAAAATTTAATTATTGCGAGTCATATGGAAAAGTCAATTAGTTGTCTGAATGATCACATAAGTCCTCTAATTCTCTTACATCTTTAAATAGCTGCATAAAATATATTTCTAAAACCATTCGTTTGCTAAAGACTTATTAAAGGGCTGAAAATATGCTTGACAACAATTACAAGAAGTAAAATTCACATCTAACATGATTTTACTTTGATCCTTTAGAAGAAAGGGATGTGTGGTTTACCCCTACATTTGAAATTAATATCTTAGTGAACTACATTTGAAATTAATGAATGGTGAATTTAGAAAAAGAAAATTATCTTGATATAAGAAACATACAAAATGTGAGATGTCGGAGAAGGATAATATTTCTTTTTCCTGTGCCTTTTTATAGTTTCGTAGAAATGGATAGACAAGTTCATTACTGAGGACTGAATTATGCTGTTTTGTTCATAATAAGCTGACAACTCAACTTCCACTATGAATTTGCAATTGAAATGGGGTAGCGTATGCAACAATGGAAGAATTTGGTTTCATTGCCATACCACCTGGGAGTGCTAGGACAGTCAATACAATAATGGAGATTGTAAATTTTAATCATAGTTATCATAATCTCAATCCATTCTTACGATCTTACGATTCAAACTGACAGCAACAATCGCCATATTAAGGCGCAAGACTCTTGCTAAAATGTTATACGAGAAAATTTAAATGGGTTAATGATTTGAAGTGAGAATTGCTATCTTCTTCTGATAATGATTTTAAAGGGAGAATCACAAACCATCTTTTTCTACTACCTTTTTTCGATTAAAAAATTATAACGCAATCTAACTTATCGATGTCCTGGCAAATAAATTTTGCAAGAAATGAATATAAATATCACTAGTGTAATTTGCCCTAGGTCAAAAGTCCTCTTACATTTCTACCTTTCGTCCTGTCATCTCAAAATCTCGTATAATTTTAAGGCCTTGTTCATTCTTTTAATGAACTGAATTAAAATCAAATACAATGAAAAATCTAAATAATGGTAAACCATAATTAAAAGTTAAAATTTTACAGAATTGAAATTAACTAAAGTAAACGGAATTGAAAGTGACCACAAATGAAGCCAAAGATATGTGCCAAAAAGAAATAAAGGTGTTGTAATTCTATCCTCATCTACAACTACAAGCTTCTCAAAGGAATGTTGGACCTTTTGTCAATAGTGGTTAGGCTTTAAGACTACAATTTTGCTGTCCATATTCTTGATCACCAGTCTGATATAGGCTACTTTAGTTGTGGACTCTTTCTTTAAGACTGCAAAGTGCAATATACCCCTCTCACAATGGAGCAAGAGACAAAGAGGACAAGAAAAACAAAACAACAACGAGTATTGTTTGTGCCATTGTGGGGTAAACTGAGAAAATTTGTGTTTATAAGTGGGCACATTGTGTAGGAAAAAGCTTATGGAGTAGTTTATGCTTTCACTTTTCTTATTCCAGCACTTGGAATTTTCTGTATTATGTTACGGGTGGAACCACACAGAAAAAGAAAAGTGAAAGTTCGTTAAAATAGAGGGGGGTAGGTAATAAAACTAATTGGTATTAGGGTTTGACTCGTAATTTTATATATTTGATTTATATTAAGTTGTACACTTAATATTTGACACTTAACACTGTTAAACTTTGACAATATATTTGAAATATTATTGTATGTGATATAGGTAGATTTATCGAAATAAGTAGTTTTAAAATATCAACTTTTTATCAAAAAAAATGCTTTTAACTCTATGTTTTAATTGAAAGTGCAGAAATTACCTCTTAAGATCCAAAAATGTAAATCTAATGCTAAGTTTTGGAGGAAAGTGTCAATTTAACCCTGACATCCTGAATATGACTGGAAATCATTAAAATGATCATTATACTCGTGATATAAAAAAAATTACAAACTAAAAAATGGAAAAGACAAATTATACCCCTGAAAACTCTCTATTCTTCTCCCCAATAAAAAAATTGATCCTAATGTTTGGCCGGAGAAGTCCATGGCAGAATCTGGAGAAGCCCACGGCCAAATTCAGTTCGCGAATTGGACGGCCAAATTCAGCTCGAGATTTGGCCAAATCTGAGAAGTCCATTGGAGATTTGGACGAAATCCAGTTCGCGAAGACACTGCAGGATGGAAGCAGCAGCGAACTGGAGCAAAGGAGCGAATTGGCAGCGGTTGTCGTAATCCAGTTCGCGAAGACACCGCCAGATGGAGGCAACGACGAACTGGAGCGGTGGAGCGAATTGGCAGCGGCGAACGAGAGCGGTGGAGTGAATTGGAGCAGTGGAGCGAAGCCCATGACGGCCTACTCCAGATTCCGGCGAAGTATGTGAATAGACAACGCCGGATGGAGGCTGGGGCAGACTGGAGCGGTGGAGCGAAGCCCACAGCTGCGTACTCCAGATTCCGATGAAGTATATGAATAAATTTCCGATTTGTTGGGGTCTCGAGACTTCAGAAATTTCTGATGAAACTCGAAATTCTGGAAGCCAGTGGCGGCGGGCGGTGGTGGTGCTAGAGGTGATCTTGAAGGTGATCTTGAAGGTGGTCTTCAAGATGAAAAAGAAAAATTTTAGGGGTATTTTGGTCATTAAATTTTAGTTTTAACCTTGGTGGTATTTTTATCTTTTCATATTTGGTCAACGCCTGAATTTAGACTGTCAATATTATAATACAGTAGTGTAATTTGGGTATATATGCACTATTGTCAAAAGCTTAGGATTAATTTTGCACTTTTAAATTTTACAAGGTCATTTTTGTACTTTCAAAATTTAATATGGTTATTTTTGCAAATTTTCCTTTTTATTTGTCATTATTATAAGTAGTTAAACATATTAACGGTCAAATATGTTTCTTGAGAATCATGAAAAAAATTCGGTGTAACTTAGTCTGGAACAGATGGAGTATTGAGTTATAAGACTTCGACCACTAATATGAGATTCTAACACGCCCCTTTAAGTGCAGAGACATCAATCATAGCACAAACGTGGATAGAAAGGGGCCACGGGTCACCCTCAGGCTCTGATACTATATTGGAATCATGAGGTTTTATCATAAAATCAATTGGTACTATGTAGAGGTGACCCGTGATCTTATATATTGAGTTATAACTCTGTCAATCACCAATGTTGTACTCTAACAGTAGCATTCAATTTTGGCTCAATTTTAAGAGAGGTGGCCTTTCTTAAATTTATGGAACAATCATGTTACATTTTAATTTAAATATTGTCACACTTTATATATTTTTTATATATTGCACATTTTTAAAAGTAAAATTCTTTCAATTTTATGCACCTATTTTACTTTAGTTTCTTTCTAGATTCATCTTCATATCAACTCAAATAATTCATCATAAATTCAAGTGAAAAACTAACGGTGACAGTGTTAGAGAAACATATTGAGTACTCCATTCATCCCATAGAAAATTTCATAATTACTTTTTGCACGCCCATTTAGGAGTGTTGAGTTGGCTAATGAGAAAGAGAGGATTGTGGTTATTTTTTTGTTTCAGTTGGCCATAGTGGAATTGAAGCCACGTATATATGTCCAAAAAAGGAAAGAGTCAAATTATGAAGTTTTTAATGGAACACACCAAAAAGGAAAGTAGGAAGTTTTCTATTGGACGAAGCGAGTACATTTTTAACTCATATATGGCACACTATAAGTTAAATATGGAATAACACATATCTGAATGTGAAAATATAAAAAATATTAAATTAAAATATAATATTAATTAAAATAATAAAATATTTATTTTTAGAAAAACACCGTGTATAAAGTAAAACATTGAACTGTTGATCCATTACTCCTTTTGAGAAATTATTCAAGAGACCTCCTCTTGAATTTCATATTGATTCTCGATGTAAAATAAGTGAGTGACATATGAATACTAATACTCCCTCCGTCCCAGGGGAATCTGCACACTTTTCTTTTATGGTGTCGCGAGCAAAACTGCACACTTTCCATATTTATAAAATTTTGATGCCTCATAAGACAAAAATACCCTTAACCTAACTAAACATTATATAAATCATAAACCATCCCCCCTCTCTTTCACCCTCTGTGTCTCCCCTCTTTCACTCTCACCCTCTCCGCCTCCCATCTCTCTCTTACCCCCTATGACCTCTCTATATCTCTCTCCATCTTCGTTGCGTCTCCGTCGGGAGTCCATCGACCTCAGCACGACGTCACCACACCGGATCTGTGCCACCTCCTCGTCGACCTCACCACGTCGTCGACTGCGCTACCTTCTCGTCAACCTCACCACGTCGTTGAATGTGCCTCCATCGTGGCTCCATCGACCTCACCCCCCGGTGGATCTGCACCACCTCCTCGTCGACCTCACCACATCATCAACCGTGTCTCCACCGCGACTTCAATGACCGTGACTCTGTGGTCCTCAACACGGAGGATCTGCACCACTTCTTCAACGACCTCACCACGAGTTCAAGAGGTTTTTCGACATCCATGTTTGGCTGATTTCCTCCCGGTAAAGTGTTTGATTTGAGATTCAAAGGAAGTCTATTTTTTTGTGCTTGGGTGGTTTGAGAAACTGGTGCTGGGTTATTGAGGATTTTAGAGTCCTGTGCTAATTTTAGATTGGAAGAAAGTGTCTGTCGGTGCTGGATTGAGGACGATGGCAGTTAATAGTGGGAGGGATATTTTATACTTTTCCCCTTCCCAAAATAAAACCCATCTCTTTCTCTCTCTGCAGAAAGGGTTGGGACAGAGGGAGCACTAAGTACTATAGTAAACCCCTATTAACTTTCCACACTATAATCAGGTCTAGCTATTTTTGTGTCCCAAACGACCCCTTATATAATCAACTTCAAATGATGAATTTGAAACTAACAGCTTATTCAAACGTTAACATAATCATTTAAAAATCAAACTGTACCCTACATTATTTTCATTTAAGTGATAAGTGTTGTATATATAGTTATATGGTTGTATGTTTCACATTTGTAAGTATATTTGAAGGATGTATATAGAATATTGATTCATCTCTTCTAAATTTCCACAATGATGAAATAAAAACATTTTGAACGGAATATTTATTTTTTCGATCTCTCCTTTTAATGTAAGGTTTACTTTATGTAAGGGCGGAAAAATAGACTCGTAACTCGTTGATCAAGTGGATTGTTTAATTTTAAATTTGGGCGGATCAAACTATTAATTGAAAAATATGGGTCTGGTGGGTTGGGTTTACGAGTTAGCGGCGAGTTTACCCATATGGATTGAAATTTGTAGATTTACCTATATAGTTGCCATATAAACTCATATTGGTTAATATATGGGTTGAAATCTCGTGGGGTTACGCATATGGGTTGGTATATAAACACATATGAGTCAATATATGGATTTAAACCCGCGGGTTTTACATATATAGGTTGGTGTATGAGCACAGACGAGTTCATATATGGGTTGAAACCCGTAAGTTTACCTATTTTCAACCCACGAGTTAGATGATTTTGGACCCGCAAGTTGAGTGGGTTTATCTCGACCCATTTTGACCCGACTCATTTTTTAAACTCGTTATATAATGGGTAGAAATAGGCCATATCCATATATTTTAATTACCCTACACATATTCAACTCGTCCGTTGATTTGCAGCCCCTAAGTTTATGATTCCCGATCACTTATATGGTATAGGTTGATTTGCTTATATGTAAATCAACTTATAGTATTTGGTAAACTCCAAATTTTTTGTTTATGTTAAAAGAAGAAAATATTCATTAGTAACAACCATTTTCTAATTTGGGATCTATTGTGGGCAATTTTACACACATTCAAAGTGTACTTTTCAAGGCAATGAAACGGGGGTGCGGCAGGCCAAAGAATACGGCAGCAATAGCACCAGTGAGTTTGAAGTGTGTTGTACGTGAGCTAGGTACGAGCACTGGCAGTCAATCCAGCATGATGGAAGGGGATTTGGATTTGAGGAAAAGGAAGATTGGGAATCAAAGCTGGAGGTAGCTCATTCAGACGAAAGGATTAGCATGATCAGGTGAGTATCACTGATAAAACTAAAGAGAAAATTGTACCTAGACTATGGGTAGATGTGATTAGAGGTAATCAGAATCAGGAAATGGTATTCTCATTGAATTTAAATCCCCGACTATTGTTAATGGTGAAATAGAAATAGAAATAGAGGAAGATGATGTTAGATTTGAATTAAAGTTTTGGGAAAATGTTTTGATTATGTATGTCATTGGTGGGGATTTATCGATGGATGCGGTGAAGAGTTATATGATTAGATTATGAAGTTTTGTTAGTCTGCCTGAATTGTTCTATAATGAGGAAGGGTATTTCATCCTGAAATTTAAGTCTAAGGAAGATATGGATAGTGTACTCAGGAAGGGGTCATATACTATGTATAATATATCCATGTTTTTTGCAAAATTGGAAGATAAACTTTGAGATGAAAAATGATATGGTGAACAAACTACCTATTTGTGTGAAGTTTCCAAACTTACCCCCTTCATCTGTGGGGTTCAAGTAGTTAAAGCAAAATAGGGAGTGCAATAGGTAAGCCTATGATGACTAATGAATGTACTGCAAACAAGTTAAGGGTGTCTTATGCTAGATTACTTGTAGAAGTATACATAAATTAGAAGCTGCTGGAGAAAGTTAATATCAAAGATGTTAAAGGGGGGGGGGGGGAGATTCAGCAGAATATTGAATATGAATGGAAGCCAATTTTTTGTGATAAATGAATTAAAGGGCACAGATGCAGAGATCAGATTCTGTCACAAAATTTTTTGTGGTAATACTAGACTGTTAGAATGTGAGTCAAGTGGTGATTACTTCACCTAGTCAAATAAACAGGTGGACAACATCATTTACTCAAGAATACATAGGGTGTTGGGAAATGTTGAGTGGTTTCAAAAATACTCAGATGTAAAGGTGGAGAATGCGTATCCAGGGGTTTCTGATCATGCCCTTATAAAAGTTGTTTTGGAGGAACAGTTGGAGAGAGGGAGAAAGAAAAGTTTCAAATGCATGACTATATTTTGGAGAGTGAAGAACAAAACAGGCAGTAAAGGAGAACTAGAAGGAGAAAATAGAAGGATCTTCTTTGTTCATTCTTTGGCAGAAGTTACTAAGATTACAGCTTGAGATGAGGAAATGTATGACAAAAGTTGCAGGATTAAAAATGAAGATTGAGAAAGCAAGGGCTGATATGTTGGTTGCACAACAAAAATTGAGCAGGGACATAATGAATTCAGTAAAGGTGCAGAAGACTTTGGAATGTACAAAGGAGTTAATGAAAAGGGATGAACCTGATGAGAAACTAGCTAGACATAAGGCAATTGCAGGTTGGTTAAGACTAGGGAATGGTAACGATGCTTTATTTCATGCTACAATAAGAGCAACGAATAGCAGATCAAGCATGAACTACCTGATGTTGGAGGATGGTAGAAGAATTATTGAGAATGAGGACCTGTCTAATGAACTGCTGAATTTTTATAGCAATTTATTGGGGACAAATATAGCTAAATTAGACGGGATAGACCTGAATGTGATGAGAGCAGGAAAATCCATCAGCATGGAGATTAAACTAAGCCTGACCAAACTAGTGTAAGAGAAAGAAATTTCGGAAGCATTGAAGGGAATAGGAGACTCAAGGGCACCAGGGCTCGATGGTTATAATGTAAAATTCTTCAACTTGAATTAGGAAATTGTAAAGCATGACATAGTTAAAGCAATGATGGATTTTAAAGAAAAAATGTATAAGGCCATAAATAGCACCCTAAAGCCAATTGCAGAAAATGTTAGTGATTATAGACCTATCTCTTGTTGTACAATATCTACAAGATGATTTCTAAAATCCCAACTACTAGACTGAGTGGAGTTATTATGGAAATAGTGAATGATAGCCAAGCTTCCTTTATCTCATGTAGATATCTTCATGATCATATTCTCATAGCTTATGAATTGGAGAGGGGTACACTAGGAAAAGGAGTGGCCCTAAATGCATTATTCAAATAAATCTAAAGAAAGCTTATGATACAGTAGAACGGTGTGATTTGTAATGCATTTTGAAAGAACTAGGATTGCCAATGAGGTTTGTTAATTGGATCATGGTTTGTGTTAGATCTGTTTCTTGCAATTATATCATAAATGGTGAGCCCTCTAATTTTTTTACAGCCAAGAGGGGATTGAG
Organism: Rubia yunnanensis; assembly: GCA_037428765.1. Lineage (NCBI taxonomy): Eukaryota > Viridiplantae > Streptophyta > Magnoliopsida > Gentianales > Rubiaceae > Rubia > Rubia yunnanensis. Next base: position 117,490,483 of record CM075064.1, on the reverse strand, counting down.
ACAGGGTGATCCCTTATCTCCCTTTTTGTTTGTTTTGGTAATGGAGTACCTAATTAGGTGTTTGCAGAAGTTAAAACGTGATAAAAGATTCCAGTTCCATGATAGGTGTAGAAAACTGAACATTGTTTTCTTGAGCTTTGATAATGATATTTTACTTTTTTCAAAGGGGAAGGTGGAATCAGTAAAAGCTATGATTAAGTGTTTCAGAAATTTCTAAGATCTACAGGGTTGAATGTGAATCCAAGAAAGTGCAAGGTGTATTTCTGTGACATTGAAGACAAGCAGAAAACTTAAATTATGAGGGACACGGGTTTTGATGAAGGTCTGCTGCCTTTTAAATATCTGGGGGTTCCCTTGAATAGTAAAAAAAGGCTCTCTATTAATTCTTTTTAACCACTGATAGAGAAGATGACAGTTGGGATCAAACATTGAAGCTCCAATTTGTTAAGTTATGCAGGTAGAATACAATTAATTAAGAGTGTTCTATTTGCTATAAGTAACTATTGAATGCAGTGTTTTCCTTTGCCTAAGTCTGTTTTAAAGCATGTTGAAGCTATCTGTAGATCTCATTTGTGGAGTGGATGTGATAAGATCTCAAAGAAATCCCCAGTTGCATGGGAGAAAATATGCACTTAAAAAAAGATAGGAGGTTTAAACATATTGGCTTTACAGGAATGGAACCAGGCTTGTTTGGCTAAATTATTGGGGAATATGAGCAGGAAAAAAGGCATCTTTTTGGTGAGGTGGATTCATGCCTACTACATGAAAGGAAAAGACATTATAGAGGTAGTGTTCTCAGCAAATGTATCATGAAATCATGGGGGGAACTAAGGAATGAAAAGAAATTTAAGATGAAGAAGATGCACCTGAAAATCAAAGGAGAGAAGGGGACTGATGATTGAAGCACTTTTCTATGGACTAATCAAGTGAGACCGAGATCTCAATTCATCTTATGGCTGGGGTGTCAGAACATATTAGAAACAAAAGATAGATTGAAGAAAATTGGAGTGGATAAAGGTGATCAGTGTGCTTTCTATGATATGGATGAAACTATCCAACATTTGTTTTTTTAGATGCAACAAAAAAAATGAAATCTGGGCAGAAGTTCTCAACTGGATGAAACTGAAGAGAAGGCTGGAGGAATGGGATAGAGAGAAGCGATGGCTGATGGAGCAAAGCAGGAAGGCGGGATGGAAAGTTGAAGTTCTTAAAGTGGCTATAGTTGAGACTTCATATGCGATCTGGAGTTGGAGAAATGACATATGTTTTGGAATAAATTATGAAATTGTAAATGTTATAGGGAGAATTTTGGAAAATATTGTTCACAGGTTTTGGATGAGACCAAAATTGAAAGAAAAATGTGATAGATGGATGATAGAGGAGTATATGTAAAGAGGTAGAATTGATGCTGGAGATGGATTGTACTTAAGAGTTTTGGTTAATGAGAAAGTTTCATTTTTCCAAAAAAAGAAGACAAAATGATTTTGAGAGAAAAAGGGTAACTGATCTCCCCTGTTTGAAAAAAAAAACTACATTTCTTAATACGTACAACTCCACCAGACACACTCATAATGAATCAAGAAAGATCAATATTTTACCATCAAAAGAGAAGGATATTTCGAAAGGTCCGGTGTAACTAATCCACATACATGACAAGGAAAATCCTGGAAAGAACTTATGCTGCACTAAATTGAGAATGAAAATATACATAGGTATGGATGTGGGTACGAGAAATGAAAAATTGAAATTTTTTAATACAAGTACGACAAGGATTTGGCTAAAATAAATATTATTAAATTTATTTAAGAAAACGAAAAGTCAATTTGAATACTCAAATCAGGCTCCCTCAAGTTTAATTTTGTATGCAACACTCTGTGCAAATGCAATTTTCTTTGTCAAGCATCAAATTTAAATCAAAGTTGACAAGCTTTCACTTGTAAATTTTATTTATCCCATGTTTTAAAGTTAAATCCTTGAAAAAAAGGCTGTAAACAGGAGTTTGACACTGTCACCGTCCATAGAACATCGTCAATACTAAGCCATTGTACCCAGAATTTCAGATTCAAATGATGTATCATAGCCGTTCCCGTCACATACTCGTTACGGAGACATCCCGACACAGGTTCTTTCCCCCTAAGACCATATTTTTTGGCAGCCTTGGCAATGAGGGTTGTTTACATGGCACAATTTAATAATCAAAGAAAGGAAACAGGTTCAACACACATGCGGGGCCATCTTCAACCAAACACACATGCAGAACCATCTTCAACCTGAAGTGGATGTTAGCCCTCCTTATTATGAGGATTGTGTTGGGTTAGTGATAGGTTAGTAACACGTGTAATGCTTTTATTGGCTTAGTTTATTTTTCTGAATCCTTTTTAATATTTATATATGTATTTTTCTTTGTAAATAGAGTACAATTTTACTATAGTTTAACACATAACCTCAAAGTTTATTAGTCCTCAATCATAGTTTTTTATTTAATTTTTCTTTTTTCATACTCCCTTCGCTTCACTAACATTGACTCATTTATTTTTGGCACTTGATTTTAGAAAAAGTAGAATTAGTGGTGGAGAATGCATTGAAAGAGTATAAAGTAAATTGAGTGGATGAAATCAATCTAGAATTTTCCAAATAGGGAAGGGGTCAATCTTAAAAAACGATCTCAATTAGGACAATGAGTCATTGTTAGAGAACCAGAGGGAGTATTATTTTATTTTATTTTAATTGTTTATCATAAAAGCACTTTAAAAAAAATCTTTTAGATTGTTTTAATGTGGTAATTTTTAGATTCAATTTAAATTTGAATATAGTATTAATTTAATTATTATAATTGATTGATAAATATATTTCAATTTACTTTTTTCCATTTTGTAAATTACTTTTGTATTATTAATATTTTTATTTATGCATGTAATAATTTATATTGTAAGTATTTTATTATTATATTATTTAGATAGCTATTGTAATAATATAAATAACTAAATATGGACTTAAGAATGAAAAAGAAATAAAAATAAATTGATAATGTTGAGTTGTATTGAGCTATTGATAAATTGTATGAAAAAGAGAGTTTAATTGTAAAATGGATTGTTGATGTGGATGTGAGAGAATTATTTAGTTATAGTAAAAAGTGGGTTGACCTGAGTTGTTGATAAAAATAGTCTTAGGTCTCATTTACAGGAACTATGAGATACCAATTTATTCGACAAAAAAATCTTATTTCAAAATGGTTATTATTTTTTAAGTACGAGCTCACTTTTGTTGATTACTATTCAAATGCCAATTATGCTTTTTTATAAATAATGTGTTAAATTTTTTAAAAAACATGTAGAAAATAAGGGTAATAATGTGTGATTGTATTCATGATCTCATGGTACATTATATAGTGGTACAAAAGACCTGTACAAACTAAGAAAAAGAAATAGAATCTAATTACAATTACAAGTAATATCTATATTTCTTAATATTCTTCCTCAAGTTGGAGCAAGGGAATCGGAAATGCCCAACTTTTCTAGTGGAGAATGAAACTGGTTTGGCCCGAGAGCTTTAGTAAACAAGTCTGCAGATTGATCAGAAGTGCGAATATGATGAGTAACGATAGTACCGGATTGCACAAGATCCCGGACAAAATGACAATCAACTTCAATATGCTTCGTACGTTCATGGAACACCAGATTTTCTGCAATATGAAGAGCTGATTAACTGTCACAAAACAATCGCATTGGAGTATTATGCGCAACCCCCAAGTCCTTAAGAAAATGCTTAAGCCATAAAAATTCATAACTGGTAACAACCATAGCATGATACTCTGCTTCAGCAGAAAACCAAGAAACTGTAGGTTGTTTCTTAGTCTTCCAAGAAATCGGAGAATCGCCAATCATCACAAAATATCCGAAAAGAGAACGCCAGGTAATGAGGCATGCAGCCCAATCAGAATCACAGTAAGCAGTCAACTGTAACATACTACATGAAGGGAGAAATAAACCCTTATCAGGATGACTCTTCCGGTAATGCAAAATGCGAACTGCAGCTTGCCAATGAGGAGCACAAGAAGACTTCATAAACTGTGCAAGTGTATAAACGAAATAGCTAAGCTCAGTACATGTAATGGTGAGGTAAATCAGGAGTCTAACCAGGTGCCAATATTTCTCTGGATCATGGTAAAGTGGACCTTCAACACGCGTCATATCATGTTGTTGCTCCATCGAAAATCAGTCGGTTTAGAAGTTGATAAACTCGTGTTAGATAAAATGTCCAAAGCATATTTTCATTGTGAAAGAAATATCCCATCCAGTCTTCTAGCAATCTATATACCCAAGAAATACTTTAGCAGACCAAGATCTTTCATGTGAAAACAAGAGCTCAAGTATTTCTTAAAATTCAGAGATCAGTGACGAAGAACTACCGGCAATAGCCATTTCATCCACATAAACAAGCAAATGCAAAGAAACTGAACCACAGAAAAATGCAAACAGAGAGTAATCTCCTTTACTTTGAACAAATCCAACTGCGCGCAATGCCTGGGCCAACTTTGCAAACCATTTGCGAGGAGCCCGTCGAAGACCATAAAGAGATTTCTGAAGGTGACATACCTATCCAAGGAGGGCAGGATATCCAAGGGGAGGTCGCATGAAGACCTCTTCATGCAGATCACCATGTAGAAAATCATTATGCACATCCATTTGATGTTGTTCCCAACCACGAATGGCTGCAATAGATAAGAACAGATGAACCAGACTCATATTCGCACCAGGAGCAAATGTCTCAGTATAGTCAATCCCTTCAATATGACAATTCCCAAGAACCACCAGGCTAGCTTTGTGACGTTCTATGGTACCATCAGACTTAAACTTGGTACGGTAAACCCATTTGCAACTAATTACAGTCTTATCTAGAGGTAGATAAACCATCGTCCATGTCTAATTGCGCTCAAGAGAATTGATCTCATCATCCATAGAATCACGCAAATGAGTTGCTTCGACACCTCTGAATAAGTGGTGGGATCTGCATTAGAAGTTACTGCACTCGAAAATCTAAAATGCATACGAGAACATTTATCACAATTTACATAATCAGTAAGAGGATAAGAACACCTGAGGATAGTGATGACGCATGAGTGATTGTAGCAGTGGGGAGGGGGGTTTCTTCATTAGTAACAACATAGACATAATCATCACAAACACAATCATCCAAGTAAGGAGGGGCGACAATCACGGACACTCTGTCGGGGAGGAGTAGGCACCGAAGTAACCGGTGAGGCAGGCAGCAAGTGGCAGCAGACGGCAGTGTTTGGAGCAGTCAACGCTGCATCAAGCGGCATAGGAGAAATCATGTTCAGGTCCGGCAGCACGTGAGGTGCGTGGTAGACGGGAGCAACTGTTGGAAAATATTGCAGGATAGGAGGACAAACACGAGTATCCAGCAGACAAAGCCAATGACCACCCCTCCCCGTGCTTTTCACCCACGCCAATCTCAGTCCTCGTACTAATTTTCTGTAAAATGCAATAATTTTCAGTAAACAAAGCTAGACATTTTAAGGTAGATAACAATCTAGAGCATGATAGCAATTTCATTGCAAAGTAGGTATGTAGAGCACATGATTAAGGGTGACATCACCAAAGCAAATAGAGCCATATTGTGTAGTAGACGAAATAGATCCATCAGGCAGTATAAAATTCACGGAATCGATAGCAGTAGTAATATCACTAAGTGAACCCTTGTCACCGGTCATGTAATATGAGGCTTCTGAATTAAGAATCTAAAGTAAAGTAAACTTACCTGATCCATGGCCGGACGAAGATTAAACTGATTAAATAATGCATGGTCCTGCTCCATTGGTCATCAAACAGAGCAGGGCCAAAATCACAATGGGTAAGGGCATTACCGTTGGAGGCCACTTCCGCAAACCTTGACAGAGACACGGCAGCACCGGCGAACGGTGGCGGAGATAGGTGGGCGACAGTGGCGGGACCCCCTAGACCGGCGGTGGCGATCAGCCAAGCAGCTGGCGCTGTCTTCTTGGCGGCCTTGGCTTTATCCCCCATCTCTGTGTACCATTATAGATAGCCCGTGAGCTAGAAACAAGAAGCTTTGTTGTGACCCTTGCGATGACAATGCGTACAAACGAGATTCTTGCGATCAGCTGACATGAGGACAACTGTCAAAGAACCCATTGGTGGTGGTGGGTGTCGTGCGGCATATGCCATGGAGTCAGAAGAAGGCTCGCAAGACCGAATGGCAACTCAGTGATTCTCCTCCTGATAAACAAGTGCATACACGCGCATGACTGATGGCAGTGGATCAAGACTCTTGACATGGGATCGCAAGGTGTGATAGGCTTCATCAAGGCCAGAGAGAAATTGATAGATCAAATATTTTTCTCTCTCGCGGAAGGCACGAGCGGCAAGGTTACAGGTACACAGCAGTTTGCAAGCTTCACAGGAGCAAACTAAAGGAGGCCGTAGAGAGTTGTAGTCATCAAACAACTTCTTCAGTTTGCCAAAATAAATGGCTATGATTTTACCATTCTGCTGACATTTTTGAATATCTTCACGCATTTGCATAATTTTCATACCATCATCAAGGGTAAATCGTGCCTTTAGATCATCCCACAATTCCTTAACTGTGGCAAAGACGCTTGTAGAAGATCGCAATGCCGGATCTAGAGTCTGTAAGATCCATCAACAATGGTAGCATCAACTCCAGGCCAATCAACAATATCTTGATCATCGTCCGGGGGTTCGGTAATGGATCCATCAATGAACCCAATCTTATGCTTAGCAAGCATATCACTACAAATTCCAGTATTCCATTCAGGGTAATTATCTTTACCCTTCATGATGGTGGGTGCAATAACCAAACCAGGACCGTCAGAAGGGTCAAGAAAGTAGGGACGTTCAAGAGATTACCAAAAGGTACATATGATTTAGGACCAGATTTCAACTGCAACTGTTTCAAAGAAGATGTAACCATATCATAGCCATTCATATTCTGTAGCTTATCGGTCTCATCTTCGGTAGCGATGCGAGCCTATCCAGTGGCATCGAGATAAGGTTTAGAAGTCGACATAATGGAAGATTTTATATCAGATCTTTGACAGGAAAATCAGATTTATAGGATCGGTGTAGCGGCGCATGGTGAAAGCCGGCGGCGGAGCGTAGAAGTTGTCAGCGCTGCGTTAAGGAGAAGGTCGGTGGCGGCGCGTAGATGTCGTCGGTGGTGCATTAAGGAGAATGCGCTAGCGGATCAAATGGGGAGTAGTGTCGGACGACCGTGGAAACCTGGTGGAAGGCTACAACGATCGGCAGACGGGCAGCAGTGGCGACTAGACAGTGGCGGCACGGAATCGGAACGCGCGGCTGCCATTGGAGGCGGCCGCAACTCGAATAAAGCAGTGAAAAATTTTCTTTAAGGTTTCAAGATTTTAGGCTATGATACCATGTAGAAAATATGGGTAATAATATGTGATTGTATTATGATACATTATATAGTGGTACAAAAGACATGTACAAACTACTAAAAAGTAAATAGAATTTAACTACACTGAGAAGTAATATCAATATTCCTTAATTGAACATGTGATATATGTTGAAATTAGATTAGGAAAATAGTTTAAAATAGTTATCCTTTTTGAGTGGGTCTCCTAACAGACAGTCTGTCCATAAGTTTATGGACAGACCACTTATTTCTTACCTTATATACTGCATTTCTTAAATTACATACAAAATTTAAAATTTTTGAAAATATTTTTATATTTTCACCTTCAAATACATATTATTACTTGTTTAAACTTATAAAATGCAATATTTAAATTTTATAAAAAATTACTACATTTAATGCAAATACCCCCGAGAACTATCCATAAGCTTATGGAAATGCCGTCTTTCCTGAGACTTTCCCATCTTGTTTTATCTTAAAAGGTACAGCGTTTTCTCCATCAATTTAAGAAATGATGCAGTTCCTTTAGCTTAGTCAATGAAAATCAGCATTATGGGCTGTTACGAACAAAACAAACTTCAACTCTTGAGTCTAAATAAGTATATCTGAATAATAAAGAAAAATATAGAAAAGGAAAAACTCTAGATAAATGATCTTTCAGCTGAAAGATTAAGGATTTTGTTTTTGCTCATTTCCCTAATCCTAACAATATGAGAACGTCTCTTATTAAACCGACTAACGGTTAGTTCAATTTTGAAAAATTTCGCTTCAATCGTCATATAGTAATGAGACTATATGTTTCTTTCTATCCCAAAAGTCATTGGGATGACTTGAACAAACTTGAATTTTAAATTCATATTCTAATGCTGTTATTTTCTCTTGGATTAGTTTATTACTTAGTTGTTCTTCTATTTTTTAATAACTTAATTCTGTTTTTAAGGATATCATGTCTTTTTGTTTTGTATTTAATAACCATAACTTTATATATATATATATATATATATATATATATATATATATATATATATATATAGTTTGATTGTAAGATGCAATTCTATTTGGTTCGGTGGATTAATGAATTTGAATAATAATTGTCTTCCTAATATTTTAGTGTTAATCCCTTCTTGGGTTTTCTTAAAAGGGGTAATTTGATATAAAAATGGATTTCCTAATACTGCATCATGCGACACATTTTCTAATATAAGGAAGGACTGTTTAATACAAGAACCATTATTACATACAAAACCGTTGGGTAATTTTTTATTAATTGTCATTGGAGTACCATTAGCTGCTGATAATTTTTCATTAGTTTTGACTATGTATTTGCTAGGAATTATTCCCGCTCCAATGCAAGACTGATCTGCTCCACTATCAATCAATGCTAATATTGTAGTACTAAAGTCTTCTACTCCTATAGTGACCAAAGAATACCATTTTTTCATATTAATTGTATTAATAACATTGAAAATTTGTTTGTCTGTTGGAGTGCCTTGACTTATATCAATATTTAAGCCACTACTTGGCCAATCTTTGCTCTTGGTTAATCCTATAAGTTGTAATTCTAGTTCTAGATCTATTTCTTTTAATGAATTTAATTCATGTTTTATCAAACTAATTTCTGTTTTTGATTTATTAATTTCTGTTCTTAAATCATCAGATTTTACTAGTTTTTTCTTTTCTATTTCTAAGTATTTTTTAATTGTTTTGGTTAAACTGAATGCTTCCTCTAACCTTGGTTCTTCTTCCTTTTTTATTAATTCTTTTAATTGGTGTAAATATTCAGCCTTATTTTCTGAATATTCTAATTTATCAATCATATCTAATAATATTTGATTTTTATCTTTTGAATTGTTTAACATATTAATTGTTGAAATCTTACACTGACATATTTTTGAATTACTAGAGTTATCTGAGCTGGATTCATAATCTGTTTGTTCATAATCTGTTTGTTCATAATCTGTTTGTTCATAATCTGTTTGTTCAGTTTCTGAATTATCTATTAATAGTGATAACAATTTTGTTTTAATTCCTTTTCTTTTGAAAATAATGAATTAATCTTTTTTCTAGTCTTACAATATGAGGCTGTATGAGCGAACCTCTTACATTTACAACATTGAATGTTTTTATAGTTATTTTTATTTTTGTAAAAGTTTTTATTTTTATCTTTACTATAATTTTTATATATATCCTTACTGTAATACCGATTATTTTTGTTTTTTCTAATTATCTTTTTATGTTCAGAGGACAGTGGTTTAATACCCATTATGCCAAATTGTTGGCAAAATATTTCCATCTCTTTTCTTTCTGAACCATATTTGTGTTGAATTTTTAAGTCTTGACATAGTATGAGAGCTTCTTTTTTAACGAAGGCAAATATTTGACCGAATGTTAAAGAGTTGTAATCTATTTTTTCTGTTCCTAATGTTTTTTGTAAGTTAGTAATGATTCTTTGTGAAAATATATTTGGTAATCCTGTAATAAATTTTTCTTTCCAAAATGAAGAGTTTGAATCAGTTCTTCTTAATACTTGAGTTAGAAATATATCTTTATACCATTTGAAATCAGTTAAAGACGGACATCTTAGATTTGTTAGACATATTTTTGAGCTAGTTAATTCCTCTTCTAGGTTTCCTATGAAATACATTGATATTACATAAATTAGATATGTCGATCCATCCTGAACCATTACAAATTCTTCACCTTGAAATTCTTCTGTTTCGTGATTTACAATTGATTGTTTATCTTCTAATGTGAGATGATTATCCCACCATCCTGTTTCGTGATTTACAATTGATGGCCATACCCATTTCTTGTAATATATTTAATATTTGATATTCGGATCTTCCATCTATATTCCATTGATATAGGGATGATTCATCATAACTGTTTAATGGAGTATTTTGTTCTTCATATTGAATATCAGGTGGAGTAGGTCTAGGATAATAATTTTTTTCTTATCGTTCTTTCAATTTTTTCTAAATCTATTTGTTTTTATTCTATTTATTTTTAATTGTTTCTTATCATTTGAATGTTTCGGGTAATCTTGAAATTGTTGTTCCATAAGATCTATCTGATTTTCCAATTGGTTTTCTGATTCTTCTCCTTCTGATTCAAAAGAAGATGAGTTTGATGTATTGGAATCTTGTGGATTTACTTGAGATATAACTCCTATGCCTTTTGAAGTACTAGCTTTATCCTTTTTATTAATGATACCGAGTTTTCCATATTTTTTGGAAATGAAGATACTTGAAAATGCAGTTTTGAAATATTATTTGAAAATCTTTCTTGTTTATCATCTATTTTAGTTGATATTAAATCTACTTGGTTTGCTATAGTGTGTAATATTTGATTTGAATAGTTATTTTGTTGATAAACCTTATTAATATCGTCTAAATTAACTATTTCTGTCCCAATTTTTCCTAGTTTAAATGGAGATGCTATTGATGTTTGATTTTCTATAGTAATTCCTATTTCTTTTAGTGGGGGATGGATTGAACTTACAACTGTATTTTTTTGTAATTTTCATTTTTTTATATAAATTAGATTGACCATTAATAATTGGAATTTCTTCTAACTTATCACAATTTATTATTTTCTCTTTTTTGAAGTAATATTCTAACCACATAAAAAATTTCATTTTCCCAATTTGCCTTGTATTTAATTCCGTATAAAATTCTTGTTTTATTTTTTCTTTAACGCATTATCTAATTTTTCAAACCATAATCTAAACCTAGTAATTTCTAGACTGTAATAATTATTATTTAAATATTGTTTATCTATTGAGAATTCTTTAATGCTAGTCATCATATTTAATTAATGAATTTCTCATTTGACTATATGTTAGTGATCCTATTGAGGAACTGAAATATTGAATTATTTCTGGTAAGGGAGTTCAGTATCTAATTTTAGAATCTTGAAAAGTTGAAGGTATATCAGAGTTTGAATACCTTTGTGATTGGAAGTTATCTGAATTTAAATATCTAGCCGTTTGACCAAAATTGTATCTACTAGACATGGACTTATTGGATTTTATTAATATTTTTCATTATTTTGTTCTTCAATTATTGAAGGTTCTGTTAATTTTATATTTCTTTTTATACTTAATGGTCTTTCAGCTACTATTTCTTCTGGAATAGTTATTTCATTCCATCTTAATAATTTTGGAGTTTCTATCTTTGTATAATCTGAATTAGTAGTAACATATACTGACTCATCCTTTTCTGAAGGATTTAATCTTAATGCCGTTGGAATCATAGATTTCATTAATTTAAAATATATTCTATAGATTAATACAAAGTGTTCAGTTTGATTTATTATTTTATCTTGTTTTAATTGGATATCTAGTTTTAATGAATCCATTATATGTGGTTCTGTTAAACTGACCGAATAATTTGGATGGAATGTAATGCCATTCGGATTAAAAAATGCACCTTCAGAATTTCAAAAAATCATGAATGATATATTTAATCCTTATTCAAAATATGTCATAGTTTATATTGATGATATATTAGTTTATTCTGACTCAATAGACAGCCATTTCAAACATTTAAATACACTTCTAAAAATCATTAAGAAAAACAGTTTAGTAATATCAGAACCAAAAATGAAATTATTCCAAACAAAAATAAGATTTTTTGGTTATGATATTCACTTAGGGAAAATTAAACCAATTCAAAGAGCAATTGAGTTCGCTGATAAATTTCCAGATGAAATTAAAGACAAGAACCAACTACAAAGATTTTTAGGATTTTTAAATTGTATTTTAGATTTCTTTCCTAAGCTAAGAATAACTTGTAAAAAATTATATGATAGATTAAAGACTAATCCACCTATGTGGACAGAAGAACATACTCAACTAGTAAAATCCTAAAGCACTAATATATATGGTTCCATTACAAATACAATTGTTTAATATGAACAATGTAATTATTACATAAGGATAAGGATACTCAACTAGTAAACACCTATATATACACACATACACACATATATACATAAAGCGGGCAAGAAGTGAAAGAGGGTTGTTAAAGAAAAAGATAAATCTCAATATCCTTCCAAACAACTCACTCGAGAGTCCCCCCCACCCTCCTCCTCTCCACTCCCCTCCCCTCTCCCCTCCCCTCCCCTCCCCTCTTTCTAATTTGTTTTCTTCATTATTTTCAGCGGGCAGGAATTTGGGTACCGCTATGATTAAGAAAAGGGGTAACAGTAACCCCTCAGAGGTTATTCCCTCTGTCTCTCACAAAACTAGAACTTTTGAGGCAATGCTAAATAAGCGAATGCCCGAGGGTGGTCCATCTTCCATGGAGTCCTACCAAAAGGGTTCTCAGGATAAGGATCCACATGACCCTTCTACTCAAGTCCCTTGGACTAGGACTAACATTCTTTCCACCCCCTCGAACTCTTCAGTTCTAAGGACAAACGTACTCGGGTTTTTGCTAAGGATCCCCAGGTTTTTTTGCCTTTAAAACAAAATTTCTAAGCTTTGTTTTTTATTTCAAGAGTATCTTATTTGATTTTTCTAATTATCTTGCCATCTCTCAGGTGGTTCAAGATTTTCAACTAGTGTCCCCCTCTCTCTCCTCCCTCATACAATGCCTAGGTTCCTGCTATGCCACACTTCAGAAGGAAAAGAATATCGAGATTAACTCGCTGAAGAGGGATCCCAAGGCCTCGAAAAGAAAATCAATGACCTCGAGGCTGACAACGAGCGAGTTATCCTCAAGAGAGGTGCTCTTGAGCGGGATGGTAAGGAAGCTCAAAGTCCCGAGTCTCAATCTCTCATATAGGAAGCATTTAAAGATAAGATCATGCAGAGTCAGGAACTTTTTGGTCTCTTTGTTGATCTCCTCGACATGGACAAAGGTGTTGGGTGCGCTATCTTGATTGACGAAGTCATTTTGCCTAAGATGGCCTCGTCTTTATCTAACAACAAGATCTAGCTTTTAAAGGATTTTGCCAAATCAGATCGTGTTGAAGCCATAAATCAAAAGTGGGACAAAGCTATTTACTTGGGGGACCTGAGCTTGTCTATCCTGAACCGCTTAAAGGCCTTTGGTAGGTTTTACTCTGCTAAAGAGATTTGTACTATTCCCAACACCGACAAAGAAAGAAAGGAGCCTGAGACTGAAGTTGGATCTAATGCAGAGGTTAAAGCTGCGAAGGGACATACTAAGGGCATTTGTAACTTGCCCTTTTGACATAACAGTGTAATTTTTAGTTTTATTGTAATAATCATTTCCCCTTCTTTAATTTTATGTCTATCTTTTATCTACGTAGCTTAACACATTGTGAAGGCACCTTCAGTTCGTTTGCGAGGACTTTACCAAGACTCAAACAGAGCTTGAGACCACTAGAGGGGATTTGGTGAAAACCATGTTGGTTTTGAAAAAATGCTCCCGAGAAATGGAATCATGGTGAAATAAGACTCAACCTTCCATAGTGGGTCTCAAGAAGGATGCCACTGACTTGACTGTGGCACTAGACTCCATCAAGAAGGAACTAGATTCCACAAAGAGGGAACTGAGGCCTTGGAAAAGTGGTGAACATCCGGCCTTTAAGGATCTTCTTACGGACCTTGAGCAGCGAAAGTATAATGGCTTTGTATCTCTCGAGGTTGTGGAAATTTGTGATCCTTATGAGATGAATTATCAAGAAACATTGCGCCATATAATCAGTAAATTTGGATCCCTAAAGAGATGTCTCATTGATGCCAATAGGTTACCTATCCTCAAAGGCCGTCTCATAGCTAGCCGAAGTGAAGTTTATAAGTTTAAGTCTCAGGTGGAGGAGACTGCGCAACTTCACAAAGTAGCTTTAGATGATATTTCGAGATTGAATAAAGCTTCAACAAAGGAGGATGCAGTTTTCGATGAAGATCCCTCATTAGTTGAATCTATTCTCACTAAGAATACTCGACTCACGAGAGAAATCAAAACCTTGACAGGAAGAATTAAAGAGTTGTAGGAGAGAGTTTCACTTTACAATGTGAGCCTTCGATCTCACAATCAATACCATGGTGTTTCTCACCCAAAGCTCATTGATAGTGAACTCTTACCAAAATGTTTCCTTAAAGCTTCCCATCATTGGATTACAGACCGCGAGGTAGACTCAAAGGGAACCGATGGCAAAAAAAAAGCTTCTAACGCTATCATGGAATGGATACGAGAGTTACCTATTTGCCCTCCTTCGAGGGATCGAAGATCTTTGAAATCGGTGGCTTAGAAGGCTAATAAGAGTAGTGGTTCTTCAAGCCATAATACTAAGCATTCCACGAAAAAATGCCCTAGTGATCAAGACCCTCGAGTAGGGGAATTAAGAGATGGACCTTTACCAAAACATTCATGATCGAAGGTCGTAATAGATCCATTTGAGTATCCCGAAGAAGAACAAGAAAAGGATTTTCAGCATACGGCTGGCATCAAAATAGAGGAAGTTAAAAAAATGGAAGAGAAGTTAAGGAAATTAGTTCCTTAACACCTCGAATATTGTATGTATAGCTTGTACAATGCTTGTACCATTTCGATCATTATTCTCAAATTAACCTTTCCTTGAATGCACATTACTTTAAAAAAATATTATTTGAATATTTCCCTTAAAGTTTTATAAAATGGCGCAATGCCTAAATCTTGAACTGGAGCGCATGACATGCGAATCTTTTTGATTGACGTGTATGTGACGCATGGAAGCGACCAACAATAAGACCACAAGAATTAAGGAGAATTCAAAAAGTTTAGAGCACAAAATATTTTACCGAGGTTCGGTGTTTCCACCTATATCCTGCAAAAAGGGTTCCACTAGATCAACAATTGAGTTTACGAGGGTATCACAAGAGTGCCACTTATTTGCTTTCCACTCATTTCATCAGCCTAAGCTGTAATTATTATAAGAGTGCCGCGTATCATCTTTTCACTCGATTCATCAGCTTTAGCTTGAATCATCACAAGAGTGCCACTTATCAGCTTTTCACTCAATTCATCAGCTTTAGCTGGAATTATCACAAGAGTGCCGCTTATCAGCTTTTCACTCGATTTATCAGCCTTAGCTGGAAATGTTACAAGAGTGACGCTTATTTGTTTTTCACTCGATTCATTAGGCTTAGTGCATAGCATAAGACCCTGTAAAAATATTTTCCCCTTTTATCAGAGCTGGTGGTACCTCCGCAAATTAGTGACATTCCATCTTCTCGGGATTTAGGCACCATCTATCGTCTCGAGAACATAGCTATTCCCAGGATATGCTTCCGCTACCTTCTAAGGTCCTTCCAAATTGGCAACTAGTTTTTCCTCAGGTTCGTGGTAACTCTCTCATTTTTTGTCATTACTAAGTCCCGAGGGATGAATTGAACTTTCCTTACCCTTCGATCATAATAGCGTTTAACCTTTTATTTTACCTTAGCCTCGTGGATGGATGCAAACTCTGAAATTTCCTCCACCATGTTGAGATCTAAACGCCGATTTTTATTGTTAACTCTTTTCTCTGATGCTACCATTATTCTTGGGCTCGACACTTCTATCTCCACTGGAATCACAGCTTCCGAGTCGTAAACTAGGCTATAATGTGTTTCCCCAGTGGTGGAAGACTTAGTTGTCCGATAGGCCTACAAGAAACTGATCAACTCGCACATCCAATTTTCTCCAACCCGCTCGAGTCTTGCTTTGATTCTATTCACAATTGTTTGTTTTGTCACTTCCACTTGGCCATTTTCCTAGGGATGATACGCAACTGGTACTTTCTTTTGTATCTTGTATTCCTCGCACCATCTTTTAAACGGATCATGAGCAAACTGTTTCCCATTGTCTGTTATTATGGTTCTCAAAATTCCAAAATGGTATACAAGGTTCTTCCAACAGAATGCAATTACTGACTTCTCTGTCATGTCAGTCAAAGGCTCTGCTTTTACCCACTTTTTAAAATAGTCGATAGCCACGATTATATATTTGAACTTTCCCGAAGCCTCTGGGAATGGCCCGACTAGATTGATTCCCCATTTGTGGAATGTCCATGAGCTATGGATGTTCATCATTTCCTCCTGAGGGATATTCTTTAGGGGTCCATGCTTTTGACATTGATGACAGGCCTGTATGTACTTGTTGGCATCCTCGAACATCATCGGCCAGTAATACCCTGCTCGAATAAGTCTTCTCGACATAGATCTTACCCCTTAGTGTCTACCACATATTCCTTCATGAACTTCCATGATCAAATAATCCACTTCGTAGGGGGTGACGCATCGAAGCAATGGTTGCAAATGCCCCTTTCTGTGTAGAATTTCATACTGTAACACATACTTAGGTGCCTTCAACCTTATCTTTCTTGCTTCGATTGCATTCTCTGGAAGAACCACTTCTTGAAGATAACTCACTATAGGAATCATCCAAGTGTTTTCTTCCTCAATAGCCATTACCACCTGCTCCTCGAAACTTTGACTATTTAGAGTTTAGATGAGTAACTGTTCTCAAGGGTTAGCCCCCAAGTCTGACGAAACATATTTACTCAAAGCATATGCTTTTTAATTCTCTTCTCTCTGGACCTAATTCAAGACATAGGTATTAAAATTTCTTAACAAAGGTTTCACCACCTCCAAATACTTCTGCAAATTGTGTTTTTTGGCCTCATACTCTTCATTAACTAGTTGTACCACGATCTGAGAATCACTGTAGATTTCCTGGTCTTCCACCTTTAACTCTATAGCCAACTGCAGGCCAGTGATCAGGGCTTCATATTCACCCTCATTGTTTGTGGTTTTGAACGCAAAGTGCAACACGTATGGGCAATCTTTACCTTTGGGGCTGGTGAGTAGTACCTCTGCTCCACTTCATCCTGAGTGTGAAGAACTATCAACTTACAATTTCCATACTTATTTCTTTCGAGTATCCTCCTCAAGTTTGATAGACTCGGTGTTTTCCACTATGAAATCTTCCAAAGCTTATCCCCTAATTGTAGTTTTGGGCTGAAACTGTATATCATGTCCCCCCTACTCCACAGCCCATTTCATCATCCTTCCTGATGCTTCCGGTTTTAAGAGGATACACCTAAAAGGGTGATTGGTGAGAAATATAATGGTATGCCCCTGGAAATAGGGTCGCAACCTTTGTGCAACATGTACTAATGCCAATATCAAATACTAGAGAGCTGTATATCTTGTTTCTGGCCCCTACAAGGCTCGACTCATAAAATATATGGGATACTGTTGTTTTTTGTTTTCCTTTACAAACACTGCACTGATGGCCAGTAATGAAGCAGAAATATATAAGAACAGAACCTCGCCCTTTTCTATTTTCATAAGGGTTTCCAATACTCGAAGATGTTCTTTCAGCTGCTGGAACGCTTTCTCACATTTGTCTGTCCACTCAAAATTTTTCGCTTTTCGGAGGGCATTGAAAAAGGGTAATTTTTTTCAGCCCTTCGAAAGGAACCGACTCAAAGCTACTAAGGATCCTGTAAGGTTTCGCACATCCTTCAAATAATGTGGGCTTTTCATCCTCATCAAAGTTTCAACTTTCTCCGGATTGACATCAATGCCCTCTCAGATACCATGAATCCAAGAATTTTTCCAGCTTATACTCCAATCATACATTTGGCTGGATATAATTTCAAATTTGCACCTCTAAGTCCCTCGAAGGTTTCCTTCAAGTCTATCAAGAATTCATCATAATCCATGCTTTTCACCACCATATCATCCCTATATATTTCCTTTTTTTCCAATCTATTTTCTGAACAATTTATCTACCAACCTTTGATAAGTCGCCCATGCATTCTTTAGACCAAACAACATATTCTTATAACAATAAGTACCCACATTAAGTCTTTTCCTTATCTTCCTCAGTCATCAGTATATGGTGATATCCCTTGTGAGAATCAAAAGAGGCCAACACTTGATACCCGGCAATGGCTTCTACCAACTTATCAATGGGTGGTAAAGGGTAACTATCTTTAGGGAAACACTTGTTTAAGTCGGTAAAATCAATGCACATTCACCAAGTTCCGTCATCTTTTTAGACCATTTACAGTTTAGCCAACCACTCCGGATAGAATACTTCTTCAACTACTCCCACTTTTAGTAGCTGTTCCACTTCTACCTTGATGGCCTCCACCCTTTCGAGTGAAAATATCCTCCTTTCTTGATTAATTGGCTTAGCAGCTGGGTTAATATTCAGGTTATGAACTACCAACCTCGAAGGTGCCCCAGTGAGATCCAAGGTACTCCACAAAAATACATTCTCATACTCGAGCATTAAACTTCCTAACTTTCCTTTAACATCCTCTGGCATCGACTTTCCTATAGCCACTGTACCCCTATCGCAAATTGAGACTTGCTCAATATCCATGAGATCGACTTCTCCATGTACCAAGGCCATAACTCTCATCTTTCTCGCTTCCCTTACTGTCGTAAGATTATAGCTCTTAGCTACCGCTTAATCTCCTCGAATCAAAGCTATCCCATTACTTTTTGGAAATTTACTCCTCTATCTCCTTCTATTACCTAGCCTAACAAGTTAATCTCTCTTATGGGGAATATAGGACTTCAAGTGAACCCCAACAAGGGTGTGGTTAATTTTTTCAAGTTGTTCCTTCTTATGTCCAGCTGATCGAAACAATCAACAAACATTATTTCAACCCCACTTCCATCATCAATAAAGGCTATTTTCACTAAGAAAGTTCCAATTACGGATAAAACCACCATGGGATCTGTATGCAGTGTCTGATTTGGAACCACACCTGCCTCTGAAAAGGTTATTGTCTCATTCGGTCGAAACCTTTTATGCCTCGGCTTTCCTACAGGTGCTTTACGATAGTCAGCCTTCATGATGGTGTTTTAAGACCTTTCACCCACAACTCCATTTATCATATTGATCACCTTATGAATTGGAGGATTATCACCATTTGCTGGCTGTTCTTGTGGGCCTCTGTCCCTTCTTCCTTGTTCTTGCTCTCAAGGTTCTTTAGGTTCTTGGTCTCAAGGCCTCTTATCCCCTCAGCCTTTATTATTTTGATAATTTTTCCTGTATGGTGGCCGGTCATTTCTGGGTCTACAAGGTTCCCCCAGATTTCCCTGCCTAGGTTCGGGACCTTGAAGCCGTCCTTCCCTTTTGCTCCTTTCAATTTATATCTTCAAATAAGTACAATCATTTGTATCATGGCCATAATCCCTATGAAAGTCAAGGTATAAGTTTGTGGCTCTTCTCCCAGCCACTGTTGTGGGCTTGTTTTGCATTGGTTGGGGCTGCCTAAGTACCCCTCGATAAATACTTAGAATTTATGTGGGGGACCTATTCATGGGTGTATACCTCTTGAATATGGGTCTCACTATATCCATTGGTTTGTTTCCGCGAGGATCATTACTTCTCCCTGATTTATCAGTCATGCTTTCCTTCTTTCTCCTAGTGGCCTCCTCAACCTTTAAATATTGTTCAACTACTTCTTGCAGTTTCTGCAACGTTTGAGGGACGTTGATACTCAACTTCTTGTACAACTCTAAATCTCGCATCCCTAGTAGGTATCCCTGGATTACCTCCTTCTCCATGGTCTCCACCACTCTCAAACTCTCATCCACATGATGATGATAAAAGGCTTTCGTCGTCTCCTTTGGATTCTGCATAGTTTGGTACAATTCCAACAAAGTGTTAGTAAATTTCTTCTTCCGAGCATACTGGCTCAATAATGTCGTTCTGAAGTCTCTATAAGAATGCAAAGAACCTCTTGGAAACTTATTATACCACTCTTGAGCTTTCCCTCGAAGGTAGCTCCTAACCAATTTACACGTCAACTTTTTGTTGAAGTCCCTTGAATCCATTAGACTCATAAACGTCTGGATAAATTCTTGAGGATCTAATTTTCCACCACAAGTGGTAAGCCCTTCTGGGGCCATCGTACTCTTGTTATCACCAGATTAAAAGGCGATCCCACCACTTGACCCAGTGGCCCAATCAACCTGTCTAATTCTCTTCTCAACGAAACTCCTGTATCTCCGACTGGCCCTTATTGTTCTCTAGGAAAGTTAAATCCTCTATTAATATTTCCATATGGCATTTGATACATGGGTTGTGAACCCATATACCCAGGATTCATCCAAGACTGCATGGCTCCTGAACTTATGCGAGGTTGTCCACGAGGACCATAAAGTCCTTGACTAGCCGAGCGGTTTGGTATTCACATGCTACCATATACCTGAGGTCCATATCCTATCTCTGTTCTTATGAACGTGGCCATCGAAACTTCTGGCATCAAAGGGGGGACAGAGTATACCATCCTTGACGGATATTCTGAAAAATAAGGCAGAGGCGCGCCTGATACCCTTCTTGAGCATGTTCAAAATAGGGGAATGCCAGCATGGGTTGAGAAATAGGACCCACATGCATCTTCATAACCATCAAAGTTATCTCGTCTTCTGATACTCCCATAGGTACCGAGAGAGGTGTAACTTGATATCCCGCAGCTGCTAACATCTGAGATGCTTGCGCCAAATCTGGTTGCAAACTAACCATTCCCATGCTTTGATTTGCCTGCATAGCTAGCTCATAGGCCTTGATATGAGAATTACCAGAAGCTTCTGTGAAGCGACCATCTCTTTCATCATATGACCCAACTAGCATATTCGATAAAGGACATGTGACCCCTGCACCCTGTACTACATTATCCTCCAGAGGCTGTGAAGGTCCGGCTCCATCAGTTCGAGGGGCCTTGACTATTGGCTGGCTAGGCTCGATAGAGCCTTGTGTTGCCTCATGCCTACCAATCAAGACCTGCAATGTTCCCGACTCACCTGCCGAGACTTGTACCATTTCAAGTTCAACATTTTGGGACACTAAGGGGTTAACCATTGCTCTTCTTCTTCTTCAATATGGCGACTGTACCTCATCACTAGCGAACATTCCCTTCAATCTTAACCACTCATTCCTTCGAGTAGTCGTAGGACATAAATAAAAAGACTCAAATTTAACTATATTGATCCCACTGGGCGTGCCAATTGCATATGAGAACCGATCAAGCTGCTCCGATGAGTCCTTCTGTCGTGATCTGCAAAACAACAAGCCTTGAGAGGTCCCAGGGGAAAACTCTCTGATTCTTAAGTTAGTATAGTATCGGAATACCATATAAAGAGTGAATGAATGATCATAAATATGTACCTGGTATGTATACTGTATAATTTAATAATATTTGTCTCTAATTATAACTCTTAATTAGAACTAAATGTGGTTGCTGAATATTTCATCTACTAATACTCATATTTAGCCGAAATAGGCCCAATATGCTCTTTGAGCCTTTACCAGATTAAACTATCATCATCAATCAAGATGGATATATTTATATGGTCAAGAAGATAGGGTTTTCCACCAGAATCTCAATTAGATCATGTTAGAGCTATAGAAATACAACTTTATATTCAGATTATGTGCTTTATACATGGAATATATATATATATATGTGTGTGTGTGTGTGTGTGTGTGTGTGTATGTGTGTGTGTGTGTGAATATATGACTATAATTAGTGGGATATAGTTTCCTAGAATAGTCTCAAGAGATGTGTATAAGTACTAAGCTATCTTCTGAATAAATTATATCAATTTATCTTCATTATAATCTCTATTTACGTGGTGTCAGAGGTTTGAGATTCAAAATTCAAAATTCATATTCAAACCTTTGCCTTTCATCCAATTCTTTGCTTTTCCCCTCATATTCGTTCTTGTTAGCCATTAACCCCCATATCGATGGCTGAAAAGCTAATCACTTTGTCTGATGTAGTCCCTGTGATTTCTAAAATCACAGACAGTAAATTGAATGGTTCTTTTTTTTTTGGAATGAAGCAAGATGGCTATACTCTATTTGCGCAGCACTGATAATGATGATCATTTGACTAAAAATCACCTAAAAGAATATTCTACTAGACTGAAGTGGCTTAAGGAAGATGCTACTATGATGAAGAGGCTCAAGAGCAGTTCCCGTGCTACCTAGGAAAGAACTATACACGTATATGTATTGCGGCATAAGTAGTATAATACAAGAGGTGCATTATACATACCAACATCACAAACATAAACAAGACATTCCTCCCCAAGTTTTAAATGAGATTGGACTCCAAGATGAGACCATGTACAATGGTGAAATCGCTCTTGTAGTTTCAGTTCATTAAATATTCAATCTCTCTTTCGCCTCATCAACTAAAACCACAAAGAAACAAATAATATGTATTGTATTTTTTTTCTCAGGCAATTAATTTATGTCCATGTTGAACTTGAATTATTTGTGTTTAAGATAATACATTTTTTAGAAAAATGCATATATAACCCAACATAATTTACATGCGTGCAAATATAACCTTTTACAATTGAAAGTGCAAATATAACCCTAGATAGCTGATGTAAGTGTAATTTTACCCATTTTGATAGATTTGTGCCAAAATTTAGTGGAAAAACTATTTTACCCCTATGAAAAATAAATAATAAACAAAAAATATGAAATGTCTATAATGCCCTAAAACCCTAATTTTCCTTCTCTCATTCTCTTTCTTTTTCCTTCTCGTTCAAACCCAATTCTTTTCTCCATTCGCCGCTCCCCCAAACCCGATTCCTTTCTCCTTTAACCTTCTCCGTTCCCCAATAGCTATTAAGGAATTAGAATATTACTTGTAATTATAATTATATTCTATTTCCTTTTCCTATCTGCGTTAAGCCACACGCGCCAATCTCGAAGCTCACGCACCACCGTGTTCCTGTCACGCGTAATTGCCGATCCGATCCACTGCCGGTTGCTACACCTACTGCTGATCTGTACCTGATTTTGCACGATGTTTGTTTCTGAAGAACATGTTCGCATTGATGCTGCACCTTAGGTTCTGAAGCTTCAGGATATTAGTGGTTATGATGTGATTGCGACTTTAATGAACTAGTTGCAGTTGTAATCTGGCCCTCAGACTACTGTACCTATTGGTCGTTTGTCGGCTGATCCTTACTTTACTGGCTCTGGCGATGGTCTGCAAATTATACCGAACATGCTGAGAGGTCAAGAAAATTACACTGAATGGATTGACGCGATATGCTGTGCATTATTGCTAAGAACAAGATTGGGTTAATTGATGGATCCATTACCAAACCCCATGATAGTCCACCTGATGCTGCTGATTGGCTTGGGGTTAATGCTACCCTAGTTTGCTGGATATTGCAAACCCTGGATCCAGTGCTAAGATATTTTATAAGCTCATTTGCCACAGTTAAGGAACTGTGGGATGACCTGGAGAAGAAACCCAACGCCAGCCTCTCAGCCGATCACCATCACGATGAACGGATAATCTGCCATGGTTCTTCCACTCACGCCATCGTTCATCGATGCCGCCATGTTACCGCTTGGCCTAGCGGTGGAAACTTCCTCTGGCAGCGTCCCTACCCGGTCTGATTTTGGCCCTGCTTTGTCTGATGACCACTGGAGCATGACCATGCATTTATTTAATCAGTTCAATTCTCTTACTGACAAGGGTCAGGTAAGTCTACTTTGCCCTGAATACTCGATCCAGGAGCCTCATATCACATGACTGATGAAAAATGTTCTCTTACTGATATCACTATTGTTGTTGACAGTGTGAATATTGTTATGCCTGATGGCTCTGTATCATCTACTACCCAATATGGTTCTATTTTCTTTGGTGTTGTCACTCTTACTCCTGTGCTATATATACCTACTTTGCGGTGCAACTTATTATCATGCTCTAGATTGTTATCTACCTTAAAATGTCTACCTTTATTTAATGAAAACTATTGCATTTTACAGAAAATCAGTACGAGGAAAGTGATTAGCGTGGGTGAATAGAAGGGGGGTGTTTTGGCTGTCTGTTGGATACTCATGATCATTCTCCTATCCCATAGTCTCATCCGGCAGTTGCTTTTGTGTCTTCTTCTGATTTATGGCATCAGTATCTTGGGCATTCTTCCTCTACGATGTTGTCTTCTGTCTCTTCTACTGATTTTAGCACTAATAAGGCTTCTACTCCTTTCTCTATATGTTATAGAGCAAAATAAACTAGACATAGTTTTCCATTGAGTTCTACAAATGCCACTGCACTATTTAAATTAATACATTGTGATGTTTGGGGCTCTTATAGAACACCATCTTCTAGTGGTGCATTTTATTTTTTAACTATAGTGAATGATTATTCCCAAGCTGTTTGGGTTTATTTATTAGTGGCTAAGTCAGAAGTAGCTTTTAGATTTTGGAATTTTGTGCCTCAGTGAAGAACCAATGAGGCCGAACCATACTGCGTGCTTGGGCTGATAACGGGACTGAATTTTTGCCTTTCAGATCTCATTTTGCTGCATCTGAAATTATTTTTGAGACATCTATGGTTGATACACCATAGCATAATTGTCGAGTTGAAAGAAAGTATCGCCATTTACTCTATGTGGTGCGTGCCTTACGGTTTCAAGCCAGTCTTCCAGTTGATTTTTGGGGAGAATGTGTTCTTACTACTTCTTATCTGATTAATCGGACACCGATGAAGCATCTCAATGGTCGTACTCCCTTTGAGTTGCTCTATGGGCAAGCTCCAAATAACTCATCCTTAAGAGTTTTTGAATGCTTATATTTTGCTGCTCATGTTCCCAGATTTCGTGACAAGTTTGCACCAAGAAGTAGGCGTTGTTTGTTTCTTGGTTACCCTGCTGGAAAGAAAGACTATCGCCTTTTGGAACTGGAATCCCGTGTAATCTTTACCAGTCGAGATGCAGATTTTTTTGAAGACCAGTTCCCGTATTTTGAAACTCCGACATCGGCCTCATCAGAATACCCCGGTGGTTCCACCACCTCACCACCAGCCTCCTCATTGTCGTTGCCAGAGTTGCACAACCCATTGCCCCCTGCCATCACTGGCCCCATTCCTCCAGCTGCCACCGATCACCCACTGCCGGCATCTGCCAATCACCCACTGTTGGCATCTGCCAGTTCTCTACCGCCGGTCCTCCACCGCCGGCTGTCACCGGTCCCCTACCTCCAGTTGCCATCGGCTCATCTACGCCAGTCGTCCCTAGCATCGACCCATCCCCGGTGGATGAGGTTCCATTACCAGATCCCGACCAAGACCGCCAGATTCTACTTCTAGCCCAACTAGACGTTGCATTGCCAAGGACGCCACCACCTCACGCACCTCACGCACCATCGGCAATGGAGTCTTACGCGCCTCACACGCCGCCTGTCTTGCCTCCTTCTGCGGCATCTCTAGCTCCAGATAATTCTACCACCGAGTTGCCACCTATCAGATAGAGTATTCATGCTCGCCGACCTCCTCCTTATTTAGAAGATTATGATTGTGATGATTATGCCGTGTGCTCTTACTACTAAAGACCCCCCCACTATTGCTATGTTCACTTATGCACCGCCACTATCCTCAGGTGTTCTCTATCCTCTTACTGATTATGTAAAATGTGATAACTTTTCTAGTATGCATTCTAGATTTTTGGGTGCAGTAACATTTAGTGCAGATCCAATCACTTATTCCAAGGCATCACAACATGCTCATTGGTGAGATGTTATAACTAAAGATCTTACTGCGCTTGAGCGCAATTAGACTTGGACTCTGGCCCCCTTGCCTCTTAATAAGAAGGCAATTTGTTGCATATGGATTTACTGGAAGAAGTTTAAGTCAGATGGTACTATTGAATGTCATAAGGTGCACCTAGTGGTTCTCGGGAATCGCTAAGTTGAAGAGATTGATTATACTGAGACATTTGCTCCGGTTGCGAAGATGAGTTTTGTTTGCCTATTCTTATCTGTTGTGGTCATCCAACTGCATCAGATGGATGTCCATAATACTTTCATGCATGGTGATTTTCATGAAGAGGTTTTTATGCAACCCCCAACAGGCTATGCCTTGCCCTATGGTCAGGTATGTCGCCTTCAAAAATCTCTTTATGGTCTTCGCTAGACCCCTAGAAATTATTTTCCAAATTGGCTTAGGCTTTACGAGCATTTGGTTTTGTTCAGAGTGAGGCAAATTACTCTTTGTTTGTCTTTTCTCGTGGATCGGTTTATTTGCATGTTCAGGTTTATGTGGATGATTTGGTCATTGCTGGTAGCTTTTCTGCGCTCATCTCCGAGTTCAAGAAATACTCGACTTCTTGTTTCCATATGAAAGATCTTGGTTTACTTAAGTATTTCTTGGTTTACTTAAGTAATTTTATCTGATATAGGTTTAAATGCTTCTAAATCGACTGACTTTTTGATGGAGAAACAACATGATTTGCCACTTGTTGAGGGTCCAGCTTACCATGATCCCGAGCAGTACATGTGTCTGGTTGGGCGCCTGATATACCTGACTATCACACATCCTGAGCTTAGTTATTCGGTTTATACACTTGCGCAGTTCATGGAGCCTCCTTGTATTCCTCACTGGCAAGCTGCAGTTCATGTGTTGCACTACCTAAAGAGTCATTCTGGTCAAGGTTTCTTTCTCTCTTCCACTAGTGCGTTACAGTTGACTGCTTACTGTGATTCAAACTGGGCTGCATGCCCAATTACCCGACATTCTCTTTCCAAATATTTTTTTATGGCTAGTGATTCTCTGGTTTCTTCGATGACCAAAAAACAACCAACGGTTTCTCGGTCTTCCGCTGAAGTGAAGTATCGTGGTATGACTGTTACCTGTTGTTACTGAAAAACTTAGGAGTTATGCACACTTCTCATATGCGACTATTTTGTGACAGTCAATCTGCTCTTCATATTGCGGCAAATTCAGTGTTCCATGAATGCACAAAGCACATTGAAGTTAATGTTATTTTTTCTGGGATCTTGTTCAATCTAGCACTATTTTTACTCAGCATATCCGCACGTCAGACCAACCAGCAAAGTTGTACACTAAGGCTCTCGGGCGTAACCAGTTTCATTCCCTGCTTGGCAAGTTGGACATTTCTGATCCCCATGCTCAAACTTGAGGAGGAGTATTAAGGAATTAGAATATTACTTTTAATTGTAATTATATTCTATTACCTTTTCCTAGCTTGTATAGGTATTTTGTACCACTATATAATGTATCCTGAGATAATGAATACAAACACACATTATTACCCCATAGCCGATTTCTTTCTCCGTTCGCCGCTCGCTCCTATTCTCCAGTGAGGTTCTCCGTCGTTTTAGATCTAGTCCATTCTCCGACCATTCCGCCGTCGTTGAGGAACACACACATCCTCACACCAAGGCGGGCTAAGTGTGGAAGTCGGGGAGCGGAGTTACGGGGTGGTGCCGACATTAGGTGGTGGGGGTGGTCGGTTTGTGGCGGTGGTCGAGACGGGCGTTTGCAGCGGTATAGTTCTTTGGGAGAAGACCTTGTCATAGATAAATGGGTTAGTACAGTTCTTTTCAACCTTAATTTTTGTTGAGCTTTTACAAACATTAATATCCTTTGTGTTTGTTTCAAACAAAGGAGGGAAATATCTTGCTGAGCAACAGCAAAAGTACGAGCAAGTTAAGAAAGATGCCGTTTAAAATCTCCTAGTAGTTGTTCTTCCTTAATCATTAGTACCCAGAAGAAGATTATGTAAAACTCAGCCAGACTACTACTGTTCGATTTCAAAAGATGTTGTTGGGATATTTGTTGCCTGTACATATATGGGTTGTAGTGGTTGGGATAGTTGCCGGAGGTAGTGGCAGGTTTGGGTATGGGTTTAAAAATTTTAGACCCGCAGGTCGACGTTAGGTATGATTTTAACTAAAAATTTTTAGGTAAGGTTTAGATTTTATTAGACCCGATTCAAACCCGACCATGATCATCTCTACCCATTGCGGAGTTTCATGGTTTCAGTGTTGTTTAAGTGTGGTTTCATTTGACATCTGAAACCACTCTAAAAAAAACTCCCACTGCACATAAAATGTGAAAGTAAGAAAAAGAAATGGACAAAAGGCCAAAGTCTGAACACTTACGGGATCCATTCCAAAGAGGCGGACACAAAAGGCTACTGGGCTGGGACTGGGAGTTGGAAGTACCTCTTTCCCTCTTGAGGTTTGACCCACAAATGGCAGTTGTTGCAAAGGAAGATTCCCTATTGGACCATAACTTTGATTAAAATGATAGGAAAGGCGTGTTTGTGTGTTTTTTTTAAAATATTTATGAAGTAATTAAATACTGTATTTTTAATTTAAATATTACACTTATACAATAAGTTAAACATATAAAAAATAAATTTTAATGTAAAAATATAAAATTATTGTATAAAGTATAATTTCAAATATAAAAATACAATGTTTAAAGGCAAAGTCTTAGGAAAGACGGTCTTTTCATATGCTTATGGAAAGACGTGGTTTAATTAAAATAATAAAAGGTAAAAGATTCAAGTTGCAATATTAAAAATTTATCATGCAACGTGTAGTAGTAATAAAGTTTATAACCCGATTCATGCAACCAGAAAATTTTATTTTCATTTATTCTAATTTACACTTTAAACATTAGTCTTTCCATGACTTATGGTAAGACCGTCTTTCAAGAGATGAACGCTTGTTTAAATTTAAAATACAGCGACTAATCTATAAACTTAAAAATAATAGTTCAAAAGACCTTCTCTTCTAGGCTCTCTGCTATTCTTTTCAGTGTCTTTAAGTTCTTTCGAATTCCTCTGAATTTTTCAAATCATGTCAGATTATACATGATGGACATAATAACATGATTTTGGCCCTACTATTTTTCATGTACTATTATTGTCTTGTTATTAAAATTTTATTTTTTAAGAAATATTCAAATAATATAAATTAATTCGTTAACAAAAAAATCTTCTTCTTTATCACAATTATTTTATTAAAAAACAACACATTAATAAAGAAACACAAGTAAAGAAGGAGCCCTTTTTTCGTTGAGTTATTGTACACATTCCAAAAATTTCAAGCCCAAAATTTTGTATTTTGCCCACATATTATCCAGTCCAATAACAGTTTAAAAAATTATTAGAATGAGGGTAAGAAGCTCTGGTCATTTTGTTAGGTCAATTCGTTAACAAATTCAGAGGTTAAAATTGGCATTTTCCATTGTACTTTCACCGTTTGAACCTTTTTCTTCCATCAACATCATTGTGACTAACATGTACACATATTTTGGCACGGATAACATCGATGCCACCATGAACATCAAGTGTGTCGGAAATTTTTTGAAAAAACATTAATAAATCCAAAAAAATTGAAAATCAATCCATAACTACCTAAACAACACAAATATTGAAAAGAAACAATTGAAAATCCACTACCCTTCATATATAACCGATTTGAAAAATCAAATTTTGCCGTTTGAAGTAAAACTCTACAATTTGGTACATAAGAACATGACGATGACAGACGAAAATAGCACGCAATTGGTGGTATTAAGAACAAATGAAGAGAATATTGAATTGGTTAATTTTCTCATTGATGCTTGATTGATTTATACAAGGAGTGTAGTAATTAGGTAAATCATCTAACCTATTTAGAAGATACTCATCTAACCTAATTAGAAGGAAAGAATATATGCAGATAAGATACAATTTAATACTAATCAATTTAGAAGATACTCACCTAACCTATTTAGAAGGAAAGAATATATGCAGATAAGATACAATTTAATACCCTCCCGCAAGCTCATGATCGAGCACGAACATGAAGCTTGGGGCGCAAGTTACGAAAACGAGAAGTCCCAACAGCTTTAGTGAAGATATCAGCAACTTGATCAACAGAGCTAACATGCCGAACAACAAGTTCTTTAGCCTGAACTTGCTCACGGACAAAGTGAAAATCGATCTTGATGTGCTTCGACCTCTGGTGAAAGACCGGATTGGCGGTGAGGAAAGTTGCACTCAGATTATCACAGAGGACAATTGGCAGACCACAATACGAAGCATCCATTACCTGGAGTAATTGCTGGAGCCATAAAAGCTCAGCGGCAGCAAACGCGATTGCCCGATACTCAGCTTCCGTGCTAGAACGGGCGACAACATTTTGTTTCTTCAACGCCCAGCTGACCAGGTTCCCGCCGTAGTAAACACATAAGCCATGCTGAGGGCGGCAATCATCAACATCGGAAGCCCAACCAGCATCTGTGTAAGTAAGCAACCGGGAATCACGAGAAGGCCGGAAGTGAAGACCCGTATCCAAGGAGCCCTTTAGGTAGCGCAGGATGCGCTTGACGGTGGCCCAGTGAAGCTCGGTTGGTCGCTGCATGAACTGGCAGACACGGTTCACTGAGTATGAGAGCTCCGGGCGAGTGGTGTACTGCAGGGCACCGACAATGCTTCGGTATAGGTGGACGTCCGGAAAAGGGTCGCCGGAGTGGATGCGCCGAGAGCCAGGGACAGTCGGGGAGGAAATAGGCTTAGCACCCATCATTTTACTTCGATCCAAAAGCTCCAAAATGTACTTCTTTTGGGAAAGAAATATCCCGGACGAGGTACAATGAACTTCAATGCCCAGAAAGAAGTTTAAAGCTCCCAAGTCCTTTAAAGAAAATACCGAGTTGAGATAGCGAACAAACTCATCAATGAAGGGAGAGTTGGAACCTGTGATGATGAGATCGTCCACATAAATGAGAACATAAACAACATCGGAGCCATGGCGCTTGATGAAGAGAGAGGTCAGAGACGCACTGCTTAAAACCATGGCGAAGAAGAGCCTAATGAAGTTTCTGAAACTAAGCCCGAGGAGCCTGTTTGAGACCATAGAGAGCCTTCTTGAGTTTGCAGACATAGGAAGGCCGGTTAGGAGAGACAAATCCCAGGGGGTGCTCTATGTAAACTGTCTCAGCAAGATCACCATTAAGAAATGCATTGTTGATGTCCACTTGCCGCAGAGGCCAGTTTCGGGTGATAGCAATGCTAAGAACAACCCGAATGGTAGTAGGCTTGATGACAGGACTGAAAGTTTCAAAGTAATCCACACCTTCTTCTTGATTGAAACCCTTGGTCACAAGACGAGCTTTCTATCGCTCAATAGAGCCATCAGACATCTTCTTAATCCTGAAAACCCACTTACAACCAACAAGATTAGTAGAAGGAGGTCTTGGGACGAGGTCCCAAGTCCCATTTCTCAAAAAGGCATCATACTCCAATAGCATTGCATGTTGCCAATGAGGATTTTTCTTGGCTTGGAGATAGGATTTTGGTTCAAGATCAAAGGAATCGAGGAAGACATGATATTTAGTAGTGAGTAGAGCTTTCGGTTTGAGAGAGTTGGTAGAAGCTCGGGTGATCATAGAGTGATGAGAAGTGGTGGATGGGAGAAAATAGGATGGAGCTTGTTGATAGGGGACGATCATCGTGGAGGGAGGCGATGAGGAGACAGGTACGGCTGAGGAGAGAGGCAACGAAGAGGAGATGGTGTCAGCCAATGAGGAGTGAGGTGATGTGGACGGTGACTGTGTAGAGGTAGCCGACAATTTGGAGGGCGGTGTAGAGGGCATTGACTGCTCAGATGAAGTAGGTGACGGACTGAAGGGAGCCATCGTTGGAGAGGAAGTGGACGAGGATGGGTGTGCCGTTGAGAGAAGATGGGCAGGATCCAAAAGAGTCAATTTACATACCGGGTTGGTGTTGAGATTTGCTTAGGAGTGGTGAGAGGGAAAAGGGAAGGAAGACTCATCAAAGACAACGTGACGAGCAATATAGGTGCTGGAGGAAGGGACATGATAGCACAAGTAACCCTTGTGTTTGGCACTATAGCCCAAGAATATGCAAGCGACCGAACGAAATTCCAACTTGTTGTTATTATAGGGACGCAGGTATGGGAAGCAAAGACAGCCAAAGGATTTT
The DNA here is from genome assembly GCA_037428765.1 of Rubia yunnanensis. Classification (NCBI taxonomy): domain Eukaryota; kingdom Viridiplantae; phylum Streptophyta; class Magnoliopsida; order Gentianales; family Rubiaceae; genus Rubia; species Rubia yunnanensis. Next base: position 117,458,304 of record CM075064.1, on the reverse strand, counting down.
AAAAAAGGCATAGTCTGGTTGGCGATTGTATAGGCGAGAGTAGGGTGAGGTATGATTAAGGATAAGAGTGATTGTGCGATTGGTCAGGTATATTGCTATGTGAAAAGCTTGTTCCCAGAACTCAATAGGGCGATTAGAGTGAGCCAAAAGTGCCAGTCCCTTTTCGATGACAATGCGATTCCTTCGTTCAGAGGCTCCATTTTGTTCAGGGGTATGAGGACAGGAAATACGATGAAGGATCCCATGGTTTTGGAGAAAGGTTGAGACATTTCGGTATTCACCCCCCCCCCCAATCGGATTGTAAGGCCTTTATTTTGGCCGAGAACTGTGTTTCAACCATATTCTTGAAAAGAGTGAAGGCAGAGAAAACTTGTGATTTGGTGGCTAGGATGTAAACCTAGATGAATTTAGTGCAGTCATCAATGAATACACAAAATATCGATTGCCATTTAAAGATGGAACAAAAGCTGGTCCCCAAACATCAGAGTACACTAAATCAAAAGGTTTAACAGAAGGAATATAAGAGACAAGAAGATGTAATCTATGACTTTCGCCTAACTGGCAAGCAGTACACAAAGGCAAAGTTTTATGTGCTGAAACAGGTAAATTGAAATCTAAAAGTTGACGACGCAGAAGAGACTCATGGGGGTGAGCAAACCGATGGTGCCAACAAGCAATAGAAGCCCTTTCACCAATAAAGACGCGAGGGGAAGACGAGGGAATGGGGAGCCGATAGAGACCATTTTCAACCACTCCCTTGAGTAGTTTTGTTCCCTAAGAATCCTTAACAAAACAGTGATTACCATGGAGTTCAACAAAGACGTTATTATCTTTGCAAAGTTGTGAAACACAGAGTAAGTTCTGATTGATTTTGGGAACAACAAGAATATTTTCAAGGGAAAGTGTAGAGTGAGCATCATGCAAAGCAGGTAAAGTATAAGTGCCAGTATGAGTTATGGGAAGGGACTCACCACTGCCAACAACGAGATTGTCAGAGCCAGCATAGTCTGACGAAAGAGCAAGGCCGCCAAGATCAGCAGTCACGTGGTTGGAGGCACCAGAGTCAACGACCCATGGAACAGTGATGGCGGATGGGCTGGTGTAGGCGGTGAAGGCCTGCTTCTTGCTGGAATGGCACTGACATTGGCGATCGGCGGAGCGACAGTTTGTTGGTGGGTAGTCATCAACATTAAATTGCTGGTGGCAGTTTCTCGCCGTGTGATACGGTTTGTCACAGATTTGACAAATGTTGCGAGGTGGATCACTGCCGCTAAGGGGCAACTCAGTCGGCTGAGAGCGGGCAGGTCCCGAGCGACGATGAGCAACATGAGCCGATGGGGAGATCGAATCACAGGAGTCCAGAATGCGCTGCCCCTCTTGAAGGAGTAGACCGAGCAACTCATCGGAAGACACTGAGTCACGGCGCATGCTGATCGCTGTCTTGAAAGCACTATACTCAGCACCCAAACCAAAGAGAATAAAGGACACAAAATCATCGTGAGACACGACCGAGAGACACTCGGCCAAGGAATCAGAAATGCCACATTTCTTTTCAATGTATTCCATGATTGACATGGAACCCTTGGTGAGGGTTTGAAGTTGCTACTTGAGATAATTGCGGCGCGCACGAGTTTGAGACTGGAACATTGTGGAGAGCATGGACCAGACCTCAGAGAAGGTGGTGGCGCGGGCAACATGACCCAGCAAAGGGGCAGTGAGCGTGGAGCGGAGCCAAAGCAGGACAAGACGGTCCTTGCGCTTCCAAGAGATATAAGCAGGGTTTGGAGTGGGCTCGGTGGATGTGGAGCCGGTGGTCGGGGCGACTATCTTGGTTGGAATGCCACCGGAGATGAGGAAATTGTCGAGCTCGTAAGCCTCGAGAGCAGAGAGAACCATGCCTTTCCACAGGGAGTAGTTTGTGTGGTCAAGGCGGATTACAAGGGTGGGGAATTGTAGGGTGGCAGCAGCCCCGCCTGAAGCAGTAAAGAGAATCTGCGATGACGAAGAAGGAAGAATTTTGGAAGACATCGTGGAGGATCGGTTATGCTCTGATACCATATTAAGAACAAATGAAGAGAATATTGAATTGGTTTTTCTCATTGATGCTTGATTGATTTATACAAGGAGTGTAGTAATTAGGTAAATCATCTTACCTATTTAGAAGATACTCATCTAACCTATTTAGAAGGAAAGAATATATGCAGATAAGATACAATTTAATACTAATCAATTTAGAAGATACTCATCTAACCTATTTAGAAGGAAAGAATATATGCAGATAAGATACAATTAAATAGGTGGTGGATTTTAAGTTTACCGTTGGTGGTGATGAGAGCAACAATGGCGCCTCTGAGTGGGCCACGACATTGACCATAGTGGTGAGAAAAATATACACAGCCTACAAAAGTGCCATGTAGTTCGCAACTATGATGGGAACGACGATAAGGAAAGTGAATATACGCTAGCAAAAGGGGTGAGATCGTGATGGCAGCAACGGTCAAAGTTTAGACCATGGCAGTGAATGATACAATGTTAGTAAGTGGGTATCGATAACTTTAGAAAAGGGTTGGGATTACGGTGATGAACCTAGGCAGATGGTTGGAAATTTTGGAATGTTTATAGGAAGTGAGGCAATGGAGATTGGTGGATGGGGAGTTGTCTAGTGGCTAGAGGATTATTGGGTTCAGTGGATGACAAAGGAAGGATTGTGGCTGCGGGGTGTAACGGAGGAAGGATATTATAAGTTACTTTACTATAAGTTAAGTAGTTTTCAGCAAAAAAAATGTGGAGGGCAACACTGGGCTTTAACTTTGATCAAGGACAACCAATAGCGTTTAGTGACTGATTTTGGGATCGGTTAACTAGGGCGCTAGATGAGGAAGCCATTGGATTGTCAATGCACATCATGTGGCAAATCTGGTTACAACGTAATCTTAAACTTTTTCAGAATCAAGACAAAAAACCCTGAGCTTGAGTGCATATGGTGATGGAGATGCCAAGACGACTACTACCATAAATGAAGACATTCCACTTCTTGATCAAACATTTAAAAGTTTTGTTTGGGATCCTCTAAGTGACATGGCGGGACCTATGGCTAGGTCATGGACTAGGCTAAGGGATGGCCACAAGGTTAAAAAAGGAGGTAAAAACCTTGATACTTTCGACCAAAAATCAAGGGTGGCCAATCCAGGTAAGCCAGGTAAGTCCAAGAATGATTCTGATAAGTCGCGTAAAATTCTATCTTCACATCTTAGTCCTTTGCCATCGACTTACATGATGAGAAATAAACTTCCTATTGATTCTGGTAGATCATTTTATGCATAGATTAGGAATATGTATCGTTCTTTTGCTAATTATTCTTATGTGCTTATTATGCATTTTAAAGAGAGTTATTTTGCCAGTTATGATAAGATTTTTTTTGCTAGTGTTTATGTGCTTATCATGCCGGTTTCTCCACGGTTTGCTAAGATATTATAGGAATTTGAGGATGTCTTTCCGGAGGCCTTACCAGCGAGTCTACCACCTCTGCGAGGTATAAATACCAGATTGACTTGGTTCCGGGTCCGGTTATTCCAAACTGTCCGGCGTATAAAGCAAACCCTGAGGAGACAAAGAAACTACAACGACAAGTCGAGGAATTACTTTAAAAAGGTTACATGTGAGAATCTCTTAGTCCTTGTGATGTGCCTGTAATTTTAGTTCCTAAGAAAGATAAAACTTAACATATGTGCATTGATTGTCGTGCTATTAACAAGATTACCATTAAGTATTGCCATCATATCCCTAGGTTAGATGATATGCTTGAAGATTTTCATGGATTTGTGGTTTATACTAAGATTGATTTGACTCGGGGTTATCATTAGATTCGAATTAATGAGGGGGATGAATGAAAAACTGCATTTAAGACTAAGTTCGGGTTGTATGAATGGATTGTTATGCCTTTTGATTTGACTAATGCACCTAGTACATTTATGCGGTTGATGAATCATGTCTTGAGAAAGTTTATTGGTCGATTTGTGGTGGTCCATTTTGATGATATCTTCATTTATTCTAAATCAATCAATGAACATATTGAGCATGTTAAAATGGTTCTTGTTGCACTCCATGAGTCTTGTTTGTATGCGAACATCAAGAAGTGCACATTTTGAGCTCCAGAAATGGTGTTTCTCAGTTTTGTGGTCTCCAAGGAGGGCATAAAATTCGACAAATCCAAGATTGAGGCCATTAAGACTTGGCCGAGACCTATCAACGCCAACCAGGTACGTTCTTTTCATGGTTTGGCTAGTTTTTATAGCCGTTTTGTGCGTAATTTCTCATCTATTGTTGCACCTCTAAATGAACTAGTTAAAAAGGATGTGAAATTTGTTTGGACTGAGAGTCAAGAGAATGCATTTAATGAATTGAAAGTACGATTATGTTATGTTCATGTTCTTGCTTTACCTAATTTTAATGGTACTTTCGAGATTCACTGTGATGCTTATTGTGTTGGTATTGGTGCTATTTTGAAGCAAGAGAATTGACCTATAGCTTACTTCAGTGAAAAGCTAAATGGTGGTACTCTAAACTATCCTGCTTAAAGAAATTTATGCAATTGTGTGTGTATTAGATACTTGGCAACATTATTTATTGCATAAAAAATTGTCATTCATAGTGATCATGAGTCATTGAAATATTTAAAGAGTCGGATGAAGTTTAATAAGCATCATGCTAAATGGTCTAGTTTCATTGAATCTTTTCCTTGTGTGCTGCGTTACAAAAAGGGTAAAGAAAATGTTGTTGATGCTTTGAGTCGTAAACATGTTTTACTTAAACGATTGGGATGCATTATGTTAGGATTTTCATTCGTGCGAGATTTATATGCGACCAATCCTGATTTTTCATCTATTTATGCTGCATGCGAAAATGGTTCTTATGAGAATTTTGTTTGGCATGATGGTTTCTTGTTTATGAATAATAGGTTATGTATTCCTCAGTGTTCTATGCGTGAACTACTTGTTAGAAAAGCTCATTCAGTTGGTTTAATGGGACATTTTGGTGCATTAAAACTTATGATTTGTTGCAAGAACATTTTTATTGGCAAAAAATGGCACTAGTTATTGACAGGGTTTGTCGGAATTGCCTTGATTGCTTGAAGGCTAAGTAAAAAACTAAGCCTTATAGTATTTATACTCCATTACTTGCTCCTACACATCCTTGGTTTGATATTTCCATGGATTTTATCCTCAGTTTACCACGTTCTCAGTCGGGTAATGATTCTATCTTTGTGGTTGTGGATAGATTTTTGAAAATGACACACTTTATTCCTTTTAGGAAGACAGATGATGCAAAACATGTTGTAGATCTATTTTTTAAAGAGGTAGTTCGGCTACACAGGATACCTGCGTCCATTGTCTCTGATCGTGATGTTAAGTTTTTATCCTACTTTTGGAATACCTTGTGGTGCAGGTTAGGGACAAATTTGTTGTTTTCGACTGCCATCCATCCTCAAACTGATGGACAAACATAAGTGACCAATCGAACCCTAAGGGCTCTTCTACATGCCCTAGTTCAAAAAAACTTGAAGAATTGGGAAAAATGCATCCCAATAGCGGAGTTTGCTTACAATTGCACTATTCATTCTACTCCTTCTTTACCTCCATTTGAAATTTTTTATGGTTTCCTACCTATTACACCTCTTGATCTACTTCCTTTGAATTTTAAACAGGTTAAAATCTCGCTGGAGAAAAGAAAGCTGATTTTGTGAAGAAAATTCATGAGAAGGTGCGCACGAAAATTGAACGGACAAATGCACAGAATGCTGATAGAGCTAATTTAAGGCCGCAATTTGATGAGGTTCAAAGTGGGTGATTATGCCTGGGTACATCTGCGGAAAGAGAGGTTTCCAAATGCTCAAAAATCTAAGTTGAGTCCACGTGGAGATGGTCCTTTTAAAGTGCTGGATCGTGTGAATGACAATGCTTACATGATTGAGTTACCAGATCATTATGGTGTTAGTACGACCTTCCATGTTGCTGATTTATCTCCATTTACCTTTGAAGACGATTTAGTTTCGAGGGCGAAACCTTTTGACCACAGAGGGAATGATAGAGATGCCAAGACGACTACCACCATAAATGAAGACATTCCATGTCTTGATCAAGCATTTAAAGGTTTTGTTCGAGATCATCTAAGTGACATGGCGGGACCTATGACTAGGTCAAGGACTAAGCTTATGTATGCTACTTTAAATACTTTGATTGATCGCTTTTAGGATGAAGAATTGAAAAAGGAGGCAACATCGACATCTTGGATTTATTGTTCAAGACCGTTGAAGAACTGAAGACATCATGAATAACACTATACTCTTTTTTTCCATTGGGTTTTTAATGAGGTAGTGTGATTAATGTAAAATATTGTAAAATTATTTCATTTTGGATTTTAGATTGTAGAGCTCACCCATGTGGGTTTTGAAGAGCAGATTTTTTAACCAGCCCATCAGGATTTCAAAAATATTGAGTTTTATTCTGATTAGAATTAGATTTTGTAAGATTAGATAAGGTAATATTCTTCAAGGTCACTTCTTGAAGAATTCGACTAGATTACCATTTATTTTAGGTATTTTAGTTAGATGTGGTAGTTGTCATAAGTCGATTCAGTTTCCAGTTGTGATTAGGGTTTGGGGTAAGATCTAACCCTATAAATAGGGGGGCTTGTCCACAAATTTTTACACCATTTTTATCAATCAAATATACAAACCTTTGAGTTCATACTCTGTTGCTTGCGAGTTGTTTCCATTGTTGCTTAATCCCGAGGGCTAGTTAAGTACCAATAACCTTGTGATCTGATCCTGCGGGTTCAATAGAGAGCAAGTCGAGATTGAGGGCATCCTGAGGGCCAGTGTTCTTGAATTTTGTGCAATCTAGTGAGGGTTTGCAGATCCCTTCATTTGATCAAAGATGTTAATTTTGCAATCCAGAGTGTTCGCAAGGAGGTTCATATCAAATGGCTTGCGTGGCAACTGAGTATGATCACAATAGATAGACAAGCATTAATATAGAAGATTTACAAATTTAGGAAGCCTGAGGTAGTAATGAATAAGAACTGAAATTCTGTTTCACCTGATTTCTAAACCTTTATACCAAGTTGTTTAACAGTGTGGTGTTGGAACACCAAGATTAGTTTTGTTTTAAAAGCAAAATGAAGTACGCAGCGCACACACAACTTGGTTACGCAGTTCGGTGCAAATACACCTACGTCTGCGGGGCCTTGCCCAGATCAGAAACCATTCACTAGAAAGCAGTCTTTAGTACAAGAAGCTTAACTTAAATACTAATCCATTGCTAACCTACAGAGTGAATGTTGTGAGCTCCCCTCACTGTCGATCCTACGTCGTTGAACCCTCACGATCAACACGTCTTCCTGGATCTCCTCCTCCCGAGGAATTAAGACTTCCTTGTTTCTGATCTTTACGAACTTGGTCAGTTGATTTACGAACCTCCAAACAGCACGGCAGATTGCTCCAAAGTTCTCAACGTAGAGAATAATACTGGACGCGCAAGTATGATTGCGTTGTATTGGTCTTCTATTTATTCCATCGCAATCCTGCCTTGAATCAACTTCTTTCCATGTCTAACTCTACCATAAATAGACTTCTAGACTAAGGAAACCTCTGATTCTAATCTGGTACTTAAATGGACAATCCTGTTAACAATAGGACTTGTACCATAATTAAACTACTAAATCAATTCCCAACTATTACAGGAATATTCGTTTACCAGAATTAATCTTCCACGAACTAAGATAATATCTCTCACAATATTCTGATTTGATCACATCAATATACTCCATAATTCCGTGGATAAAAATCTGTGTTTCCGGAAATCTTTAAAACCTGCAGAACGGTGTTTAAACACCAGATTTCCACAATTCACAATTTGCCATAAAACAAGTCCAACTCCCGAGAACTTTACAATCTCCCCCTTGGCATATTGGTGAATTCATTAATACACACAAAACAGAACACCAGAATACCAGAATAACAGCTAGCACAACCATCATAGATCAGCAGAAAACCGGCTAGCACACATATCCAGAATCCAGACCGAATTACTCAAAATCAAATCAGAATTTAGAATCAATCAACAATATAAAACTTCCAAAACTTCTCCCCCTGAATTCATTAATATGACAAGAAGGCCAAGAAAAACCACTAAAATCAATTAAGCCAAACTGTCGTCCGATTCTGCTGAAGTACCAACATTGGACCCGTCTTGAGTTTCTGCCAATAATTCTTCTCTCTCAGCCTCCAAAGCTGCAATCTCCCCCTGAATCTTGACTATTGCTGCCTGATGACGCCCAAGGATTTCTTGACAAACTGTAGCTCTCGCCTCAATGGCTTTCAGCCGAGCTTCACCTTCATTCGAGCAACCCATTGTCGGAGGTGTCCAGGGAAGATCCTTCACTATACGGCCACTCAAAGTCCTGAGGGTTGGCCTTAAAGCATGTGTAGATATTATCTCATCTGTCTCCCTTGCAACTGCTCCCCCTTTCAGCAGTACCATGGAAATAACACACGGATGGACTAGAGATTCCTTCCTAGTTTTACGGGCACAATCCAGAATGTCATTGAATATCAGTCTACCCAGATTCACTCGATGCCTCGCACCCAGACTGTAAAGCAAAGTTGCCATTTCTTTTGTAACCATAGTGTTGTTCACCGAAGGAATCCAGTTATGCACCGCGACCACATATAGACAGTAATACCTGGAAGTCAGGTTTGATGCTGGTATTTGTTGTCTCCCAGCAAGTGGCCAACTACTTTCCACTCCTCCTGTCAACTCAACTGCTACCTCATCAAAGTTTTCTGGAACTTGGTGTTGAAACACCGACTGAGAATTCTTGAAATTGCCATGCTGCAAACATCTACACACAGCCTCAGGAGAGAAAACAACTACTTTCCCTCTCACATAGACTCTGTGAAACCACCGAGAGTCTTCATCTTCACAGTCTTCCTTCAAATTGGAATACAATTCCAGCACCATCTGTTTATTGAATTCTGCAAAGCAAGTGGCAGCTCTAAGCACCTTAAGGTATTTGAGAAACGCAGTAAATCCACAATCTTCATACTTTTCAGCATCAGCCGGTCTCTCTGCTAGGATTCTTCTCCCACTGATGAATTCAAACTTGTCTTGACTATCATTATCATACCATTCACTGCAAATGGCTTGACTGACTTCAGGTGCAGGCATGACTTTGGGCTTCATTTTCTTAGCTGACTGCTTCAGCTGTTCTGCCCTTAATCTCTTCAGCTTCTGCCCAATGGGTTCATCACTGTCTTCACTTTCAACTCCACTCCTGTCTCTGCAGCGTTTTGATCTCCGAATTTTCTTGGAGGCTGAGGCCGAACTTCCTTCAGCTGGTGTTTGAACACCAACTTCCTTTCTTTTCCTCCTAAGTCCCTGAACTGGACTAGTCTCTGGTGGCGTTTCAACACCACTTCCAAACATCTCAGAGATTTGCTGCTCCTCAGTCAAATCCTCTCCTGGTGTTGGAACACCAGAATCCAGCATTGCAGTATCTTCTTCCACAGCAGTACTCAGCATTTTCACTCCTTCTGATTTCTCTTCTTCTGGCATCTCAGCACTTTCACTCTTTTCCTCAGCCACAGTTCCAACAGCATCCTTCTCAGAATCTGATCCCATAAATGCTGCCAGAGCCAATTCAGATCTCATAAAAGCTGCCAGAGCTTCATCCAGCAAAGTGGCCTCTTCAGTTACATTCATCGGGGTTTCCTCTGTATTAACTCTTCCAACACTTCCAGCTTCTTCGTCACTGTCAGAAATCTCCACAACTGGAATCGATAACCTTCTCAGAGATATTTGAGTCTGATTCAGAGACTCATCTACACACACCATCTCCCTAGCAACATTAGTGGATTTAACCACTTTTATCCAAGGCTGCACAAAAGCATTATCTCCCAAATTTTTGATACTGGGCCTATGCAGTGATGCTATCCGTGTATAGATTGTAAAGAACTGACTCTCGAACTGACCCTCTTCATATTCTACTTTATAAGTTTCTCCAAAACCAACCCCAACTAACTTAGCATCATAGTCGCTGATCTCCTTAATGTCTCCTATTCTCCCAGTCAACAACTCATCAAGCTTAAACCTATTTATCTTGCCATGCAAATTTTTATATTTCCTGAGGTCTACATAGTCCCTATTTTGCACCATCCATTCTATGAATTCAAGAACAGAGCTAAAAAACATACCATCACGGACGAAGGAACAATCAAAGCTGGCTTTCCGTCTCCTCTGATTTTGTCCATACCAAGCTCCTACTGTCCGTACTCGATCTCCACCCATCTCGTTCACATCTGTGTCATCATCGAGCTCTTCAATCCTCGGATTCTCAGGCACCCGAACCCTGACTGAATCTCCGACCATCTTCTTGAACACGGAGCTCGCCATTGTTATCTGATTTCTTACATTCGACAGACACCCAAGTGCTGTCTAAGTACTTCAAACGTCTCACCATCCAGAGGTTTTGTAAAAATATCGGCCAGTTGTTCAGCTGTTGGCACATACTGGACTGTAACTTCTTCTTTTTCAACCAAGTCCCTAATAAAATGATGACGAATATCAATGTGCTTCGTCCTCGAATGTTGCACAGGATTCCTGGAAATATCAATAGCGCTTTTATTATCACACAGCACTGTCAGACTCACATCATCAAACCCATAATCTCTCATCATCTGCTTCATCCACAATAGTTGTGCACAACAACTCCCAGCAGCTAAATACTCTGCTTCAGCCGTAGACAAAGATATGGAGTTCTGCTTTTTGCTATACCAGCTGACTAGATTCGATCCAGCAAAGAAGCATCCACCTGTAGTACTCTTACGATCATCAGCATTCCCAGCCCAGTCTGAATCACTGAACCCTACTAACTGTGAATCCTTGTTTCGAGAAAACCATACTCCATACTCTACTGTTCCACTTATATACCGAATAATCCTCTTCACTGCTGACATATGTGATTCCTTTGGATCTGCTTGATAGCGAGCACAAATACCAACACTCAAACAAATGTCTGGTCTACTTGCGGTTAAGTACAACAGGCTCCCAATCATACTCCTGTACATTTTCTGATCAACACTTTGTCCCTGCTCATCTTTTGTCAGTTTATCAGTAGTAGCCATTGGAGTGCGTATTGCCTTTGCGCTTGTAAGTCCAAATCTCTTGATCAAGTTTTCAGCATACTTCTGCTGATTGATGAAGAGACCATTCTTCTCCTGAATAACTTGCAATCCCAGAAAATATGACAGGTTTCCTACCATGCTCATTTCGAACTCATTAGTCATTAAGTCAACAAACTCCTTTATCAAGACTGAAGAGGTGAATCCAAACACAATATCATCTACATAAATCTGTGCAATCAGAATATTTGAACCTTTGTGTAGTACGAACAGAGTCCGATCTACTCCCCCTCGACGATAGCCCTTTTTAATCAGAAAGGTTGTCAGTCGCTCATACCATGCTCGGGGTGCCTGCTTGAGGCCATATAGTGCCTTATTCAACCGATAGACAAAATCAGGAAACTGTGGATCTTCAAACCCCTTAGGTTGCTCCACATACACCTCCTCCTTCACGACCCCATTCAAGAATGCACTCTTGACATCCATCTGGAAAAGAGTAAAGTCCAGAATGCACGACACAGCCAACAAAAGTCTGATCGACTCCAATCTGGCAACAGGCGCAAAAGTCTCATCAAAATCGATTCCTTCTACTTGCGTGTACCCTTGAGCAACGAGGCGTGCTTTATTCCTTGTGATATTACCATCTGCATCAGATTTATTCTTGAAAATCCACTTGGTACCGATCACATTGACATTTGCAGGTCGTTGGGTAAGAACCCAAACATTGTTTCTTTCGAATTGCTGTAATTCTTCTTGCATAGCAGAAATCCAATATTCATCGAGCAAAGCCTCTTTATAATTCTTCGGCTCCGTGAGTGATATGAAACAAGATAATCCTGCCAATTCCCTGTAATTTACACGAGGTTGATCCCGAAGTTGCATATGTCTGGACGGATGCTGTTCAGATTCAGGTGTCTCGGTTTCTGGTGTTTCAACACCGGTTGACGCTGTTGGTGTTTCAACACCGGTAGGGAACACTGGTTCAAGCACTTCACCTTCTCCAACCTTGTCGTCCTCAGAATCATCTACCACCACATTAATAGACTCCATGACCGTTCCAGTACGTTGATTAAGCACTCGGTATGCTCGACTAGTGGGAGAATAACCCAAGAATATCCCGACATCACTTCTAGATTCGAACTTAGCTAACGGCGCACGATCTTTTAGAATATAACACTTACTGCCAAAAACATGAAAATACGACACATCAGGTTTCTTCCCTTTCCAAATCTCATATGGTGTCTTCTCAGTAAATGGACGCAGATATACTCTGTTGATGGTGTAGCATGCTGTATGAAGCGCCTCAGCCCAGTATTTAGAATGAATTTTCTTTTCGGCTAACATTGCTCTGGCCATTTCCTGCAGTGTTCGATTCTTCCTTTCAACTATACCATTTTGTTGCGGTGTGATGGGAGCAGAGAACTCGTGGTGTATACCAAGTGTCTCACAGATGTCATTAAATCTAGAGTTTTCAAACTCCTTTCCATGATCGCTTCTGATACGTGCAATTCTTGCCTGAGTAGTTCCTTTTTCTACGTGTAATTTGTACACCAAGGTCTCGAAAACTTCAGCTGCCTCTGACTTCTCTTTGAGAAAAGATACCCAAGTATATCTCGAGAAATCGTCTACACACACAAAAATGTACTTCTTCCCTGCAACACTGGGTGTATTGATCGGCCCCATTAAGTCAATATGTAGAAGCTCCAAAAGTCTTGACGTTGAAACATCATGAACAGCATGGTGTGGGATCCGAATTTGCTTTCCTTCTTTACATGAGCCACACACAACCTCCTTGCTTTCACCGATTTCAGGAATACCTCTGACTGCATTCAGTCTGGAAATACGAGCCAGGGATTTGTAATTTATATGTCCCAATTTTCTGTGCCATAGAGTGCTAACTTCCTTCTTCGAGCTCAAGCATGTGACATCTTGATCGAGCAAATAACAATTATCTATTGACCTTGTTCCAGTGAATACTCCAGTCCCATGGTTAACAATACATTTTCCTTTGTCAAAGTTAACTGTCATATCATTGTCACATAGATGGCTAATGCTCAATAGATTAGCCTTCAGACCATCCACAAGCAATACATCTTGAAACACGGGGAGTCCTTTAATTGCTAACTCACCCTTGCCAATTATTCTGCTCCGTTTTCCATCACCAAATTTAACATGTCCACCAAATCCAGGTTTGAATTTTTGCAAGAATTCAGGAACTCCAGTCATGTGCCTTGAGCACGCACTATCAAAATACCACGAGGTTCCTGTATGTGCCCCAAAACATACAAAACTAGAAAAACAAACATCTTGAGATTTTCGAACCCATACCTGGCGTACTGGTCGAGTGACTTGTTGTGGATTCTGATTAACCCGTGTGTTGAGAGATCCAGTTCTGTATCCTCCAGTGTTGAATTTGTGCGTTTTATGTTCTAAGTTGGTGTTGAAACCTCGAACTGGATTGGTGTTGAAACATCGATATAGGTTGGTGTGCATGCCCCGATATTCTGTGTTGACAGACAGGGTTTTCATCAGTCTAAAACATCTGTTTGTCACATGACCTTGAACTCCACAGTATCCGCATCGTCTGACCCTTTTTGTGGGACCATTCTTCTCAATTATTCTTGGAGCTGGTGCATTTTGATCTGTCTGATGATTTCCTTCTTTCACTGTCCTTTCATAGCCAATGCCAAATTTGCTCGTCTGTCCCATCCTTAGACATTCTTCGAGTTTAGCTTTCCCAGTATTGAGGCGTCTAATGGATTGTTCTGCTTCCTCTGCTCGTTGCACCACTACAGCAAATTCCTTCTTGAGTTTTTCCAGATCTCGAGTTGCCTCTTCCTTTTCGCATTCATACACTTTAGCATTCTCACTTAACCTCTTGTTTTCAGCCTTGAGTTCTTTGTTTTCATCTGCCACTTTTAACCACATCTTGTACATCTCCATGCTTTCTTTGCGAATGTCTTCATCACTAACGCTTCTACTCTCTTCATCTGAGCTACAGATCTCTTCTTCGTTCAGCACACTGAGACTTTCCTTACAAAAGTCTTCTACCTCCACCATTGACACGCCGAAAGCAACATGATTTGTATACTCATCTTCATCCTTAACATCATCTCCTCCATCATCATCACTCCAGGTTGTGGCATATGACTTTCCTTGTCTTTTGAGTGTATTGGCACACTCAGCTTGTATGTGTCCAAAACCTTCACACTCTCTGCACTGGATTCTCCTGTTCAGGTTCGGATTTACCGATTTGAATTTTGGTGTTTCAACACCAGTAGATTGACCAAATCGTGGAGTGGAGTTTGCAGTCGGATTTTTGCTCCCACTTGACTTGTCTTGTGGTTTCCTGCTCATCTTCTTCATAAATCTGGAGAAATTCCTGGTTATGTTTGCAATCTCATCCGTCTCTTCATTATCTGTAGAATCATCAACCTTTCCAGTGTTTGTGCTTGAAAACGCCATTTCTTTCTTCCCCGTTTTAGTTTGCAACATCTCCATTTCATACGATTCCAGAGATCCCATAAGTTCATCAAGTGTCATTGTTCCGATCCTTCCATTTTCATTTATTGCCGTGACCTTCATGTTGAACCGTGGGGGTAATGCCCTCAACACTTTCCTTACAAGTTTTTGATCTTTGTACTTTTTGCCAAACTGAAAAGCCTTGTTTGCAATATCTCGGACTCGTCCATTAAACTCGGAGATAGTTTCATCTTCCCGCATCTTCAATTCCTCAAATTTCGATGTATAGTATTGCAACTTTGAATCTCTGACTGAGCTTGTTCCCTCATGATACGTCTGTAACACATCCCATGCTTCCTTTGCAGTCTCACAGTTTGAAATCATCTTAAATTGATCTTCATCTACTGCTGTAAAGATAGCATTCAATGCCCTTGAGTTGGACATGTAAGCTCTATGCTCCTCAGTAGAGTATTCAGAATACGGTTTGATTGTTGATGAGCTCGATTCTTTAGTTTTGTCACTGGGAGGTGGAGTGTACTGATTTACAACATAGTTCCATGCTTGATCATCTAATGCTCCAATGAATACTTTCATACGTGCCTTCCAGTAGGCGTAATTGCCTTGTTCCAACAGTGGTGGTCGCGTGACAGAGGCCCCCTCCTTTGGTGCCATGGTGAAACCTGATCTCACTCTCCCTATGTAGGGGTTAGCAAGTGCCAAGCTCTGATACCAATTGAAATTCTATTTCACCTGATTTCTAAACCTTTATACCAAGTTGTTTAACAGTGTGGTGTTGGAACACCAAGATTAGTTTTGTTTTAAAAGCAAAACGAAGTACGCAGCGCACACACAACTTGGTTACGCAGTTCGGTGCAAATACACCTACGTCTGCGGGGCCTTGCCCAGATCAGAAACCATTCACTAGAAAGCAGTCTTTAGTACAAGAAGCTTAACTTAAATACTAATCCATTGCTAACCTACAGAGTGAATGTTGTGAGCTCCCCTCACTGTCGATCCTACGTCGTTGAACCCTCACGATCAACACGTCTTCCTGGATCTCCTCCTCCCGAGGAATTAAGACTTCCTTGTTTCTGATCTTTACGAACTTGGTCAGTTGATTTACGAACCTCCAAACAGCACGGCAGATTGCTCCAAAGTTCTCAACGTAGAGAATAATACTGGACGCGCAAGTATGATTGCGTTGTATTGGTCTTCTATTTATTCCATCGCAATCCTGCCTTGAATCAACTTCTTTCCATGTCTAACTCTACCATAAATAGACTTCTAGACTAAGGAAACCTCTGATTCTAATCTGGTACTTAAATGGACAATCCTGTTAACAATAGGACTTGTACCATAATTAAACTACTAAATCAATTCCCAACTATTACAGGAATATTCGTTTACCAGAATTAATCTTCCACGAACTAAGATAATATCTCTCACAATATTCTGATTTGATCACATCAATATACTCCATAATTCCGTGGATAAAAATCTGTGTTTTCGGAAATCTTTAAAACCTGCAGAACGGTGTTTAAACACCAGATTTCCACAATTCACAATTTGCCATAAAACAAGTCCAACTCCCGAGGACTTTACAAGAACTGTGCTACCTACAACCACATATCATGCCAACACTTAACAAGGCTAATTAGCAGTGCAAGTAAGAGATCACCAGTAGAAGCGGAGGCAATAATTGAGGAAATCGGGTTTCATATCTTGAAGCTTAGGAAATTCTGGTGTATTAAGGTACCAAGGGCAGTCTACATAAGGAGCATCAAAGTGCTCATTGTCTTAAATGTAATCTATATGGTTGTAATTTCTAATATCTAATAAAATTATGTTCCTAAAAAAATTTAAGTAATTTTAAATGTTAGTAAACGCTAAAAACAACTCATTTTAAAATTGAAAGTCATTTTGAAAAGAAAAAAAAAACACAGAGAGAGAGAGTAAAAGTTGATCTTTTAAAAATAAATCAACTTTATTTTACCTATAGCTATAATTTCACTAAACACATATGAAATCTCTTAATCCAGATGACTAAAGGTTTATGAAAGACATGGTCGGCCCGAGCCTAATACGGGATGTGCTCCAGCAGCAGACCCAATTTCGGGGGCTCAAAATAATAATTTTGCTTTAATTTTGTTAAACTGGGCAACTTAATTTAAATTTGGACCTATTAAAATTTGAATTATATTTTGACCCACTAAATCAAAATACTAAATTAGTTTTTGCCACATTCCATTACTAAACTTTCTTTAAGTTATAATTAAGTTTTTATAAGTCTTTTTTTATAATTTAATTTTTTTCTTGCCTTTAGCTTGTAAAGATCACCACCTACTAATCGATCAAGAGAGTATTTATTTTAAATTTACATAGTTTCTATATCAATTCTACCTGACATCATTTCTTTTGTATACTTAAAATAATTGCAAATTAAAATTTTCTAAAATAGAACATTAAAATTGAATAGTAGTAAAATCAAGATACATGTCCTAAAAAATAATTTTATTCATTACTTAGAGTATAACTTATGAATATAATTGGTATAATTTATTTTTTTTGTATTTTTACTTTAATGAATTAAAGATTAAAATTTTGGAACATTATGGTAGATTGGTAGGTCAAACAAAGTAATGTTTTTGTGTCCCCTCTATCTTATATTACTTTTAATATTCGTAAGTGTTGAGTGAGCTCCTTATGAAACTGCTCGAATTCATCTCATCGTCTTAATGTAACAAGTCACAAGGAGTGCAACTTTTTCCCTTGGATTGTTAGGTACTCCCTCTGTTCTCCGAACAATGACTACTTTTTTTTTTTGAAAATTTTTTAAAACATATTTGACCATTAATAACTTTAGTTTCATACTATAACAGACCATAAAATTTTATGTTTTAGAAACTACATGTTACGGAAAATCTAAAGACACTTCCCATAAAATCAGTTATTGCATGAAATTAAAGCTATTGATTATCAAACACGCATTAAAAATTTTTACGGTAAAACAGAGCCAATGTTAGAAGGGAGTATGTGATTAAGGTAGAATGGAGTTGAATGATGAGCTAACACAGCACATGGGGAATATGACCCACCGGACCAGTGTGCTGAAAATCGTTATCTTTCGTTCCCTCTGCAACAGTCACTATAATACAATCTACAACCATGATTCCACAAATCTCCAATCTCTTAGGCCCTTTTCAGCCCCTCTATACCTTTCTTGTTTAGGACCTATCATTTGTACAATCCCCACAAACCTGCTATCATGTAAGCCCATGTGTAAAAGTCTCGATATATATTACTCAACTGTTGCATCATCAACGGGCACAGTCATCAGGAGTGAAATCGCCACGATATGGTCGATATTATCTGTAATCCGAGAAATTATAGTGGAAAACATTGATACACAGAATTGTTAATAACATTTTTGAGGTTTGAACCAAATTAGAAACAAAATGAGCCTTACATATAACAATACAGTGTGTTATATTTGTAAAATGGGGCCTCGATTAATATGATTTTTTTTAATTGAGGTACCTAATTGATTTTTTTTAAATGAGGCCCCTATATAGTTATTAAATGGGGGGGGTTGCAGGGGCGGAACCGATGGTACGCGAGGTAGGGCTCCAGCCCTACCCAGATCGCCGGCCGGAGGTAGCAGGAGGCGGGAGCGCGTCTTCCGGCGGAGTCGAGCGCATCGGAGAAGAAGCTCTGCTCGTCGGAGAAGAAGGCCGCGCTGCGGCCTTCTTTTTTTTAATTCCTGAGTACTAAAACGACGTCGTTTTATTCGGCCTTCTTTTTTTAATACCTAAGTACTAAAACGACGTCGTTTCGTTCGGGCTTCTTTTTGTAATACCTAAGTACTAAAACGACGTCGTTTCATTTAGTCATATGAAAAAAATAAATAAATTCGAAATGTGAAATGGATTGGGCCAAAACTGAGCCCAATCCAATAACCAAAGCAAAAATCCTTCTATATCAGCTGGAGGCGAGAAACAGAGCTTAGCCTCCACTCTCCAGTTCCCGCCCCTGCTCAGTCACGGACCACCTCTCCAAACCACGGTAAGTCGGTAACCACCGCCGGTATACTTCTTCTCTTTATGCTAAGATTTATTAATTTTAGGGTTTATTCTCTTTTTTTTTAATTTCTTCAAAACTTAAATATAATGTGAACATGATTTTTAGATTGGATGTTGAATTGAATTTATATGGTTGTATTATATATGATTGTTGAAATTTAGTTGAATTGCATATTTGAATTTAGTTGAATTGCATATTGGTTGGAATTTAGTTGGAATTTAGTTGAAATTTATTTGAAATTATAATTGTTTGATTTATTTTGTATAATTGTATGTGAAAATAAAATTGTCAATTTGTCATAATCGGTTTATAGAATTATCAATTAGGGATATTTGTTAAATTGAATTTAGATGAATATTGTCAATTTGTCATAATCGGTTTATGGAATTATCAATTAGGGATATTTGTTAAATTGAATTTAGATGAATATGATTTTATAAATTTATTATATTATGTAGTATTTTTCATTATTGTTGAGTTGGATTTTTAAAATTTATATGTCATTAATATTTATCACCCTTTCTTCCCTCCGTCAATTCCCTCCTCAGCCGAGAGCCCTCCGCCACCAGGTCTCCGCCGCGGCATCACCGGAAGCTACCTCGTCCCGCCGCCTCTGCACGCCGGAGGCCGAAAATTTTTCAGCCTCCCCTGAAAAAATGTTCTGGTTCCGCCTCTGGGGGGTGAGACAAACATTTTATTTGCCTCAAGCTATGATCGGGCCTGCTGATATGGTCCCACAATGTTGGATAATTTTCATTAAGAAACTCAAATTCACCATTCTTGAAAGGGATGTAGGATTACCCGTAGACCTCTTTATTATAAAATGGTTGATTAACAACCGAACCAATGTCCAATTTACTATATTTTCAGTTAAAGTTGTCAAACTTTGACGAAATGTTTGAATAAATATATAATGCACTTAGTAAAGACGATACATCCATATGTGAAACTTTTTCACTTTATCATCATAATCCCTTTCTTTTCACTTAGATGCACACTTTTCAGTCAATTATTTATAGATATGTTTGATTTACTTCTATTCAAAATCATTCTATTTAGTTAAAAAGAGGGCGACCTTAAAGATCTTGTTCTAACAAGATTTTCTATATTTCAGTTGAGTTCAATATAATTTCAATTTAATGTGGTCAGTTTAGTTTTAGTTTATTATTTCAATTTTCATCATATTTAATTTTACTCTATTTTAATTTCGCTCAATTCAATTCAATTTAATACAATAGAGAATCATTGGAAAAGTCTTCTACAAGACCGTCTCACTGTAATTTATGGTGAGACGAGAAATTTTTCATAAATTTTTAAACATCACAGAAAATAGCCCATGTCATCTCCCATACTTAAACAATTATATTATATTTAAATCCCATCCAATCATAAAATTGGATGAGAGCGTTTCACGTACACTTGTAAAAATATATTAGGAGAATATGACCTTGGCTATACTTCATGATAAGTCAACAATACGACAACTAATTTAAGAATGGGTCATGAAGAGTGTGAAGATGTTTGTTACCATCGACCATTCTCAAGAGCAACCAACTGGGAAGCCCAGTGGCCAGGGCCCACCCTAGAAGCACCCCAGGTTTGAATTTGATTTGGGATAAATTTTTGGAGTTAAGTCTTCAATTATACTGTGTTAGGTGTAAGAGTCTCACTTCATATAAATTGTGTGGAAGTCTTACCCCACCTTTGTGTGAGACACAGAGGAATCTCACCCTCTTTGTATGGAGCAACGTAAATTTATTTAATGAGAAGGAGTCTGAATATTTGTTTCAAAAAAAATAAAATCTCAAGAGCTTGATTTAAACATGTGAAAGGAAAAATAGATGTAGACGTCCCTTGAAAAAGAAGAGCAAACAAAACAATTGAACAGTCAAAGAGAATAACACTACACTACAAAATCCACATCAAGGCAGATATCATTTCTTTTTCCTTGATTTATTATGATTTTAAAATTTTCAAAGATGTTGAGACAAAGGAGAGAGAAAAGGGGCCTTCATTCGTCTCCTAGCCCCAAAAATTCCACTGCAAAATTCATTAAGAAAACCCCCATTTTCTCGAAACAAAAACGTGGTTTTGGCAGCAACTTCTTAACTACACCATTACACAGAATTGGCATTTTGGGTCCCTGTTCTTTCACAACATTTACAATTGCCCCTGTTTGAAAATCAAGTCAAGGATACAAATATGAAATGTCTAAAATAAATAAACAAATAGGCAGCCTTAGTATTTAAATGAATTCTTATTTGATTTTATGTAAAAGTCACGTGTTTTAATTCATTTTAACCAAAAAAATGTAGTAATGGAATATAGGTTATCCACAATAAAAAGGAGAAAGATATGCAAATCAAGCACAAGTTATCCTTTAAGGTCGTCAAACTTATATACTAGTTGTATTTAAAACTTAAACCCAAAAAATAAAATATAATTTATCCTAAACAACACTGTAGATTAAAGAATCAAAACTCGTCTAAATTGGGTCCTGCTTCGTTGGTTGATTCATCCTCTCTATAATAGAGATGTCCAGAATTGAAACCACACCTCTGTTAAGATTTATGAATTTTAGAACAATTTCTTGATAGATATCATCTAATGTTGTGGTACCGTGTTGAGATCCACACTATGTTCACGAAGGCGCACTCGTGATGATTTCGATTTCGGCGATGTGCCTCAGCTGAGTATTCTCTGGGACATCATTCCCCACTATTTAAATGGATAGAATTTTAAATTTCACTGAACTTAAATTCATCCAAGTGACGGTTTATTCTAATATAGTCCTATCAGAGTATGATATGTGTATTTAATTTGGCTGAATGCATGTAATCTTAAGAAAAACCATTAAGCAAAGAGGGGAGTTCGGACACAAAGAAAGAAAGGAGATCTAAAATGCAACAAATCCACACATAAAGGATCGAAGTTGTTGTTTTTCAAATCACCATTATATACATGGCATTGCCTCCACAAGCCACTATTAGGCAAATTAATTTTGTTTGGCAGAAGCTGCTCATTAAACAGGGAACAATCTCCCCTAAAACACAGTTGTATTTCCATCAGAACAGCGTGAAAAGAAGATAGTGGTACAAGTGAATGTGAATGTGTTTTGTTAACTTTTGATGACTCAAAACTGCATCAGAATTAAGTAAAACTAGGACAACATCTGACAGACAAAGCTGGATTAGTTAGGTTGATTAATCTATACTTAGCTGCCAACTAATTTACAAGTTTTTTGTAACTAACCTAAGACAAGAATTGTGGGAGGCAAGTTCTGATAGACTTAGGTTTAAAAATTAAGTGCACAGACCATAGAATTCAAGAACAGCAATTTTCTTGTCTATTTACGTCATGTTTGTAGAGTAATTACTTAGGGGTGTTCCTGACGTCAGGGCGGGTCGGGCAAAATTCCCATAGTTTAAGATCGGGTCGGGTTCCCCTACTTAATTTTCAGAATATTTGAAGAAGCTAGCTGAAAATGAAAATGAAAAAGAGAAGCGCGCAAGTCGGGTGGGATTGGATAGAGTCATGGGTCGACTCAAATTAACCAAAATCATATTTAAAAATATATTTTTAGCTTTATAAATAAATAAATAAATAAATATATACATATTGTTTTCAAGAATGTTAAAATTGTTTATTAAGTAAATTAATGGTGGATATATTGTATTAAATTAATTGTTTTAATGATTTTTTTCAAGAAAATGAGGCAAAATTGCAATGTGTCAAAATCTTAGCCGACCCGTTTTGACCCATATGGGTCATTGACCCAATCCAACCCGAATGGTCCGTGTCAAAACGGGTCAGGTCGGGTCGGACAATTTGAACACCCCTAAGTAGTAGCCTGAATGTCTATATTTAAGAGACTACCGTATTCAGGGCGGAGGTAGAAAACATGTATGGCGTGGGCGGATATGTAAAAGAAAAAAATAATTCCGATATTTTTCTTTTTATTACACACTAGTGTAGGAATGACCGATTAAAGGCGGTTCTATCGGCAATTTAAAGGCACTTTTTTGGTGCCTTTAATGGTTGTGCCTTTAAAAATAAGGTGGTTCCGAGAACCACCTTTAAAATAAGGCGGTTCAAAGAACCGCATTTAATAGGACCAAAAACACTTTCCGAGTTTGGAAAGTGTTTCTTACCTTCCAAAAAAATAGCTAGCGGATGGTTTCCGACAACCCAAAACTAGATCTGAAAACCTAATTGAAAAAAATAGCCACATCAATTGACAGTACAACAACATCATTGAACACAACACAACAGCAACTCCAGCCTCTCTAGTGGCGTAGATCTCCGGTGGCGGAGGGTGGCAATGATGGAGCTTAGGCAGCGACAGAGGAAATAGAACGGACGGGGGGAATGGAGCGGACTGAGTCGGGAAGGAGCTCATGTGGCACAATGTCTGGAGCGACGGAGGAAGTGGCATCAGCAAAGGAAATGGAGCGGACAGAGTTGGCAAGCGTTTGGGGGCTAGAGCGGCGAGCGTTGGGGAATGGGAAAGAGTGTCACATCGGGAAAGGTGAAGGAGACGTTGGAGTGGAGGCGGCATCGGTGTGAAGTGGAGGCAGCGATGTGGAGGTGGGGGAGAAATAAGACGTAATGGTGTGAAAGTAGTGTTGGAGTGGCGGTGTGAAATAAGACGTAAGGATATGAACGAAATGTGGAGCAAATTAGTAGGGTTTCAGCCTAAGTATGAGTTTGGGCAAAAAAACACAGCCCATTAAAGGTGGTTCTAAATGTAGATCCGCCTTTAAATTAGGGGGGAAGCATTTCTGAACTCGAAAATGACTCCGAAGCTCAATTAAGGCAGTTTCAAAGGCGGAACCATCTTTAATCGATCGATATTAAATGCGGTTCCAATGGAATTGCCTTGAAAGGTATTTATGGTCTCGAAAATGTTTCCGTACATCAATTAAAAGTGGAACCACCTTCTAAGGTGCATTTAATATACTTTCTTCTACTAGTGACAGGAGGCTGGATTTTTTTTAATTTTTTTTTATTCTCGTAACATTTTTCGTAAATTTCATCCCAGCGGGTGCTAAAACCCCCACCTAGCTCCGCCCCTAACTATATTATCAAAAGGAGAGTGGGATGTTAATTTGGTTTGGGTATAAAGCCTGAAAAGATTTCCTGAACAGCGGTTTTTACTCCAAGTGTCCCATCTGTATTTGCATAAACACTATTTATTTAGTCAAATTTGATTAATTAGAAAAGTAAAATTCGAGTAATATATAAAATGATACATTATCACGTCGGTTCTTGTTAGAATCACCGTAACATCTATTTTTATAATATTAATTTTTTATTATTTTTAAAAGTGCACAAGTAAAGATATTAACAGTCAAAAATAATTTTGATCAACTTACAAAAGTTAATGTGTATAAATACAGATGGAATGGATGGAGTATAAAGCAATCATTATAATTTTTTAAATTAAAAAGTTATAATAATAGTTTTGTTCCAGCGATCTACGTGAATATGTACATCTGTTGTTATAATTCTCTCCGTTTAGCAATTAAAAATATAGAGATAATAAGCAAATGTATCTTTGTACCTCGGAAAATGACGTACGTATAAAGTTCAAAAGTAGTGATGAAGTCACTCTCTAAATGGGTAGAGTTAGGCCTCTAGTCAAATTATATGGTATGACCGGAATATCATGATCACCTTATTATTACGGATATTTTATGCATTTTATATTGAAGAAAAATACATTATCTTATGTAAAATTGTATATTCTCGTAATTTGATTATAATTACTACATAAATATTGTATGCACATATAATGGTATTGAAATGCACACTTTACATATATACAATACAATGTCATGGTACCCCATGGGTACAGTATAAGAATTGCTAGCATCCGATTCTGAAAGAATTATGGCCCGATCAAACCTGAACATCACCCGTATTATTAAAATTTTGGAAGTTACTATGGAATCTCAAAATTTCTCATAAACTACGAGTTTTTATATAGAGGTTGATGAATTCAGCCATTCCAACCGTAAAGAATTTGGCACGCCGAGGAATAACAGTTCAACAAAATTGCTCAATATGTATGCTGAAACACATCTATTTGTAGGGTGTGAAGATTCAAGAAGAATATGGAGTCTCATCTTTAGGCTTTGATTTTAATTCCGCTCCTCAACAGGATGTTAATGTCTGGTTCAACAAGCACCGACTGAAATAATGGGTGTTGAAGCTAGGATGATTCCGGGGTCAGAGGCGAAACCACCTATAGGCGGGGGCAGGCGCGCGCCTGCCCTGAGCTCCGTCGGCCAGGCGGGAGCTACTGTTCCCGGCCGACGGAGCGGTGGTTTCCGCCTACGGCGGCGTAGGCGCGCCGCCCGTCCGCCGGAGAAGAAGAAGCTGCTGCTTCCTTTTTTTTTCCAAATCACGACGTCAAATGACGTCGTTTGATTAAAAGTTTTTTTTTTAATTTTACAGATATATGGGTGAGTTAAAAAAAAAAACAAAGGCCAAACGGCCCATTCCCAACGCCCAAACCCAAAGGGCAAAGGCCCAAGCCTAAGTCCCAATTTTCCCAAACCCAATCCTCCCGCCTTCAGCTCCCTCTCTCTCCCAGCCACTCCAGCCAGTCCGTCTCCCTCTCGGCTCCTCTCAGTTCGCCGCCGCCGCCGCGCCGCCGCCGCCGCCGCCAGTCGTCCGCCACCCGCCGCGATTTCAGCCTACCCTCATATTTTTTTCCTGGTTCCGTCACTGTCTGGGGTAATATATCGACAACATCAAACAATTCTACCATTTAAGGAGATGAATTTACATAAACAATGGATCATTTAAAAAACAAAGACTATTGAGAACTGCGATATCCTCATATTGTCTTGAAGACACAGTTGACTTGAAAAACAATGGATCAGTTGACTTGAAAAATATTTGATTCTTAATATCTTTCTTTTGATCCGCCCCCCGGCTGGGAGGCATCTATCTCATTCCGATCACAAGGAGAGGTTCACTATGATGGGGGTACTTTTTTCCCTTCCGGAAAAAAGAAAATAAGAAAGGATAATTTATGATTATGAAATGTTGATATTTTAAAAATATACGTTGTAATGAATCTAACAAATTATCAAATAATAGTATTTACACTTAAACACTAATTCAATTTTATGGTCAAAGTTAAATTTTTTTTAATTAAATGAATAGTTAAATTGCAGGTTAAAATGAGACGGAAGGAGTATCACCTGTTTCATTTTAGTACTAAGGCCAATTCTAACTATAAATACCATTTTTAATGTTACAATTCTTCAAATTTAAGTAATTCTTTCTGTCATTCCTCACTTGTTGTGGGAAAGATATTACTCTCCCTTTGTCCCAATTAAATTTGCACACTTTTTAATCAGTTTTCTCAATATATGTTCGACTATAAATTTTAACTAGTATATAGACAGCATTATTATCATTTGGTTATTATTGGATTCCCTATATGATATATTATCATATAAGATATTATTGGACTCCCTGCATGATGTATTTTTTAAATATTAAAATTTTAACACACCGTTAGTATATGTAGCTAAAGTTATCGTTGGTCAAACATGACCTAAGAAAATTGACAAAAAAATATGCACATTCAGCTAGGACGGAAGGAAGTATAATTTACTTTTACCTTTATATTTTGGGAAAATATGCAAATATAACTCTATATAATTGATAAAGTGCAGATATAACCCTGAGATAATTTATAGTGCAAAAATAACCCTAACTATTTTACATAAGTGCAAATATAACCCTAAACACTGTATTCCAGTATTAACTGGCAATTTTTGACCATTGATTGACTGAAAATAATCAAAATGCCCTCTAAACCTAATACAAAACTTTAAAAGATAAAAATACCCTTTCCCCGTTCTAACACCATCACAACTCCACCACCTCTATCGACACCAAACCCACCACCACCTAAATCCCACTACCACTACACCTCCATTCAGCCCCGCCGGAATTTCTGAAATCTATAGCATCAACCGTAAAAGGCTGCAAATACTAAATACTAGTATTATACTATACACACAAACCAAAACAAAATACTCCCTCTATTTCATTAATAGTGGCACCATAGGTTTAGGTGTTTGGATTTAGGTGAAGAAAATGAGTGGATGAAATTGAAGGTAGAAAGTAAAAATTAGAATGAGTGGATGAAATTGAAAGAATCTCGCCAAAAATGGAAAGTGTGCCAATATAAAAGAAACAGCTCAAAAAGAAAAGTGTGCCAATAATAGAGAAACAAATGGAGTATATTACTCCCTCCGTCCACGTTAAACTATACATTTTATTTTATGTCACTATTTATTGTTTAATTTTGACCATATATTTAAATAGATATATAAACGATAATATTATCATATGTTATAGGGTTGGATTCATCGTAACAAATAGTTTATGAAAAGTAACTTTTTGTTTACTGTTATCATACGTATTTAAACATATTAACAATTACTCCCTCTGGTCCTCTAACATTGGCTCCTACTTTTGAGCACTTTTTTTCACAAAGAGTGAAATGAATGGTGAGGATTGCATTGAAAATACAAAAAGTAAATTGAGTGAATGAAAAAATCTAGAATTTGCCATATATGGAAAGGAGTCAGTATTAAAAAACCTTCCCTAAAAGGAAAGGGAGCCAATCTTATAGAACCGGAGGGAGTACACAAGTTTTTTAATGAACTAAAAAAGAACTAGCCCAGTACAAACAAGTGCGCGTCATATGCTTTTGTTCTCGCGTGTACGGCTGGTACTACTTTTCTGATTAGCGCTGTAACTCTGTACGCATTTTTTTTCTTCCATGTTTTGGAGAGGAAATGCCGAGATACTCGGAGAAGGCGAGGAAAAAATGGTCGGGGAGTCGTCCAGGGATACGGTGGCGAAGACCTTCCGGGTGCTGGTGGAGAGCGCGGAGAGGAAGTTCGCACGTGTGAAGGACGCGCCGTCGTAGTACTGGACCAGCGAGGCCAGGTTTCTGATCGAGGCCTACGTCTTCTACGGGGCCATTCTACTTCCACCAAGGCTCCATCAGGGAAATTTGTAGGCTTGGTGAAGAGACGAAGGGCAATTTGGTTTAATCGGCAGTTTGACAAGGTTGCAGAAGAATTGTGAGCGGTGGAGATCTGGAGACTGAGAAGGGGATGGGGGCAATGTGGTCATTATCTAATTGGCAATTTTCCAGTATTTTTAAACATAAACCAATCAGGGGTAAACTTATCTTTTTATTATAATCAAACCTTAATCTATCGAAAAAGTTATATTATACACTGATTATCTAACGTTATATTTATACTTTAAATTATCATAAGGCTATATTTGCACTTCATTTTTCAACCTTTCACTTCCTCTTTTAAAATAAGAAAGAGGAAATAAATAAAGAACATAACCAATACAGGGGAACAAGGGAGTTCCTATCTTATTCGTACAGTTACCTGGTGGGATCGGTTCTTAGTCCGGCAATATCACCGAGCACGGTGGAATTTAGAGAAGTTAGATGGGAATAGAAAAAAGAGAAGAAATTTCGGTCATGTAATACTTATTAAATACAAAAAACAAAATAAATTTTGAACTATGTACACTTGCCTCTTATCTTTTTAATGGTCACTCTGTTACTTTCATCGTTCCTCATTTCTTCGGGCCAAGTTCTCAATTTCCTCCAGTATTTCCCACGTTCTTAGTTAGTAAATACATTTTGCGCCAAGTAAAAATTCTTATGAAATTTTAATTTTTCCATTTCATTATTTCCACACTATAATTCTTAGTAGCAATGTAAATGTACTACTCCCTCTATCTGCATTTAAATATTCATTCAGTTAAAAATTTGAAACTTTAACCCTAAAATTAAATTGGTATATAAGCATAAATACTATGGAATGATACATTGATATATTCGTTATAACATTTTTTAAATATATCATTTTTTAAAAATGATCATGCTTTTTAACTTAGCTGATGAAATCAAAGTTTGCAGTTTGAAATGAGACATGAAGATTCACTCATGTGATACGAATTAGGGTTCCTAATTTATTTATTAGATTAGAGTTTTAGGATCATACCAATATACTCTCTTTTTTCACTGAATTTTTTAGTGAACTACTGTGGTCATTTTACTTTATCTTATTTTAGAATAAGATACATAAACTCGGCCATGTTGGTGTTGGAAGAGTTTAATTTCGATCATGCTTTAATTTAGGGTTTAGAATATTCAGTTCTAATTTGATTAGAATTAGATTTAGTAAGATTAGATAAGACAATATTCGTTCAAGACATTAACTTGATGAGTTCGGGCATATCTATCTTTATTTTAGGCATTTTAGTTTGATATGATTTTAGTTTCTTAAAACTGCCATAAGAATTTCCAATTTATGACGAAAATTACCAAATCCTGTTTTCTTTCTTGATTTGTACTGGCCGAACTGTACCCTATAGATAGGGATGGCCTTGAGCGAATTTAACCGAGCTTTTATTAATCATGTATTTAGAATTTGAACTACTCTTTGCTTGCCAGCAACATTTTTTCCTGCGAGTTAAACCCCTGCAGATCTGTGAACTAATCTTGCAAGTTGATTAGTGATCATGTCTTCTTGATTTCAAAAAGGTGATTTAATCTACATTTGTTAATAATAGTTATAAAAATTTCACAATCCACAATTTTCAAAGGAGATTCACATAATGGGGTCAAAAACCTAACATTTTGAGTGAGCATAGGAGTAGGAGTGTAGGACAAAACAAGAGAGGGGTGTGTGGGAGAGGGGCCACAGTGTCTTGGCTTGTTAGGACAAATGTCACATTGGCCTTCTAGCAAGGGGAGTGGGGCTGAAGGGCCTCTTATTTAGGCTCATAAACTTCCACGCTTTCAAAGTCCTACCTCACCCTTCCCATGCCCTTTGGCTGGTTGGCCGCACCTCATCTTTCACGCCTTCCCCGACATCCCCAACGCACCCCGGCGCCACCTTCTCCATATATTATTATCTCATCCCTAAATCAACAAAATGACCATTTGTATATTTGCATCTTCAAACTTTTTCTCTGAAAAATGTTATTTACAATTTTACAAATGAGAAAGATTCATATAACACCGTCTTACCATAATTTTCGTAAGATGAGAGGTCAAGTAAAATTTTAAAATTACTGAAAGTACCATACATCGTCTCTCATATAAATAATTGTATTTAGACTCGTTATCTTATTATAAGATTGGGTAAGATTGTCTCACGAGATATTTTCTGTAATTTTAAATTTTTACCTAGTGTAATCATACCGATGCTAAAACAGTGCACACGAGTCTTTCTCTTCAAATAATCCAGCTAGTGTAGTGTGTTTAAATTGCTTCAACCCGTTACAATCTATAAAAACTTAATATGCATACGCCCTCTGTTTTCTTAAGTTCCGTACATTTACCATTTTTGTATGTCTTGTTAAGATTGTCACATTTACTTTTATGGCACAAACATGAATCATTTTCAATCACTCATTAAACCTTTTACTCTCTTTATTTAGTTTTCTCTACATATTTCAACTTACAAATAACATCATCTAAATCCATAGTGTCAAACATAACAAATCCGAGGGAGTACTATCCGTTGTATTGCACATTTGATTGTTAATGCACATTTGATTGTTAATGCTCATTTGCTTCCAAGTTATATTTTTTTTCTTTTCTTATATACCAAATTAAGAGTATTTTTCGAGTGCCCTTAATTGCGATGGAGTGTTCTCCAGAAAGACAGAAGTGTCACATTCAATTGGCCATACATGGACCAATATTGCTACCTCACTAGTCACTACATCAGACGATGTTCTTTCTGAAAAAAAAGAACTGTTAGCGTGTCCTTATTACCTCGCACCTTCCACTATATTTGGTGGGTTTCTATGCCATGATGAATAATAATTGGCCACCATCACTCTCTATTTTGTTTTTCAACAATTATTTGTGTGTACAAAACAAAATTATGCTGTTGTAAATAAATATATATACATATGACACAAAATTACAAACATGATGCAAGTAAGGACACAATTATATCATACACCCGAGATAACGTAAGAATTGTATCCCTCGATAGATGAGTAAGGTAAAAAATAATTAGTTATTTTTATCGAATAATAGGCTCGACCGAATAGTAGGCAATTTGCATATGCTACAATTGGGATACAATGGAGTATGTATTCCTAGTTAATAAATGATATACTCTCTCTGTTTCTCTATTTGTGACACACTTACCTAATTGAGATGTTTCTTTTTAAATGACACTTTCCATTTTATACAAGATTCCTTCAATTTCTTGCACTCGTTCTACTTTTTACTTTCGACATTCAATTTCATCCACTCATTTTCTTCATCTAAATTCAAGCATCATAACCTATAGTGACACAAATAAAGAAACAGGCGGAGTAGTAATTCACTCTCCCATAATTTTGGGATTATAAATACCCATTACGATCACTGCAACTAACGAGTTTATCAGTAATATAATTTAGCTTGTATACCATTCTTATCATATCACCAATGTATGTGTTGTGCGGAATGGAGAAAGAACAGAAAATATGAACGAAAATAACAAGACATAAGATTTATGTGGTTCACCAAATTTTGGCTACATCCACGGGAGACAAATTCACTATATCAGAATTAATGTTTACAGAGAGAAGAGAGACACTTTATATGCTGTCTCCACTAAACCCTAACAAACTGGGCCAAAACACAATTCGGCCCAAATCAACAGCAGTCCAATAAAGAGACAAGCTATACCGTCGGACCGGGGGCGACTCCGCCCCCCCGGACCCCCAGGCCAGGGTGCGCTCCGCCCCCCTGGACCCCCCGACACGCTGACCGGGTAGCGAGACCCCTGTACCAACCTGTCGAAGCGGCTAATACATATTCAAGGCATACCAAAAAATCTCCACCTTGACTTGAATCCTCAAAGCAGAAACTCCAGACGCACCATTACAGTGCCATATGAGCAGACTTATCCCTCCACTCTCGGGACTGCCCATAGAGCACCTAATCAGCTCTGATGTTCAGCAAGTCCAAACAATGTTGAAACTTGCTATGTGGAACAGGTTTGGTGAACATATCAGCGGGGTTGTCAGCAGTTCCCACTTTCTTCACCCTAATTCTCCTCTCACTCCTCAGGAAATGATATCTGACATCAATATGCTTGGTCCTCTCATGATGGACCTGATCCTTGGCTAGGCAGATTGCACAAAAGCTATCACAATACACAGTAGCCTGATCATGATGTAGACCAAGATCACTAACCAGCCCTTTCAGCCATATTCCCTCCTTTGCAGCCTCTGTCAGAGCCATGTACTCTGCTTCCGTAGTATTCAACGTCATTGTAGGTTGCAAAGTCGCCTTCCAACTAACCACAGAACCTCCCAACGTGAACACATAACCAGTCATCGATCTCCTCGTGTCAACATCACCAGCATAATCAGAGTAGCCTGTAACTAACCACTCGGTATCACCTCCATAAATGAAACCCATATCAGACGTACCTTTAAGATACCTAAAAATCCTCTTCACAGCTTGCCAATGTTCCTTTCCCGGTTGCCACATGAACCTTCTCACAACACTGACTGCCTGTGCTAAATCTGGCCTCGTGCAAACCATCGCATACATCAAACTCCCCACTGCGCTGGCATAAGGAACCTGAGACATATACTCATTCTCCTCGTCTGACTGAGGAGCAAACATGATGGTGAGATGGATATTTACAGCACTAGGAGTGTCTATAGGCTTCGCTGTAGACATGCCAAACCTAGCCAACACTTTCTGAGTGTAGCCTTTCTGTGACAAGAAAAGCTTCCGCTGACTTCGATCCCTAAGAATCTCCATTCCTAGTATCTTCCGAGCTGCACCCAGATCCTTCATCTCAAACTCAGCACTAAAAAGCCCTTTCAACTTTTGAATCTCATGCTTACTCTTTGAGGCTATCAACATGTCATCTACATAAAGCACCAGATAAATGAATGTCTCATCTCTCAACTTGCGTAATAGACACAACAATCATATGAACTCCTTGTGTAGCCCAACTCAAGCATGTAGCTGTCAAATCTCTTGTACCACTACCTCGGAGACTTCTTAAGCCCATATAAGGACTTCTTCTACTTGCAAACATATTTTTCCTTGCCAGGAACTTGGAAACCATCTGGCTGAGTTATGTATATCTCTTCCTCCAACTCTCCATGTAGAAAAGCGGTCTTCACATCAAGTTGTTCAAGCTCCAAATCCTGATGTGTCACTATAACTAGCAACACCCTGATGGAAGTGTGTCTGACCACTGGTGAGAAAATCTCATTGTAATTTACTCCCTCTCTCTGACTGAAACCTCTAGCAACAACTCTAGCCTTGTACTTGACTCCCTCTGTAGGTGATATCCCTTCCTTTTTCTTGAAAACCCATTTGCAAGTGATAACCTTTCTCCCTTGAGGCTGTTGAACCAAATCCCATGTCTAATTCTTCTGGAGGGACTCCATCTCATCTCCCATTGCTACAAACCATTTGTCAGCATCAGTACCTGAAACAGCTTCTCTGTAGGTGGATGGCTCATGAGTATCCACCTCCTCAGCAACCTGTAGTGCATAGCCCACCATATCCTCAAACCCATATCTCTTGGGCGCCCCAACTCCAACCCTCTTGGGTCGGTCCCGAGCTAAACTGCGGACTGTAGCTCCTGATGGTTGAGGATCTGGTGGTGGAGATTCCGGTATCTCAGATTCTATCTGTGGCTCTTTATCCACCTCAAATTGTTCCAATCTATTTTCACCTTGAGTGACTTCAAGCTCAACCTGTTTATCAACTCCACTAGTTTCTGGCACAACTGTGGGCTTCACCATAGATCTAAGCAAAGAATTTTCATCAAAGACAACGTCCCTGCTCAGAATAACCCTCTCCTCAGATGGAGACCATATCCTGGAGCCTTTAACTCCATCTCCATAACCCACAAAGACACCCTTCTTGGCTCGGGGCTCTAACTTACCATCACTAACATGATAATAAGATGTACAACCAAAAACTTTTAACTTGGAGTAATCAACAACTTTACCTGACCACAACTCCATAGGTATTTTGCACTCTATACCCATGTGAGGCCCGCGGTTGATCAAGTAACAAGTTGTACTCACCGCCTCTGTCCAGAATCTCTTTTCCAAACCAGCATTAGAGAGCATGCACCTCGCTCTCGCCAGCAATGTCTGATTCATCCGCTCAGCTACACCATTCTGCCGTGGCGTATTCCTGGCTGTATGATGACGAGCAATTCCTTCATCCCTAAAAAAATTATCAAACTCAGACGAGCAGAATTCCAGCCCATTATCAGTTCGAAGCCTCTTGATCTTCTTCCCGGTCTGATTCTCCACCAAAGCTTTCCACTCCTTGAACTTCGAGAAAGCTTCACTCTTATGTTTCATCATGATAACCCAAGTCATCCTTGAGTAATCATCAATCAGAGAAACAAAGTACCTGTGACCTCCCAGTGACTCAACTCGGGAAGGTCCCCAACAATCATAATGGATGTAATCCAATGTGCCCTTTGTTCTATGAATCGCCTTAGGAAACTTGCTGCGGTGATGCTTCCCAAAAACGCAATGCTCACAGAAGTCCAAGCTCTTGACCTTGTGGCCACCAAGAAGATCATATTTCGACAGAATCTGCATCCCTCTTTCACCCATGTGACCAAGCCTCATATGCCATAACTTAGTCATATCATCATGGTGAACCTCCGAAGATGCAACATTAACAGAATCCATAACCGTGGAACCTTGTAGAAAATACAAAGTACCATGCAGAACACCTTTCAGAGCTAGCCTAGAACCTTTGCAGACACACAGAACTCCATCACTCCCTGAGTAGACGAAACCCTTTCTATCTAACGTAGAAAGAGAAATCAGATTCTTTGTC
Source organism: Rubia yunnanensis (assembly GCA_037428765.1). NCBI lineage: Eukaryota > Viridiplantae > Streptophyta > Magnoliopsida > Gentianales > Rubiaceae > Rubia > Rubia yunnanensis. The sequence continues at coordinate 117,423,667 of CM075064.1, read as the reverse complement.
ATCGATGGAACATGCCTGACATCGTTCAAAGTACAGAAACTACCATCATGTGTCCTGATATTGATTGAACCAATCCCAACTACCTTGCACGCAACACCATATGCCGTAGTAATGATGCCATCAGCTTGCTCATAAGTTGAGAAATAATCTCTCCTTGGGCATATATGGTAAGATGCCCCAGAATCAAGAAACCACGCATTAGGATGATTATTTTGCCCAGTAGCAGCTAGAGCAAAATCATCTTCAGAACTGAAATCCCCTTTAGCCACAGCAGCAGTACCAGATGTACTCCCAGATTTACTAGCCTTCTTCGGACACTCCTTTTTCCAATGCCCCTTCTCCTTACAGTAGCTACAAACATCATTGGCCTTGGGACCCTTTGAAGATGACTTCTTGCCCTTCTTCTTACTGCCGGTTCCCTTGCCCTTTGTGTTTCCGTCACTAGAAAACAAGCCAGAGGCCTAACTTTCTGTACCTGTACCGTTTGCCTTATGTCGCAACTCTCTACTATGGAGAGAGGATCTAACTTCCTCCAGAGACACGAAATCTTTACCAACAATAAATGACTGAACAAAATTCTCATACGAAAGCGGTAAAGACACTAGCAAAATCAAAGCAACATCTTCATCTTCAATTTTCACATCTTCATCTTCAATTTTCACATCTATATTTTGTAATTCTAATAACAAAGTATTCAATTGCTCTAGATGGTCTCTGAGTTGCATACCTTCCTGCATTCGGAGACCGAAGAGGCGTTGTTTCAGAAGCAGCTTGTTGGTTAGAGATTTCGTCATATACAAACTCTCCAACTTCAGCCACAGTTGTGCAGCAGTCTCCTGATCTGAGACCTCAGTGATGATTTCGTCCGCGAGACACAGCATAATCGTCGAGTGTGCCTTTTCTTCCAGACCCACCACATCGCCAGAATTGCTCGCGAAATCCTTCGTCAGCGGAGTCCACAAACCTTGCTGTTTTAGCAAAGCTCGCATCTTGATCTGCCATAAACTGAAACTGTTTCTCCCAGTAAACTTGTCGATCTTCACGTTCAACCCAGACATCTTTCTCTCCGATCAGCCCTGATCTGATGAGCCCAAAATCCGATACACCCACTACGGCTCTCACAGGAAAAAGAAACCGCTCTGATACCAGTTTGTTGTGTGGAATGGAGAAAGAACATAAAATATGAACGAAAATAACAAGACACAAGATTTACGTGGTTCACCAAATTTTGGCTACATCCACGGGAGACGGATTCACTATATCAGAATTAATGTTTACAGAGAGAAGAGAGACACTTTATATGCTGTCTCCACTAAACCCTAACAAACTGGGCCAAAATACAATTCGGCCCAAATCAACAGCAGTCCAATAAAGAGACAAGCTATACTGTCGGACCGGGGGCGACTCTGCCCCCCCCCTCCCGGACCCCCAGGCCAGGGTGCGCTCCACCCCCTGGACCCCCCGACTCGCTGACCGGGCAGCGAGACCCCCGTACCAACCTGTCGAAGCGGCTAATACATATTCAAGGCATACCAACAGTATGGTATAATTTGCAAATAACAGGAGTTGAATTAATTTTTAAATAATCATTACCTATCATGTTATTGTTATTTACGGGGGATACTGTATACAATGTATCCACGATGTACCACACAATGATTGAGTAAGGAGGGACTTCAACCCTCGTTGGACTCCAGAATTCTAGATGAAGAAGAAGTACATTGTTTTACATGTTTACAAATTATTCTCCTCCTATTTAATTGGAATTTTTCATTGATAAAAATAAAATTAAAAGGAGGTCCCTTGATAGGTAGTTTATTTTTAAATTATGAACAGATCACTATATTTTTTCACTTACACACTGCATTTATTAAATTATGCATTACATTTTAATAAAATAAAAATTTTAATTGTAATATTATATTTTTATTTTCTTATTCAAATACATATTATTATTTAATTTAACTTATAAAATATAATTTTTTAAATACAAATTTTAAGGTAAACAGTAAAGCAACCTATCCATAAGTTTATGAATAAATCACCTTTTATAAAACTTCCTCTAAAAGTGAATGATGCAAACATGTACTGTATACTCCATGTTTAATCAAAAGAAATAACATTTACTTTGTTAATTTTCTTTTAACATCTTAAGTTCTTAACTCTAGAGAATTGAACTGTCTGATCAACATGGCACAAAACCACTAGTATATTACGAAGTATTGATTTATTGCTTAGTTTTAGAAAAGACAATCATTTTATATATTATAAAGTAACTATTGTACTTTCAATTTTAATATCGTATTTTATAATTTAAATATTATATTTTGGCAAACTCTTGGAAAAGACCCTTTTCCATATGCTTATGAAAATGCGGGGTTTAATTAAAATAATAAACGGTAAAATGTCCTAATTGCAATATTAAAAATTTATCGTACAACATGTAGTAATTATAAAGTTTATAACCCGATTCATGCAATCCAAAAAATTTATCTTTATTTCTTCTAGTAGTAATTTACACTTTAAACCTTGATCTTTTCATAATTTACGGAAAGACTGTCTTTCAAGAGACGGACTCTTATTTTTTTGTACGATATTTGTGTGTTTTTACATTAAAAAAAAGTATCACGTGTTTACTCAAAATAGTTAATTTATTTAGTTAGAAACTATAACATAAAATGTGCATTTAATAATATTGTGTTTCAAATTTTTTGTTGTACTACTATGATTATTATTATTGATTTCTTATTAAAGCCTTGAATCGGTCACACTAGGTGGCATAGGATTAGGATATTGCAATTTTTGTGACTTTTTCACTTTTGGTCCCCATCGGTTATCATTGATCTTCAATAATCTCATTAGAACTTAGAGCGAAAATATATTTTCATTTTTTGGAAAAAGGAGAGGGAAAAGTGATGTTTTTGCGCGTTCTTGGTCTAAAAGGTTCAACAAACGTCAAAAGAAGTTTTCTGAATCATATCATCCGAAATTTTGCACTAGATTAGTCGGTGATTAAATTATTAAATATTTTTGGATGCACTAGCATTTGGCATGAGGGGAGAAAATTAAATTCTAAATTCACTGTATAATATCTAGCTTAAACCTTGTCTTTCATTCTAAAACGTTTGGAAACTAAACTTCTAAAAAACACACACACACACACACATATATATATATATATATATATATATATATATATATATATATATATATTATATGTGTGTTAGCTTATATCTACTGCTATGTTTTAGACAAATTTTTGGTAGATATGGTACTTTCAAAATTTGTTAACAAATAGTCCTAGTGTTTACATTAGTGGAAGAATGACCAATAACAACTCCGTTAGATGGCGGTTTCATATAAAATTATTAGAACTGCATTTTATGGTAGGTCATGAATTCGAAACTATTCATTTTGGTATATATATATATATATATATATATATATATATATATATATTTATATATATTAGCTTATATCTACTGCTATGTTTTAGACAATTTTTTGGTAAATGTGGTACTTTCAAAATTTATTAACAACTAGTCCTAGTTTTTACATTAGTGAAGAATGACCATTAACAACTCCGCTAGATGGCGGTTTCATATAAAATTATTAGAACCACCTTTTATGGTAGGTTATGAATTTGGAACTATTCATTTTAGATGTCAAATTGAAGAACGGTTGTTCAAAATTGAATCTTTGTGTAATAACCGAATGCATGACTCTGTCAGACATCGATTCCACTAGAACCGCCTTATAATGTAGATTTCAAAATTGGAATAATCATTCTGAATGTCAAATTTAAAGGACGACGGTTCAATTCAATTTTAAACCGTCGTGTAATGACATCTACATAAATATAGAACCTTTCCCTTTCTAGAATTAATGCTCATCTCGTTCCTCTATCAGTGACACACTTACCTTAATGTGAATTTCTTTTTTAATGGCACACTTTTCATTTTTGTCAAAATTCCTTCAATTTTATCCACTCATTCTATTTTATACTTTCTTACATTCAATTTCATCCACTCATTCTATTTTATACTTTCTTACATTCAATTTCATCCAGTCATTCTATTTTATACTTTCTTACATTCAATTTCATCCACTCATTCTATTTTATATTTTCTTACATTCAATTTCATCCACTCATTTTATTCACCTAAATCCAAACACCTATACATATGGTGCCACAATTAGTGAACCAGAGGGAGTATCATTCTTTCTATGGCTCCCTTTCCTTAGACAAAGAGCAAATTTATCGACTCACATTAATCTCATTTCCTTCCCTTGCTCCATTTCAGTATACTCATAGCACTCTCCACACAACAAGAAGTCCGCCAAATTCTTTGCGAGTCCAATTTGATCAAAATTATTTCCTCTAATTCAATTGATTTCTGTCCAAATTCTCCCCCTTCTCTAAGCCAGCTGACAAAAATTTTAGGGTTCAAATTTCCACCACCATTCTCCAAATCCGGCCCGCCGCCATTGTTTTTAGCCAATGAAGATTTTAGGGTTTAACTTACCCAATTTCAGGTTGGTTACTTCGTACATAAGTCCAACAGGGACATAGTAGATCTGATAATGATTTTGACGATTATGATGTTTAATCACTCTACTTGATTATTAGTTTTAATGAAAATGATCTTTTAGATTTGTGGAGATGTTAATGGTCGTGTTTGTTGATTGATTTTGGATTCAATGAAATATTTGGGGAAATTGGTCGATGAAAGTTTTGGGTTATAAGTTTCTAGGTTGCTGATGGGGCACCGGCCAGAATTCATGTGTCGGGAAAGAGCTACAACAACAACTCTCTTTTTAAAATTTAATCTTGGAAAGTAGTTTCGAACTCGGGACTGCTTTTACGTCTGGTTGTAGTGTCGTACATCGACATCATTTGTACATGGCTTAGCCAGAGACGACGGTTCGAAACCACTGTCTAATGGGTGAAAAAACTGCCTTTAACATAGGATTCCTGCACTGGTGTTAAAATGATCTTTTTATATTATTATTAATGAAAATGAGGGTTGGGTATGAATAGAATATATGTTATAAAAAAATAAAAATGTGAAGCAGTTATTTTCCCTCTCATTTTGCCTCGCACTCTAATTTTTCATCCCTGGCATTTTTTATGATATTTTCTCTCATGTTGCACCGTGGATTTGTGACTCACTATAAAAAAAAGAGTTAAGTGCCCATATGACCATATGTTTTGGTTGAAAGTGCCAGTATGACCCTGTAAAATCTGAAAGGGCAATTATAACCCTATTATTTGCTCGAAAGTGCCAATCTAACCTTGGGAACCTTAATTTGGCCTGAATTATATGAATTGACTATTGTACCATTCTTTAGAAAAATAAAAATTCAAAAAAATGAGAGGAAAATCAATATCTATTAACTAAATAATTTCTTTCTTTCTTCTTTCATCCTCTTCTTCTTTCTTCCCCCTTTTTTTCGTCACTTTTCTGTCTCCCCATCCATTCCCTTTTCTTCTTCTCCCCCCTAATTTTGTTTTCTTTGGTCACACATTTAGCATCAAGACTAAGACTCTTGCCTCCACCATGGTGAACAGTGAATTGGGTGGTGGCGGTGAGAATGGAGGGTTGCGGGTGGTGGCAAGCGGTGGAGGGTTGCAGGATGAACGATTTTGACTTGGGCAGCACGAAGTAGATCTAAGCGGTGAGAACTGAATGGTTGGCTTTCTTTGGAGCCGGCGCTAGGGTGGGGTGGCATCAGGGGCGAGGGTTCCGACACTGGGATGGGGTGGCATCAGCGCGGGGGTGAAATAGGGTTTGCTGGACTGGCGTCGGTGGTGGGGTGGCGTGGTGTCAAGGCGGGGGTGGGATACAGTTCACAGAAGTGGCACTGGCACTATAGTTTGCTGGTGGTGCCGGTGGGATGAGGTGGTGGCATAGCGGGGTGGTGGCGGCGGAGTTAGGGGTGGTGGCCGGGGTTGGTTGGAGGGGGTAGAGGCAGTGGAGGCGGTGGTGAGCAGAGTTAGGGTAAGGCTGGAGCTAATGATGGTGGCTGGGGCGGTGAGTAGATTCTGGCGAACTCTTGTTTCCGGCAAGCAAATTTCATGAATTATTGGATTAGGGTGAACTCCAGCTCCACTCTCGAAGTAAGCTTATATTGTTTGTCTCAGTTCAAATAAGCAAAAAATAATTTCTAGTTCTGTTGTGATCGCTAGGTTAGGGATTGTAGTGGAGTAAGGCTTCTCGTTGAGATCATTAGGAATTGTAGTGAAGTAATGTTGGTAAATTTGAACCGTAGCATACATTCATTTTCAATGCTTTGATTCGACGGCAATGTGGCGGAGATGTGGTGGTTGAGCGAGAAAAATGCGACGGCGGTGGTGGCAGAGCGGCGGTGGTGGCGGAACAGGTGGAGGTGGTGCTTAATATGAAGAAGATGAAGAAACACAGGGGTATTCTTGTCTTTAGTTTTTTAGTTTTAAAACTAGGGATATTTTGGTCTTTTATGTTTGGTATATGCTGAAAAATACCAAGTCAACACCGGAATAATGTCAAAAGGTTATATCGGCACATTTGATGCAAAAGTTAGGGTTATAATCGAACTTTTAGATTATATAGGGTTATATTGGCACTTTGGGATAATAATAGGGTTATATTTGTATTTTATCCCAAAAAACTTCCCGTTGTGACACTTTTTTGGAGCATTCATGACACTCAAAGGCATCGCTAAAATTATTACTGAAGCCTTGTGAAGTGCCTCTATTCAGCGTATCACTAAAGTATTGTGACGCGTTGAAGTATTTTAATATGAATCCCCTTGCGAAGAATCTGGATTGTAGAATTAAGATTTTTGACAAAACAAGGGAACTCGCAAACCCTTCAATACTGCACAAAATTCAAGGTCTAGCTCTCGGGATACACTCAATTTTGACTCGCTCTCTAACTAGCCCTCAGGATCAGATTACAAGGTTTATTGATACTTAACTAGCCCTCTGGGTTAAGCAACAATGGAATAGCTCGCAAGCAAAGAGTATGGACTCAAAAGGTTGTACATTTGATTGATAAAAGTGATTTTAAATTTGTCCATAAGGCCTCCCTATTTATAGGGTTACAATCTTGCCCCAAACCCTAATCATAAATGGAACCGAATCGACTTATGGTAGCTTTAAGAAGCTAAAACCATATCTAACTAAAACACCTAAAATAAATGGTAATCTAAGGTAATCTGGTTGAATTCTTCAAGAAGCAACCTTGAAGAATATTACCATATCTAATCTTACCAAATCAAATTTTAATTAGAATAAAACCGAATATACTAAATCCTAATGGACTATATAAACCTAATTCAGCTCTTCAAAGCCCATATGGCTGAACTGTCAGTCCATAAACCCAAAATGAAATAATTTTACAATATTTTACAGTGATCATACTACCTCATTAAAAATCCAATGGGAAAAAAAGAGTATAGTGTTCTTCATGATGTCTTCAGTTCGTCGACAATCTTGAATAATGAATCCAAGATGTCGATGGTGACTCCTTCAATTTTTCATCATAAAGATGATCCATCAAAGCATTTAAAACACATCAAAGAATTTGATATTCGAATCATTCCCTCCTGGATCAAAAAGTTTCATCCTCGAAACGGGAAGCATATAACCTATAAAGACATCCTTGAATTCCTCTAACAACTTAACAAACCGTGAAAACATATCTACAAGACTGTTTTCTTTGAAATAGCAACTTTCTTTAAAAGACATTATAAGAGCAATGAATGATTAGTCAAAGATCGATTCACATCTCTTATTAAAGTGTAAAATGATTTACTAGAGTCAGTTGATAGTTCATGTCTCATCATATAAATAGAAATTAAAGGACTAAGATGTGAAGACAAGAATTTATGCGACTTTTCATAATCATTCTGCAACTTACCTATCTTACCTACCTTAGGATCGACCTGGAACTTGTCTATGACAACATTTACTGTCATTTTGGTGGAATTAACACTATTTTGGTTGAAATTACTTGCTCCTTGTGGGGGAGTAATTTTGGAAACATCTGTGGAATACGCCTCAAAGACATCTTGTGTTTCAGGACTTTTCTCACCTCTATCAACAATGATGATTTCATCATCTATTGTTCTTCTTAGGTGTCATACCCTGCATGCATACCACCATCTTCCTCTTCCTCCATTGCTGTTATAATTCGTTCATGGGGACAATTATTATGAACATGTATTCGTTTATTAAAATGAAAACATGTAGGAGTGTTAGAAGATAATATATCTGACAAAGTAGAAATTGATTTACCCGTATCTTGGCTAAATGACTGATTGGTTGTGATCATACTTTGATCAGTGGGTTCCAATTGTGGATATGAGTAGGTTTTGGTCAAATTAGGGTTTTCTCGGTCACCCAAGTTCGAATTGCTATAACCCCTGGTTGAATTTGGGCTTCTGAAATCAGAGAATTACCTTTGACTGTTATAGCTGAAATTAGAGCTTCCACTGGGCCTTAATATCGACTCAACCAACCTAAACTTGAACAATAAATCTTGAATGTAAACATCATACTGGAGCTTAACCGGAACTTGCAGATTTTATCTTAAACCTTCAATAAACCGATTCTTTATAAATTCATCATTTTCTCTCATGCCAACTCTTCTTATAGCTAATTCAAGATCTTGCCAGTATTCATCTACACTGCGGTTTCCTTGCTTCATATTGTTGACGTACGAATGTTTCTCCATCAAATATGTTCATGGAACATGATGTAATCGAAGCTTGGTTCTCAATTCCTCCCAGGTGGAGATAGGTCTTTTACCAGCAAGTTGTCTTGATTATTTCAAATCCTCCCACCATTCTGTGGGATAATGGGTGAAAGAATACTGTGCAATCTTGATCTTCTCTTTCTCACAGTAGTTGTAAAGATCAAATAGGTTCTCGATCTGCCTCTCCCAATCCAATTATTTCACAGGATTGTGTCAACAATCAAATCTAGGAAAATCATACTTCAAACCTTTGATGTCACAAGCAGATTCAACTTGCCTTGTAGAGCGAGGTGCATTGGATTTGATAACTCATCTAACTTCATAGAAAATCTCTTAACCTCGCTCATTATTTCATTTATGATAGTCATGGAATTCATTTTAGTTTTATTGTTAGGATTGCCAACAAATGGCGGGAGGAATGGATCGTCCGCCATCCCTTCTAAAAAGAACAAACCGTCAGGAATAAATGTCCCCCTTTCCCCTTTGTTTACTAAGGTCACTCACCAAGTTTATAATACTCACAACTCACAGGGCGAAGGCTAATGCAAGGAAATTTGATCAATTCACCGCAATTCAAAGCAAACTATGGAGATGAGTACTGCAGAACTTTTTTCAAAATTTAAAAATATATAAACTCAAAATTGGGCTCTACGATTTGGAATTCCAAATTCCACAAAGAATAAGAAACAAAACACAATTTGAATGGTACAAATCGGAGATGTATTGAATGAATTATGATCAAAACAAGAAGGCTTTATATATGCGACAAATAAGTTTCAAAAATTCAAGAAACATTTCCGAAAACAAATTGGATAGGAACTCAAATCCAAATCCCTCGTGGTAAAGGATTTTAATGACTTGTCCCCCAAGTCAAAAATTTAGATCAAAATCCCTCTCTCAATTGACTTTTATTTCCTTTTCTCCTCCCCAATTCCGATTTTGACTTTCTTTTCCTTTTTCAAATCGAATTTCCTTTTTCTTTCCTTCTTATTTCAACCACAATTCATTTTTTCCCTTTTTTTGTACTATAAAACTCACAACCAGAATCTTATTCCCTAAGAAAAAATTTTGGTCACAATTCCCAAAATTTTTGGAAATTGCAATTCTGCCCCCAAATTTTTTAAAATTGCAAATCTGCTTCAAATTTCAGATTTCAAATCCTAAATTTCGATTTTGAAACCCAGAAATCTAATACCTTTTGTTTTTTTACTTTCGAAAAGTTTTGGAACAAAAAACCGCCTGTACAAAACTTGGAATAAGAAAACCGTGACAACTTCTTCTTGATTCAAATGAACTTCGGGCTATTCAAGATCGTAAGGATCAAGAATATGACACTATATGTATGGAAAATGACACAAAACTCTCTTTTTTTTAATAAGGTGTAATCAAGAATCAAGAACAATTTAAGATCACAGAATAAAATAACGATAAAGAAAACAAATAGGATTATGAGCATACAATAATTTTCAAAAGAGTTGACAAAAATATCACAAGCACATAAACTGTTTAAGCTACCTAAAAACTATGAAACTGACCGGGGGGTGAAGGCAGATAATACTTGTTAACTCTCAGACCCTTCAACGTCTTCCTGACTCGATTGATGAAGGTGAAGGCATTTAGTAATACTGAAGTATTCTAACTCTCCGACCCTTCGACTCTAGATTTAATCCTCCTGGTAAGAAAGATCAAACAAACAGAGTTAAAACATGACATGAAAGAGTTTATAATTTTTTTTTAAAAAAAATTAACAAAAACTCAAAACCCTTTTTTTGTTTTTTTTTGCCTTAGTAGATCTTTCGCTTTGCTCTGATACCAACTGATATGAATCCCCTTGCGAAGAATCTGGATTGCGGAATTAAGATTGACAAAATAAGGGAACTCACAAACCCTTTATTGCAGCACGAAATTCAAGGTCTAGCCCTCGGGGTACACTTAATTTTGACTCGCTCTCTAACTAGCCCTCATGATTATATTACAAGGTTTATTGATACTTAACTAGCTCTCGGGATTAAGAAATAATGGAATAGCTCGCAAGCAAAGAGTATGAACTCAAAAGGTTGTATATTTGATTGATAAAAGTAGTTTTTTAGTTTTAAGAGTAGGGGTATTTTGGTCTTTTTATGTTTGGTCTATGCTGGATAATACCAAGTCAACACCAGAATAGTGTGAAAAGGTTATATCAGCACATTTGATGCAAAAGTTAGGGTTATAATCGAACTTTCAAATTATATAGGGTTATATTGGCACTTTTGGAAAATAATAAGGTTATATTTGTATTTTACCCCAAAAACACTTTCAGTTGTGATGCTTTTTTGGAGCATTCATGACACTCAAAGGCATCGCTAAAATTATTAGTGAAGCCTTGTGAAGTGTCTCTACTCAGCGTATCACTAAAGTATTGTAACGCATTGAAGTATTTTGATATGAATCCCCTTGCGAAGAATCTGAATTGTAGAATTAAGATCTTTGATAAAACAAGGGAACTCGCAAACTCTTCAATGCTGCACAAAATTCAAGGTCTATCCCTCGGGGTACACTCAATTTTGACTCACTCTCTAACTGGCCCTCAGGATCAGATTGCAAGGTTGATTGATACTTAACTAACCCGCGGGGTTAAGCAACAATGGAATAGCTCGCAAGCAAAGAGTATGAACTCAAAAGGTTGCATATTGATTGATAAAAGTGGTTTTAAATTCTTCCATAAGGTCTCCCTATTTATAGGAATACAATCTTGCCCCAAACCCTAATCACAAATGGAAACTGAATCGATTTATTGCAGCTTTAAGAAGTTAAAACCATATCTAACTAAAATACCTAAAATAAATGGTAATCTAACGTAATCTAGTTGAATTCTTCAAGAAGCAACCTTGAAGAATATTACCATATCTAATCTTACCAAATCTAATTCTAATTATAATTACCATATACTAAACCTGGTGGGAAAGTCATTTATCCCAAAAAAAAGAAGAAGACATTACCTTCGAAGATAAACACGAAAGGAAGGTTGTATTGTGTTCGACTACCATAACCAAAACTAATACCGAAATATTTGCTTAAGGATTCCAAGGATTTCAAGGAACCACTGCACGCAAGAAAAAATGAAGAAAATTGGAGATGATGTGCGGTTAATTGGAAGAAATGGCGGTCAAATTGAAGAAGATGAAAGAAAAATGGAGAAGAGAGAGAAAAATGAGGTGGTTGCACACGAGAAGAAAGGAGAGGAGAGTAAAAGAGCCAGAAAAACATGGGAGAACAATGAGGAAAGATTAATATTTATACTTGGAATTAAATGTAAATTAACGAAATTACACATCCAGCCTCTGAATTTTTAAAACTTCAATTTGAAACCCTCCACTACATTCTTAACAATTTAATCATTGGTCTCGCACAAGACTTTATCAAAAAACAATTGTTGTTTTAATTTTGGTGCTGAAATTTTTTACGTATCCATCTAAACCAAATGTTCCGTGAGACCGTCTCGCACAAAAATTTGTCAAACTTTTGTTGTTTTAATTTTGGTGCAGAATATTTTTACCGTCTCGTACAAGACTTTATCAAAAAAATTATTATTTTAATTTTGGTGCTGAAACTTTTTACTTATCCATCTAAATCAAATGTTCTGTGAGACCATCTCGCACAAAAAATTGTCAAACGTTTGTTGTTGTTTTAATTTTGGTGCTGAATTTTTTTACTTATCTCAAACTTTTGTTGTTGTTTTATCTCCTAAACCAAATGTTCATATTTTTGAGGTGTTGCGATGGGTCGCTATGTATGTATGGTAGGTTGTGAGTAGACAAAATAGAGCGGGGACACATCATACTTCGTTTTCCCTTGGGCTGAGACAAAGGTTGGTCGAGTTTCAATCAACAAACAAATAGACAAATGCAATTACAGGAAACTTGGCAACTTGATGTTCATTCTGGTACAAGATAAGGAGGACCATGTATGTGGAGAGCGTTGAAATTCAAGTGTTTGAAAACAACCTTTCTTTATGGTTTAAGTAAATATAAATTGAACTAGTAATTTAAGTTGTCTTGTTTTAAGTGGAAATATCACATTTTAATTTTTAAGCATCGTTTTCATTCAATTTTTTTCTTTCAGATGTGATTTTTGAACATCCACATGCATCTCACTCACCCTTGAATTATTTTGAGAGTTATAGTAGCCAATTTTATATTAGTCCCTAATAAGGTGTGAGGTCTCGCACCTCCACACAGAAAAATCTCAAACGTCTATTATTAATTATGTGAAGGCATGCTACGAAGCAGCCTTCACATAATTAATGGTATGCAAAAGAAAAACGTCAAGTGATTGCAGGAAAAAGTCTATGCGCACGCTCTCTGACATTCATCTCTCTCTAGCACGGAGTAGACAAGGCAACATCCCATCGACCTTGGAGATTTCTATAAAGAGGGAAGTAATTTCTCTTTCATACACGAGTCATTACGCGATATACACTCCCCAATACGATTAACTTGAGTTTAGGAGTTTAGTCCAAAAGCAATCTCAGCTAAGCCTTGACCACTTTTATATCATTGCAGGCTGTTCAAACCACAATAAATTGACTGTTAGAATAAATTAGATTACTGATTAGATTGTGATTAATATGATTAGAGTTCTTTCCTTATTTTACCTCTATATATTCCATTCATCAATAACATAAATACTTATAGCAGATCACTTTATCATGGTATCAGAGCTTCTTCTGATCCAAAACCTAAAATTCTAGCTTCTCCTAATTTTTTTCGGTCGCCCTTCCTCCTCTCTTTTCCCAGCGTCCATGCGTGTACTCCACCCTCCCCTCTGATCTAAAAATTCCAGCGTTCCTCTCTTCTGTCATGGCTCAAGAAAAACTCTCCTACAATACTCTGCTCCAGATGATAAAGATTAAACTCACTCCATCAAACTATCTTCTCTGGAAGCATCAATCAGGTTATGTTCTTCGTCCTCAAGGTCTGTACGGTTTTATTGATGGCACAAAATCTCGTCCCACTCTCCCACCACTGCCGCTTGTTCTTTCTTTTGCATCCATAGTCTCAACTCCTCCATGTTTTAGTAAGGTTGATCCCAAGGTTGCTTATCAGAAAGCAAAAGAAGAGTATGATCAATGGATTGATGAAGATCAATGTGTCTGCAGTCTACTATATTCCTCTCACCGCTGAAGTTCTCGTGGAACTCCCAAATTGTTCCACCTCAAAAGATATCTGGGATAATCTTGCTCTCATTTATTTGAACGGCAATGCCTCCACCATTCTCCGACTTTGCATATAAATGCATGGTATTCGTAAGTCTGAACTGTTCATGAACTCCATCTCAAATTTAAGGATATTTTTGAACAATTATCTGTCATGGGTAATTCGGTTTCAAATGTTGATCAAATCGTATGGTTTTTTACTGCACTTAGTCCTGAGTATAAGGATTTTTTTTGCTCGTTTGATTAATGTTGTACTAACTCCGTCATATGTGGATGTTCTTGCCCGTGCCAAAAACCACGAGGCCTTTTTGATAAATTTACAGGGATAATAAGGATCAGCCATCGGACCAGTGGCGTTTCAAACCAGCGTCCAACCTTAAGCCGGTCACGCACTGGATCACGCACTGACTCAAGGTGATCGGGCATAGCCTTCACGCACCGGCCGCAGCTGATGATTCAGTGGCAAGTGTGGTTGTTGGCAAGTCTAATTAGCTTCTCAGGCAGATGGTCTAGTCCCTGGCTGCGGTCGTTCTCACTGCTCCTGGTGTGGGCGGCCCGGCCAGTATGTTACGATGTGTTGTCAGATGCAGGCTCAGATAGGTCATCCAGCGAGTACTCATTTGGCATAAAATTATCACTCATCTCAGCAGTCGAAGCCTTCTTCTCGAGTGTCAGACTGGTATATTGATTCTAGAGCAACAAGTCGTATGGCGTCATCTTCCCCAGGCCTAGACAATGTCACTCCTTATGCTGGTAAATCTCGAGTTCTTATTTGCAATGGTGCCCCTATCATGATCTCTCATATTGGTGATTCTAGAGTTTCTGAGAACTTACATTTATCTGATGTTTTGGTTGTGCCTCATATAACTAAAAACTTATTGTCTATTGGTAAGTTAACTAGAGATATTGGTATGTTGATTACATTTGATAATTAGAACTTTGTGATTTAGTACCAAGTAACCAGGGCCATCGTGGGCCGAGGGCATAGATATGATAGACTTTATGTTTTGGATCGGGGAGATGCAGCATTTGTTTCAGTTTTACAACAGAATAAGAGTTGAGCTTCATTTGAGTTGTGGCATAGACACCTAGGTCATGTTCCTAGTGCAGTTATATCTAGTTTGCATAAGTCTGATTTGCTTGCAGTTTCTTCTTTGCTATCTTAACCGAATACATGTGCCCCTATGTTATGGCAAAAGGTCAACGGTTGGCTTTTTTTGAGAATCCATAAACGTGTTGAGCATGTTCTTGATTTAATACATTGTGATTTTTAGGGTCTCTCTCTAGTGTTATATGATAATGGTTTTGTGTTTGATGCATTATTTATGGATAATTTTTTGAGATTCACTTGGTTATATCCACTTCGTTGCAAATCAGATTTTGTTGACACTTACTTACAGTTTGAGGCACTTGTTGAAAACCAATTTTCATTAAAAAAATTAAGGTTTTTCAAAGTGTTGGTGGCACTGAATTTCTGAACACTAGACTTAGATCTCATTTTGCGATGAAAGGCATACATCATCAGGTTTCATGTCTGTCTACTCCAGAGCCAAATGGGCATGCAGAGCACAAGCATCGCCACGTGGTGGAAATGGGTCTTACGATGCTGTTTCACTTGGATCTACCGATTTTACGATGGGATAATACATTTATGACTGATGTCTACATTATTAACCGTCTGCCTACTCAAGTATTGCAGGGATCGACACCTTATGGTATTCTTTTCATCAGGATCCCATTTATGGAAACTTTCGTCCATTTGGTTGCCGGGTTTTTCCTTTTGTTCGTCCATTTGCTGACCATAATTTGTCTCCCAGTAGCATCCCATGCATTTTTATTGGCTACAGCTTGCAGTATAAAGGTTTTCGCTGCATAGACCCTTCTACTGGCAAGGTTCATGTTACTCATCATGCTCTATTTGACGAGACTTATTTTCCTCTTGTTCCAGCATCAAGGACAGGTTCTCCTTTTTCAGGGATGGATGTCTCGGCTTTTATTGATCCAGAGTGTGTCAGAATCGCCAGCTCTCTGCCTATCTCGGATCCCCGGCCGCCCCGGATGCTCCGTGAGCCAAGCTGGTCCCACCGACTAGCAGCCTTTCCCCGGCGTTCAGCTCAGTCAATCATGCCCCATCGCCGGCCAGTCCTGGATCCATGCCAGCCTCTCCTCGATTGGCCACTTCAGCCGCGCTTCAGGCTAGCGCCAAGGTACTACCACTGCCGAGGTTATCTTCGATGGTCACTCGGTCTTCTACTGGTGTTATTCAGCAACACGACTACTCAGATATTCATGCTCATGGTTTTCTCGCAACTCTTCTTTCTCAGAAAGAGCCAACTAATTATCGCTTTACACTTCAGGATCCTTCTTGGGTTTGTGCCATGGATGAGGAGATGACACCTCTTCGTAGTCAGCACACTTGGGATTTTGTTCCACGCCCTTTGAACGTCAACATTGCTGGGTCTAAATGGGTTTATCAACTGAAGTGTAAACCAGATGGTTTGGTTGATTGCCATAAGGTACGCCTGGTAGCTGAGGGTTTCTCTCATATTCTCAATTTTGACTTTGACCACACGTTCAGTCCTGTGGTTAAGGCCTATATAGTACAGACCATTCTAACTATTGTCAACATGCGAGCCTGGCCTTTTCATTAGTTGGATTTCAAGAATTCTTTTCTCAATGGTGTTCTTGATTCTCCGGTATCCATGACGCAACCTCTTGGCTACAAGGATCATGTTCATCCAGACTATGCTTGTCGTCTGCGTAAGGCCATTTATGATCTGAAGCAGGTGCCTCGGGAATGGTTTCAATGTTTCAGCATGTATCTTTCTCAGCTTGGTTTTTGTTACAGTTGTGCTGATACATCATTATTTGTGCTATCTCGTGGTTCATCGCTGCTTTATCTGCTGGTCTATGTTGACGACATCATCTTGACTAGGAATGACTGTACACTTATTCGGAAATTTATTGATCGCACCTATCAGGAGTTTGCTATCAAAGATCTGGGTGCGTTACACTACTTTCTTGGCCTTGAAGTCACGCTCACTGCCTCGGGACTTCTACTGGGATAGGCAAAGTATGCTCGGGATATTCTCTCTCAGGATGGTATGTCGGATGCAGTGCCTGTGTCTACACCATTTATTCTGAATTTCCAGCTTCACAGCAGTACGAGTCCTCACTTCAAGAATTTGACGTTGTATCGATCTTTGGTTGGTGCTCTCCAGTATCTGACCATTACCCATCTGGACTTAGCTTTTGCGGTTAATTTTGTCAGTTAGTATTTTCAAGACCCTTGGGAGGATCATTTTTCTACTGTCATGCGGATTCTCTGCTATGTTCGAGGGACTCTGCAATTTGGCCTCGGTTTTTGTGCTGCTTCTTTACCCGAGGTGCTGGATTATTCTGATGCTGATTGGGCCAGGTGTCTGGAGACTCATCGTTCTACGTATGGATATGCTGTCTTTTTAGGTGGCAACTTGGTTTCTTGGAGTGCGAAGAAGCAGACAACGGTGTCTCGATCTAGCACTGAGTCGGAGTATCGGGCTCTGGCTAATTTTGCTTCTAAAGTTCTTTGGATGACTCATTTACTTCATGATCTTCATTTTCCTCTGTCTGGTGCGCCTCTTTTGCTTTGTGACAACAATAGTGAAATCTTCTTGGCTCAGAATCTGGTGGCTCACAAGCGGGCGAAGCACATCGACATTTATTATCGTTTTGTTCGAGACTTGGTCTCTTTGGACAAGCTACGCGTTACTCATGTTCCTAATTCTCTACAGATTGCGGACATCTTCATCAAGGGTCTCTCTCGTCTGTTGTTTGAGTTCCCCGGATCCAACCTTTGTGTCTCTGAGAATCTGCTGCTTCGCTTGAGAGGAGATGTTAGAATAAATCAGATTACTGATTAGATTGTGATTAGTATGATTAGAGTATTTTCCTAATTTTACCTCTATCTTAATTCCTCTATATATTCTTTTCATCAATAACAGAATTACTTATGACAAATCACTGTATCATCGACCATATAGAGAGGTCTCAGCGAGGCTTTACAACTCACGGACGAGAATCTTAAAAAGACACCAACCAAATTTACATAAATTCAATCCCATTTAAAATTTTGTAAAAAATATTGATGAAATTCTACTTTCAGACTTCATTTTCCAATATAACAAAAAAAAACATGTTAAGTGAGAATTAAAAAAAAAGCCCCTCTCTCTAGGGTTTAAATAAACCTCGCGCAGCCTCTCTCTACTCTTGCGGCACTCATTCTTCTTCAATCGTTTCCTCATCCTCTCATTAGAGGAGATGGGGAACAACAATTTATTTTAATTTATGATTTTGTTATTCAATAAGTGTGAGATTTGTCTTCACAGATTAGTTTGTTCTTCAATCTGATCGATTAGATCGTTGTGTTCATGATGATAACTCGATTTAGTTGCCCATGTTGATGCACTGTTCTCGATCTGCTTGTTCAGATCATGTGTTCGCAATATTGTTTGTAGTTTTATTTTTGGGTTTCCATTAATTTGGGTTCGGCAGATCTGTGTTTTGTTAAGATCTTTATAGTTTGGACAACATAGATCGTGGTTGGATCAAGTGTTGTTACATTTGAGAAGATTCATGTTTGGCGCAGTGATATTGATGATTGATATGCTCCTCTTTGCCAAGTGGTCATGATTTTTACGGGAAACCAGTTAATATCCCCAAGGGCGAAGTTACCATTTTTTATTGGATCCATGGCCTGTAATAGTACAAACGATCAGTCTAATTGACATGTAATTTACATGTCCTTGCAGTAGATTGGTTGGAGCTAGAGGCTAGTTAGGTTGGATGCCGATTCCACTTATTGTAATCGTTGTGGGTATTTTTCCCAGCATCTTGAAATGAATATTTTTTTCTCAAAAAAATAAATAAATAAAGGATAAGGGCCAATATAACCCTACCTACTTGAGTAAGTGCCAATTTAACCCTGAGATAATATTTAGTGCAAAAATAACCCTAACTTGTTAATGAAAGTGCCAATATAACCCTCAACCCCATTTCTGACATTGACTTTGATCTTCCGGCTTGACTCTATGTAAATTGACCAAAATACCCACTGGACAAAATCTGAAACTAGGTGAAAAATTTTACCCTCATAGTTCACTTGATCGCAGTTGGAATAGATAGGGTTATTTCAGCACATTATGAAAACTGATAGGGTTTATCAGCACATTCGTAAAACCAGCACATTCCTAAAACTTATAGGGTTATATCAGCACATATTCTAAAAGTTAAGTGTGTGGTACTCGAATGGCCTTAGTAGGCGGCCACGTCATCATATACACCATTATCACATCATAACAATATCTTATACACTATAAAATTCGACATCATGACACCATCGTTCATATTAAACACCATTATCATATATCATAGCCTCATTTCAAAACTTATCAACATTAAAAACCCTAGGTCGAAGACCCCCGCAAAATAACAACCACACACAACACTAAAGGTCATCCAATCATCAATCCGGACTAAACACAACAAAATATCATTAAATCCCTATATTCTATAGTGAGTGCTGATATAACTACAATTTTTACGAATGTGGTGATATAAACCTATAAGTTTTAGGAATGTGATGATTTAACCCTACCAGTTTTTATAATGTGCTGATATAACCCTACCTATTTTGGCGTCGATGTAGTAGCGGTCCGGCGGTGGTCCAGTGACGGTCCGACAGCAGTCCGGTAGTGTTCCGACGGCGGTCCAATGAAGTCCGACTATATTGGAGTATTAATTACTCTGAGGGCAATAACGCCATTTCCTTTTCTTTTAGTATTTTAATTTTTTTTCAGAAGGGCAAAAAAATATTTTTATAAAATTTCGGATAAAATTTTACAGAGAGGGTTATATTAGCACTTACACTAACTATCTAAGGTTATATTGACACCTTCGAACACTGAAATATTATATTGATAATTATGTCAATTAAGTAGGATTATAGAACCTAACCATCCTTGTGTTGCGGTGCTTGAAAGTAAAATAGAAAGATTAGCCCGCATCACGCCGTAAAATGGATAGTGTTTTATATGTTTCTTTGTTATTTTAGAAAACTTCGAATGGTAAATGTATACTTTCTAGTCTATATTATTGTTATAGTTGTTTTACTTTTATTCTTTATAAAAAAATTAATTGCAAAAATATTTTTTAAATTCATAAACTTTTTTAAAACTATTTGAACGATTTTTAAAAGATGACCGTTTGTGAAGAAAAAAATTAGAAAGATAAAGGGAGTACATATTTCGTTGTGATTAGTTAAGTTATATTTATAACTTCAGTTGACTTATTTTTAAGTTAAAAAAGGAAAAATAATTTTATTTTTTCATTATTTAAAATATTTTTTACTTTTATATAAATTTATTTAATAATTTATTGTTAAGAAATGTAGATATTACTTGTAATTTTAATTAGATTCTATTTCATTTTTCTATCTTGTACAGGCATTCTGCACCACTATATAATGTGTCCTAAGATATGAATACAAACACACATTATTACCCTTATTTTCAACATGGTATTAGAGTCTAAAATCTTGAAATCCTAAAGAAAATTTTCCGCTGCCATAATTCGTCGGAGTCGACTGCCGATCACTGCTGCGCGTCTCCTACACGTGTCGTCGCCACTGCCGATTTTCTCCGTCGTTCGTTGCCTTGCCGCTACCATCTCTTTGGTTTCCGCAACCAATCCCTGCGCAGATATGTCTACAAGTGCTATTCACGTGCCGACAGCCCATCCATAAGACGTCGATGTCTAGTTATGCACCGCCACGTCTTCTTACGATTTGTCGCCGATTTTCTATCTAACTACCAGATCGCCGCCTGACGTTGCAGTTTCCGGTTACAGTTCCTGACCTCGTACGTGCTACACGTGTAATCCACGCACCACTGCCGTACATCACACGCTGCCGCCAGATTTCTCCACGCGTCGTCGCATCGTTTTACTGCCGCCGATCCGATTCGATCTGCCGTTGCTGAAGTGTTATGATCCGCTTTGATGTCTACCTCAAAATTAAATCTATTACCCGTCACTGCCTCAGTCGTCGTTTACTGGCACTGTCACCTCGCTGCCAGGATTTGCATCTGCGGCCTCCGGCTCCCTTCTCTGTCTGACGACCAATAGAGTACGTCCCTTTATTTATTCAACCAGTTACATTACCCTTCTGACCATGGGCCAAGTAACTCTACTTTACCCTGGATTCTTGATTCAGGAGCCTCATATCATATGACCGGTGACAAGGGTTCTCTTACTGATATTACTACTGCTATTGACTTTATGAATGTTATACTGCCTGGTGGATCTGTGCATCTGCTACACAATATGGTTCTATTTTCTTTGGTGATGTCACCCTTACTCATGTGCTCTACATACCAACTTTGCGATGCCAGTTATTATCATGCTCTAGATTGTTATCTGCATTAAAATGTCTAGCTTTGTTTATTGAAAATTATTGCATTTTACAGAAAATCAGTACGAGGACTGTGATTGGTGTGGGTGAACAGTAGGAGGGGGGCTTATTGGCTTCATCTGCTAGATACTCGTGTTTATCCTCATATCCTACAGTCTATTCCGACAGTTGCTTCAATTTCTTCATCTGATTTATGGCATCTCAACGTCTTACACATCCATCTTCTACGGTGTTGTCTTTTGTTCCTACTCTTGATTTTAGCACAAATAATACTTATGTTCCTTGCTTTGTGTGTTATAGAGCAAAACAGACTAGATACAGTTTTCCTTTGAGTTCTTCACATGCTAGTTCATTGTTTAAATTAATACATTGTGATGTTTGAGGTCCTTATAGAACACCATCTTCTAGTGGTGTATTTTATTTTTTAACAATAGTTGATAATTATTCCCAAGCTGTTTGGGTTTATTCATTAGTTGTTAAGTCAGATGCAGCTTCTCGATTTATGGAGTTTTGTGCTTTGATCAAGAACCAGTTTGGTCGCTCCATTTTGCACGTCTGAGCTGATAATGATACTGAGTTTCTGCCTTTGAGATCCTACTTTGCTGAATCCGGAATCATTTTTGAGACATCTATGGTTGATACACCATAGCAGAATGGTCGGGTTGAACGTAAACATCGTCATTTGTTAAATGTGGCGCGTGCCTCGCATTTTCAAGCTAATCTGCCAATTGCTTTTTGGGGAGATTGTGTTCTCACTGCTGCTTATTTGATTAACCGGACACCAACGACACATCTCAATAGTCGTACTCCATTTGAGATACTACATGGCCGAGCTCCAAACTACCAGCATTTGAAGGCTTTTGGATGCTTGTGTTTTGCTGCTTACCTTCCTAGATTCCGTGACAAGTTTGCGCCAAGAAGTCGACAATGTTTATTTCTTGGATACCCTTCTGGAAAGAAAGGCTATTGCCTTTATGACTTGGAGTCTTGCACCTTTTTCAACAGTTGGGATGCTAATTTTTTTGAATCCCAGTTCCCGCCCCTCCAACTTGGGCTTCATCAGTAAATCCTGCCGGCGCCACCACCTCACCGCCGCCGTAGCCTTACCCGTTGATGGTCGTCACTCCGCCTTTACAGTCGGATGCACCGACTAGCTCCGATCCTCAGCCATCTCTGCTGACCGATCGGTTCGACAACACCAAGCCTAAGCAGATGCCACTGCACACGCCTCATGCACCGCCATCTCAGGTCGGCAATGCGCCTCACGTGCCGCCAGCTTTGGTTGCCAACGCATCTCACGCGCTTTACCGACCAACCACCAACTCTGGTCGGTAATGTGCCTCACGTGCCACCAGACCTGGACCCGATTTCTGCCCCACCGCCTGATGCTGCATCACCGGTGCCGAAGTCTACTGTCCATCGCCACATGCTACCCGCTCTGCCGCATTCTCCGCCGGTTACTCCAGTACAACCTCTTACCGCCAAGCTTCCTCATACCCGATAGAGTGTCCGTCATCGTCACCCTCCTCCTTACTTGGATGATTATGGTTGTGCTATTACTGGTGACGAAACACCCTCCACTGCTCAGATCACTCATGCTCCATCACTCTCCTTAAGTGTTCTCTATCCTATTACTGATTATGTAAATTGTGATCAATTTTCTAGTATGCATTCTAGATTTTTAGGTGCAGTAACTTCTAGTGCAGATCCCACCACACATTCTGAAGCGTCAAAGCATGCTCATTGGAGAGATGCTATGGATGATGAGATTACTCTGCTTGAGCGCAATCAAACATTGACGATGACTCATTTACCTTCGAATAAGACTGTGATTGGTTGCAAATGGGTATACCATAACAAGTTTAAGTCCGGTGGTACCATCGAATGCCATAAAGCTCACCTGGTGGTGCTTGGAAATTTCCAAATTGAAGGGATTGACTATGCTGAGACATTTGCTCCTGTTACAAAGATGAGTTTGGTTTGCCTGTTTTTATCTATTGCAGTTATTCGTGGTTGGGAACTGCATTATATAGATGTGCATAATGCTTTTCTGCATGGTGATCTGCATGAAGAGGTCTTCATGCGACCTCCCCCTGGCTATCCTGCGCCCCTTGGACAATTATGTAGCCTTCAGAAATCTCGTTATGGTTTTCGCTAGGCTCTTTACAATTGGTTTTCCAAATTGGCTCAAGCTTTGCATGCCTTTGACTTTGTTCATAGTAAAGCAAATTACTCTCTTTTTTACATTCTCCTGTGGTTCGGTATCTTTGCATGTCCTTGTTTATGTGGATGATTTGGTTTTTGCTGGTAACTCTTCGTCCCATATCTCTGAATTCAAGAAATGCTTGAGCTCTTGTTTTCACATGAAGCCTGAGCTTGGTCTGCTTAAGTATTTCATAAGTATTTTTGCTTAAGTATCTCTTCTTAAGTATTTCTTGGCATAGAGATTGCTAGAAGACCAGATGTGATGTTTCTTTCACAAAGGAAATATACCCTTAACTTTTGTCTGACATGGGTTTATCTCCTTCTAAACTGACTAATTTTTTTATGGAGCAACAACACAATCTGGTGCGTGTTAAAGGTTCCCTTTACCATGATACTGAGCAATACCGGCGTCTGGTTGGGCGCCTGATATTCCTCACCATTACTCGTTATGAGCTTAGTTGTTCAGTTCATGCACTTTCCCAATTTATGAAGTCTCCTTGTGTTCCTCACTGGCAAACTGCAGTTCGCGTGTTGCACTATTTAAAGAGTTATCATGGTCAAGGTTTATTTCTCTTCTCTCGTAGTGCGTTACAATTGACTGCTTATTGTGATTATGATTGGTTGCATACCCCATCACCTGACGTTCTCTTTCCAGATACTTTGTGATGATTGACGATTCTCCAATTTCTTGGAAGACTAAGAAGCAACCTACATTTTTTTGGTCTTCCGTTGAAGCGGAGTAACATGCTATGGCTGTTGCCTATTGTGAATTTTTGTGGCTTAAGTCTTTGCTTAAATATTTGGTGATATGAATCCCCTTGCGAAGAAGCCGGATTGCAAAATTAAGATATTTTACAAAATAAGGGAAATTCAGGTGTCTAGCCCTCGAGGTATGCCTAACTTTGACTTGCTCTCTAACTAGCCCTCAGGATCAGATCACAGGGAATAAATACTTAACTAGCCCTCGGGGTTAAGCAACAATGGAATAACTCGCAAGCAAAGAGTATGAACTCAAAACGTTGTATTTGATTCATAAAAGTGTGTGAATTTCATCCAAAAGGCCTCCTTATTTATAGGGTTACAATCTCGCCACAAACCCTAAGCACAACTGGAAACTGAATCGGATTATAGAAGCTTTAAGAAGCTAAAATCATATCTAACTAAAATACATAAAATAAATAGTAACCTATGGTAATCTAGTCGAATTCTTCAAGAAGTGACCTTGAAGAATATTACCTTACCAAATCTTACCAAATCTAATTCTAATCATAATAAAACTGAATATACTGAACCCTGATGGACTGTAATTTTGAAATTAGCTCTTCAAAGCCCACATGGCTGAGCTATCAGTGCAATGAACCCAAAATGAAATAATTTTATAATATTTTATTGTGATCACACTACCTCATTAAAAACCCAGTGGGAAAAAAGAGTATAGTGTTCTTCATGATGTCTTCAGTTCTTCGACAACCTTGAACAATAAATCCAAGATGTCGATGGTGACTCCTTCTTCAATTCTCCATCATAAAGGTGATCAATCAAAGGATTTAAAGCATCATCAAAGCATTTGATATTCGTATCATATGGGGGTTGCGCATACTACTCCTATGGGTCTATTTTGTGATAGTCAATCTGCTCTTTATATTGCGGTAAACCCGGTGTTCCATGAACGTACGAAGCATATCGAAGTTGATTGTTATTTTGTCCGGGATCTTGTGCAGTCTGGTACTATTGTTACTCATCATATCCACACTTCAAATCAACATGCAGACTTGTTTACCAAAGCTCTTGACCGTAACCAGTTTCATTCATTACTCGAAAAGTTGGGCATTTATGATCTTCATGCTCTAACATGAGGAAGGGTGTTAAGGAATGTAGACATTACTTGTAATTGTAATTAGATTCTATTTCCTTTTTCTAGCTTGTACATATATTATGTACCACTATATAATGTATCTTGAGATATGAATACAAACACACATAATTACCCTTATTTTCTACATTTATTAAACACTATTTAAAACTACTATACTAAATAAATTGATTAATAAACCCGGCTAAACAATGTAGACTATTATTGCAAATCAATCTTTAAAGAGAAGAAGACCAAATGGCTTTAGTGGCACCTGAACTTTCACGATCGTTCACCTTCGGCCCCTCATCTTTTTCTTAAACACTTTTGCCCCCTCAACTTACAAAATAGTTGAATTGTAGCCCTTCTGTCAGGTTAGACCGTTAAGTCTGGTCAAAGCATCTATTTTCAGGGGTAAAATTGTTATTTCTCATATTTTCCCTTTTTTTCTTTTATATTTTTCTTTTGTTTCTATTTCTATTTTCTTTTTTCAATCTCTCTCTCCCCCACCCCCCTTTCCCTTCCCCTACCCTTCCCCGACAACATCACCATCCCTTCCCCCCCTCTTATCCGCCGCCGCATCCAAGACCTCCTCCTCCTTCCCTCGTCAACGATGAAGACTCTGTCATCCCCTTCAAGTCTTCCAGCCGCCGTCTCCACTCCCTTCGACCAGCTCCGCCCGAGATACAACGGTGGCACGACGTGAGCAGTCTGAGGACGATGGTGTCCAGCGGTGTGCCACTGAGCAGGGATGTGATCGAGGGGTTCGTGGAGAGGCTTCCGGGGGGTGACGATTAGGGGTAAGCGCTGATAATAGATGGGGAGCGGTGATTTGACGAACACAATGGTGGAGAGCCGGCGGTACGATACTGTAGGGTTATTGTCGTCGAGTGTGTAGGCGAGGATCGTGGACCCAAACCCACAGGGTGGTGTTGAAGGTCAGGGGTGGCACAGGTGCTGAAGGTGGTGCTGAGTTGTATTATAATTAAAATAAAGGAGGGGCTTAGTTATAATTAAAAAAGAAGCAGGGGATTAAGTTTGTAAATCAAAAAGAGGAAAAGTTATTTTTACCCTTAATTAACGGAATAAGTTTCAGAGTTAATGGTTTAACCTGACAGAAGAGCCACAATTAAGATATTTTGTAAGTTGAGGGGTTAAAAGTGTTCAAAAAAATGAGGGACTAAAGACGAACGATCATGATACACTGATAGTTAAAGGGGCAATCGAAGTTATTTGCCAAAGAAGAAAGATGGAGAGTAGAAATTTGGGTTAAGGTGAATTATATTTGGGTAATATGCAAATATAACCCTATATGTTGGAGAAAGTGCAAATATAACTCTGAGTTATTTTGTAGTACAAATATAACCCTAACTATTATACATATGTGCAAATATAACCCTAAAGCCATTATTTTCGACATTGACTGACCAGGGTTATATTTACACTTTCAATTATCGCAGAATTATATTTATACTTTCATCAATTATATAAGGTTATACATGTACTTTTCTCATTATATTTTTAGTTACTATTCAACCAAAGCTGGATCCGAGACAATGAAATGTATCAATGACAGGAATCACGTGATGGCTCCGTAACAAAATACTGTGCTTGATTATGCACATTCATTTCACCTGGCCTAGCAAACAAATTCACGTCACATTTCCATTACTTGAAACTTAATTTGGACTCCAAACAACTTTGCGTAACAACTAACAAGACATTCGCGAGTACTCGTTTTTCGCAAATGCTATTCTCTCCTCCCATTAAAAGATTAAGAGACTCGTATAACATCGCTTACTAAAGGCTTACATGAAATTGTTATCTTATGCTGAAACAAAGATATAAGTAAATTCTTAAATATTGTAGAGTTTTCATGTTATCTCTCATCTTCAACTAGTTATATTTAATCCCTCGCCTAATTATAAGGTTGGATGAAATCATCCCACCCAATTCTATGTATAGTACTGCCATAATTTATGGTAAGATAAAGGAATACGTCAAGTTTTAAAAATTATTGAAATACCCCATATCATGTCTTATTTTTAAACAATTGTAATTAAACCATTCGTCTCTTCATAAGATTAAGTGAAACAGTCCCACTTTGTATTAAAATAAATATTTTTAAAGATTATTGATATATAATTGACTTTATTTACGTTAACAAATAGGGAAAGATACACTTCCAACCCTAATTTTGTGTTGAAAGTGTCAATATAATCCAGCAAAAATGAGAAAGTGTCAATCTAACCCTAACTTTTGGATGAATTGTGCAGTTTTAACCTTTTGTGCCATTTTCAGCGTTGACCATCCCAAAAATGACCAACATACCCCTGGTTAGTTTTGTAAAAAAATTGGACAATTTTACCCTCCTCACCATCAATATTATAGGGTTATATCAACAATTAATTTTGATTTCTAGGGTTATATCATCACTTAATTATTATTTCTAAGGTTATATCAGCACTTTAAAAAAAGGTTGAATCAGTAACTTTTTAACATTTTCTGTTCCAAGCTTGGAATCCTATTTTCCTTAGCCCTTTCCCCTTTTCGGATCGGCCAACCCAGCTGCGTGACCCGAATGCAAAAAGAAGCCATGCCTGATTTGTCGAATGACCCGCCTGCATGCCCCATAAACTTGCTGGAAAACACGCCACTATATGAATGGCCAAACGCCTTTGATTCTGTTAGCCAAAAGCACTAGCAATCCACTTCCAATCTGGGTACAAGGAACCCAACATGAAGTCGAGGAGAAACATGTGTGAAATTTCAAGATATCTTGAGTTTCCATCTTAAAATCAATTGTCACCTAAGCGGAGGTGACCTAAGACCTTATATGTAAGTCATTTAATTTTTAAGAAACTGATGTGGCGGGATATATCTTTCAACAACATGTTTGACCGTTAATATATTTAACTATATTTAATAATGACAAATCAAAATTTGATATTCAGAAATGACTTATTACGAAGAATTCAACAATATCACATACGATAATATTGTTGCTTATATGTCTATTCAAATATGTGATCAAAGTTTAATAGGGAATAATGTCAAATAGTAAAGTGTGCAGATTAACATTCACTATCACAGGAACCCCCCCTTTAGCACCGGTTTTTCGGAAGGTTTTTTGGGGTCTAAAAAACCGGTGCCTAAGTAGGGGGTGAAACAGTTTCACCAGTTTTCAAAAAACCGATGTTAATTTAACACCTATTTTTTTGTTAGCACCAGTTTTTGGAACCGGTGTTAATTTAGCACCGATTTTTTATGGCACCAATTTTCTAAAAATCACTGCTAATTTAGCACATATTATTCTGTTAGCAACGGTTTTTAGAAACCGATGTTAATTTAGCACCGGTTATTTTTTGCACCGATTCTCAAAAAATCGGTGCCAAAAATTTTCATAAAATCCCTTTCTCTAGAAGCAGCCACGTGCGGCTGCTTCCAAAGAAAGGGCAAAATGACCCAAATCTCAATTTTTAAAAAAATGATGCTACATTCTCCAAAAAAAAGAATGTCACTATTACATAAATCGAGCTAAAACTTTGATAAACCTCAATATCGATGCTACTCCATTAAATAAATAAGCTACAATTGTGGTAAGTCTCAATGTCACTACTAATCGGTAAGTCCTACCAAGAAGCTACTTGGACATTTATAGAGCCGGAACCTTTCATGGTTATAGGTGAATAGATGCATCACCTCGATTGTCTGGTGCAGCAATGTGGCCATAGCTTGCTAGCACCACTGAACTCCCCTCACAGACAAGGATTCAAGTGCTCTCAGCTTTCTGAAATCCACAATATACACTCAGCCCCTAAGGGGAAAAACAAAAATGGTAAGCACAACTAAAGATCTAAAGAGCTCCCAGCTTGCCAAGATCACACTGCTTAAAATAAGATGATCTTATTACTTCTTACAACTAGTTAGTTAACACCGTTGCGCGGTGAACTGGATAGCAAATTGAATGAATAACTGTCACTCTTAACGCAAATTGAAATCTTATACAAAAATATGTAATTGAAATCTTATACAAAAATATGAGATGAAATATTTCTGTAGACAAAAGTGTAAAATTTACATGCCATTCGAATACATAAAGAGATCAATTCAAACTAGAAACGTATGTAGACTCATAACATGGAGAGGTGATTTACAAGGTCACTATAGAATTGTTCAAAAAAGTCGCTGAGCAAATTAATTCTTGCTTAACTTAACCTAACATGACCTAAAACTGTCATATCCTTAAAGTAATATCATATTTATGCATATTGCTACGAAAATGAAACTGGCGCGCGGCAGAAAAATAAAAACTTAGGTTGCTCGATTAACCACTCAAAATGGACACAAAGGCCGACGCCTCATTAAGAAACTTACCATAAGATTTGCCTCTCATTATAGCAACCAAAGCGACATCTTTATGCAAAATTTTTTTGAAGCATTTCACCACCATGAAGCCAAAATCTGAAACAACTATTCCAAGGATACAAGAGGTAAGAAATTATGCAGTGGAGGAACACAAATCAACAAAACACTCAGACAACTAAGAATAAATTCCCTCGGTTCCACATTACAATTTCACAATCAAGCACTTGGATATGAAAACATGATTCAGAGAGAGAGAAACATACCTGTAGCATTTTTCGGTAGATCTCAACTGACTTAAGGGAACCCAGAGGAGGATGGAGCATCCTGCTTTATCCTCTGTTGTAACACTTTTTTTTGTTTATGATGATAACTCGGCACAAGTCTTCCTTATGATGCTCTAGTAAGCTGTGATACTCCTACAAACGTTTTACTTCAGTGAACTATTCAGAATAAGTGAAGTAAAGTTTGATTAATCAAAACATGACTACGGTACAAGAACAAGCACAAAAATTTAATGAAGATGTACATGTATTTAGATGCCACAGATAAAGTATCACACAATTATATCATGAGATAATGTAAATAAGCCTTTTTTTTGTCAAATTTTGTAGGATCCTACCCATTCATCGTTATCGAACGTCACAATATAACCTATGAGGCTTGATTAATTTTATAGCACACAGACTAACAGAAAAATGAAATAAAATATTAGATACTATCTAAAGAAAATGTGCAAAAATGTGGTAGTAACCTATCCTCATTCTAATCAAGCTGGAAATAAACTTAAAGCTATCATGATAAAAATAGAACAACAAAGATTTTTTCGGAACATATACCTCAGGCTCAACTCAAAGATGTGAACCGGACTTCCAGCGATGCTGGAGAAATGGCGTCTATGCTGCAGCGATGCTGGAAACGCTGTAGAGTTGGGAACGCCTTGAACACCGAAAGATCGAGCTGTGAACACCATGAACGAAAAGTGCATCTGCGTCTTCTCATGGATCTTGGGGAGGGAATGATCTCGGGGAGGGAATGATCTCGGGGAGGGAATGGTTTTGGGATAGGGGAGTGTGTGAATGGGGAGGGGGCCGCAGGAGGTGGTTGTTAGCGGATGCAGCGGCACTCCAGATCTAGGGCCTCGGGCTGGTTAAATTGGGCGGGAGAAAAGCAGAGAGCGGGAGAAAAACAGAGAGAGGTTTAGGCTGAAAGAAAAAAGGCTAATGGCCATAGTTATTGTAAAGTATCCACAACATTTAACTATGAACTTAGTCAAATGCTATCATGAAATATGTGAACCAAGTCTCTTATGTTGGCCAAATTATTATTAATACATTAGGTTTGACCATTGATTAGTGAAAATCAGCCTAGCTATTAGTGTTTATATATTGAAAGTCAAGTACTGTTTGACCGTTGAAAAGTTAAAGTCGACTTAGTTATTAGTGTTAACACATATAAAAGTCAAGCAATGTTTAATCATTGATTAGTTAAAGTCAACTTAGTTATTAGTTTTTGTGTATAGATAGTCAGCTAAAGTTTGAACGTAGATTAGTTATAATTAAACATTTTATTAGCATATACAAATTAAGTAAAATAAGAGTTGATCATTGATTAGTTAATAGTCAATTTAGTTATTAGTGTTTATATATAGAAAGTCAATTAAAAGTAGACCGTTGATTAGTGAAAGTCAACCCTGCTATTAGTGGTTACGTAAGGAAAACTACGATATGGCCCAACATTTCGTTACGACATTATCCTTCTCTCCAAAATACACGATTTTTGTTATTCCTGCATAAATATAAATTTATTTTTTGGGTAAAATGTTGGAAAGTGCTAGTACATGTTCTAGAGTAACTTAAAGTTGATTATTTTGAAGCAAGAAAGATTGCGCTGCATTGTTAATAAATATTCACTTACGGGAATGAAAAATACAATGAGGGTGTATAGGGTAGCATGACGTTTGAGCGGATTTAAATTTGGAGTTATGAGTAAAGTTTTTACTTTTTGCACTTAGGTCTCTCCAAGAAAGTTGGAGTTGTCGAGTCACGTGATTAGCGACACCAAAATGCAATTCAATAATATACGATTGCGAATTTGCAATTTGGACATGTTTGGTGAACGAAAGGGCCTCAAAAGTCAACATTGATTGCTTCTACACAGTCTTGAAAAATTACACTATGACCTAAAATTGTGTTACCCTATAATCAACTTCTCCAAAATGCACAATTTTTTGTTATTCTTGCCTAAATATAGAAATATTAAATAGATGAATTTTTTGGTGAAATGTTGGAAAGCGCTAGTACATTTTCTTGAGTAACTTAAAGTTAGTTACTTGGAAGTAAGAAAGGGAAATCAGAAAAGATTTACAAATATGTTCTTGTGCATGATTGTTGATAAATACTATGTTACGTACTTGGAAAATATAATGGGGATGTATATGGTAGCATCATGTTTGAACGAATTTCAATTTGGAGTTACAAGTAAAACTTTTACCTTTTGCATTTAGATCCCTCTAATAAAGTTGGCGTTGTCGAATCAGGAAATTGAAAACATCAAAATGCAATTCAATAATATACGATTGCGAATTTGCAATCTGGGCATGTATGGGTGGATGAAATGGCCTCAAAAGTCAACATTGATTACTTCTACATAGTCTTGAAAAATTACACTGTGACCTAAAATTGTGTTACCCTATTATCCATTGCTAAAAAATACATGAGTTTTGTTATTCTTGCTTAAGCCAACTAAGGGTTTATATATTTAATGTTTATATATAGAAAGTCCTATAAGGGCAATCGTTGCTTTGTTAAAGTCAACTTAGTTATTAGTGTTTATATATATAAAGTCAAGTAAGGTTGAACATTTATTAGTTAAAGTCAAACTTTTTTATTTGTATTTATGTATATATTAAATCAAGTAAGGGTTGGACATTTATTAGTTAAAAAATCGGTGCTAGAGGGGGGTCTCTGTTAAAGTTAACTTATTTATTAATGTTTATATATATAATTAGTTAAAGTGAAACATTTATATTCTTATATATACATATTAAGTTAGTTAAGGGGCGACCGTTGATTATTTAAAGTAACCTTAGTTATTAGTGTTTACATGTAGAAAGTCAAATAATGGTTAACCGTTGATTAGTTAAAGGCAAACATTTTTATTTGTATTTATATATATTAAGTCAATTAAGGGTTGAACGTTAATTAGTTAATATCAAAATAATGTATTCATATTTATATATATTTGGTCAATAAATGTTGATCGTTGATTAATTTAAGTCAACATATTTATTAGTTGATGTCAACAAAAGAAGTGAACGATTTTGAAAGTTAAGAAAAAAAGGATATAGCTTAGACGGTTGCGCCCAGCCCATGAAATATTTGACAACATTTTTTGAAATTTTTGGCGGGAAGATTGAATCATAAAAAAATGGTGATTTTTTGAATTTTTTTGTGGGAAGATTGAATTTTTAAAATTTTTAGCATCAATTTTTGAAAATCGATGCTATTTTTTCCAACACCGGTTTTGGCATCAATTTTTAATAAACTGGTGTTAAATTTAACACCGATTTTTTGAAAGCCGATGTAAATTTAACGCCCATTTTTTGAAAGTCAGTGTTAAATTTTTTTAAAAAATCATTATTAAATTAACATCGATTTATTAAAATCGGTGTTAAAAAATGGTGCTATTTTAGACACCGATTTTCAAGATCAGTTCTAAAAAACTAATTTTTTGGGGGGGAGGGGTTGGGGTTGGGGTTGGTCTCTGTGGGTGGGTGGGTCTCTGTGGTAGTGATTGGACAAGGGAGCACTTCCATTGCAAAAATAATACTCCCTCCGGTTTTTTTTTTCATTGGCACACTTACTAAAAGTGGTATTTTTTATAATTGGCACTTGCTATTTTGGGCAAGTTTAAGGTTTTTACATCCACTCATTTTACTTTCTCTTCTTTCAATTCAATTTCATCCACTCATTTAGCATCTCCTCAATTCTAACACCAAAAGAGAGCCAATGAAAAAAAAACGGAGGGAGTAGCATCTAAAATTATCTTTTTACTCTTAAAATTAAATTGGTGTCATATTGTGGAGAGACAATATTTACAACCAATTTATAAGAAAGCTCTAAATTTTCTTATAAATCTAGAGATGTTTTGAGAACAAGAGATAGTACGATATACAAGTTTCTTGAATCGTGTTATTTCTTCTTAATACGTTATACGTCCCTATATTATTCTTACAATAAAATTAAGTAGGAGTATAAGATAGTGGGTTAGTACATAAAATCAAATTAGTAAAAGTATTTTAAAGTACAGTCAACGCTAAAGTTTGGGGGCAACGGGCAACGGTTGCACCAAGCTAATGTTTTTGTTAGCCTTAAAGAAAATTTACATCATAGTCTCGTTAACATTCATTTTAAGGAGCGTTTGACATTAATTTATTTGATCAAAATTGACTTATGCTTATAAATAATGCTACATTATGTTTGTACAAGGGAATCTTATCTAAGCTTTTCCATCATCTTTGCCCTCCGTTTGTTGTTTTGATAGTTCGTCTTGTAAAATACGGTCTTTCCTAAATTTATGTAACAATAACTGCATTTCTTAACTTAGATATTGTATTTTTAAAAATATTTAAACTGTGTATTTCTCAACTTTTGTAATTTTTCGTATCATGTTTATTGTATTGTCACATTTAAGCACATCTTATATTTACATAGTTAACTTTAAATCTAGAATATTCAAACTAAAAATACATTACTAAGTTAAAAAGTACATTGATTGTTACATAATATTTAGGAAATAACATGCATCTTTCTTAAGACATATGGAAAGTTGTTCTATTGAACTTTATCAAACAGAAAAAATGCATAGCTATTAGTAATGTGACTATCGATGCGTCTAAACGAGAGAAAAATGACTTAGTTTGTATTTGGTGGAGTTGTGATTAAAAGCATCTAAATTGGTTAATTTTAAAGTATGTCCAAATCAACTTTTGTTTTTTTAAAACTTTTGCATTTGAAATAAATATCTATTTAGTTGTTTACTAAATAAATAATGCCAAACACATCAAGAGTATGCACTAGTGCAAAACAATCCAATCGCGGTTCTGGTTGGCGGAACCAGGGGGCGAGGGGATGCTGGCGCCGCCCCCAAAATTCAGTAGCGCGGAAATTAGGTCTAGCCTTCACCGAAAAAATGGTTTCCGCCCCCTGTTGGATGGCCAGCTCCACCCCCTGTTCGTCTTCTCGCCGAAGAAGACGACTGGCCTGCCTTTTTTTTCTCTTTGCCTTCAGACAACAAAACGACGTCATTTTGATTAAAAGTCTTAAGGCAAAATATGGGTTAAAAACCAATTTGACCGTTCAAACGAAGCCATGGGCCTGCTGTCAAGTTTCTTAACCAAGTCTTTAAAGCCCACTACTTTTATGGAAGTCAAAATAGTACTGCTAACAATAGTTTACTGTAACTTTATATTTGGTAGTATAATTGTTTGTCATTTGTATTTGTTATTTTGCATTAAACATGATTTTGTTACTATAATTAATTAAGATGAGAGGGTCATAAGAGATTCTTTATCTCATTTTTAAATTAATGTTGATGAATATGGTAATTTTTAAAAAAATTAAGAAAATCACAATAAAGATATATATATTTTCAGTTGTAATTTTACCAAGTTATTAAACTATTTAATTAATTTTAGACATAAATTGATTTCATTTAGGTATAAACTGATTATACATGTGATTTGCTCACTAACTTTATTTTTATAATCTTATTTAAGTTATTTTTAATATATTAATTAACAAGATCAAATAATTGTAAGTGTAATTTATCGTATTTGTAAAAATTGGATTATTTTATAAACACTTTATTATTGAAGCGGATTTTGTTTGAATATGTCGACTTGTGTTCAGAAAAAAAATTCAGTGTAATTCAACGCGCGGGAAAAAAATTACCAATATAATATAGTGTCCAAAAATTTTTTTGCCAGTATAAGTAAGCCCCCCCTAAAATATTAGGCTGGTTCCACCACTGGTTGGACCATGTATAGGCCGGAAAAGCCCTCCCTCAATGATTTCAATATTGGAATCGGTCTTGCGGGCTATTGGTGATGGTTCATTTTGAAACTACCATGAATGGTGACGTTTTTGTGTTTCCACCGCCATCAACCTTTACGTACTCACGACGCCTTTCTTCCATTCTGTTCGAGAGATCCCTCTTTTTCCTTAGTTTTTTCCTTTGCAGGTCCAATTTCCTCTTTTTCCTTCCCCTTTTTTCCTTAGCATTTTCTTCTTTTTCCTATGCATGTTGTGATCCCCTCCAATCTCCTGCTCGCAAACTCCTCCCGGCCGACTTCCATGCCCGTTACTGTCGTGCTAGACCCACCACGATCAAACCGTGGACAAGCATGAAGTAATTTCATATCTGAATTTAGTTAGGGTTTAATTCGTAGGTGCGGTGTTGTTGCATTGTGACGTAGTCAGAATAATCGAAAAGATCTGCAAACACAAATCCTAGGGTTTGGTTATGGAATCCACCAGAGAGAAAATAGTTCTTGAAAATATTATTATGAAAAGATGAAATTTTCAAAAATACAAGAGTTCCTTAAATACTATAATGAATTAGGAAAATTTTTTTAAAAAAAGGGAATTCGGAATAAATTCGGAATTAAAATGAAAATCGGAAAACACTCAAAAAAAGTTATTTTCGTTTTGAGGCCTTAAACGACCTCAAATTAAGAAACAGAGCCACTGTAGAGACAATTCCAACGCATTCGGAATCGCCTAATTCCGAGTTTAGATGCAAAAAGTGATTTTGCGGTGATTCATCGCTTCTTCAATTTTTGCAGCCATTTGCCCTGCATCACATTGGTGTTTGTTAGTGGTATTGGTGTTCATCACAGCTGTGGGTGGCGGGTCTCGTGTTGATTAAAGATACTTGTGATGTTGTTGGTGTCGATTGGTGCAGGTGCTTGTGGTGTCGATTACTACTGGTGGTATTTTGATGGATTTGTTTAAATGACTGTTATTTTCTTGCTGATTAAATGTGTTAGTGATTGTGTAAAACTGCCTCATTCGTTGATCGTTTTGGCAAGCTTTTATTTTTGAATAATCAAGCACCAATCCAAAATTTCATTTTTGCATAATCAAGCACCAGCTCTGATAAAAAATGATATACATTGCTGCAATGAAGAACGTCTTAACTAATTCTGACGAATTTTTTTCCACCATTAAGATTTGTAAAAAATCGTTGGTAATAATCCTGTTATGCACATGTAACATGGAAATTGGCCATTTTATTATAAATATTGTTAGAGTAGAAGATTCTAGAGATTAGATTAGTGTTTAAATATTTATATTTATAACCTTTGTGTACTTTATTTATTCTCTCAACTATCTAAATCCTAATTAAAGAGAATCCTTAATAACATGATATCAGTGTCAGTATTCTGCTTTATTTTTTTCCCCTGAAGTTTCTTTATGTATTTCTACGAATACAAAGATACCAACTCAATCCACCGTCCAAAAGATAACAGAAAGTGGATTATAAATTTCACTAATAAATAAATAAATCAACACAGGAAAATGAATTAGGAGAAAAGAACCCCAAAGAGACAGCCCAGACCGTACGACACATTCTACTGCAGCTACGAATGTGACAGCACCTAATACGGACGCCTCTTGTCTCTCCCCATGTCCCTTCCCTTTCCCGTTATTCCCCCCATTCCCCATGCCCTTTTCCGTCTTTTCACCCCTCCCCCTCCACTATAAAATCCACCCCCATTCCTCATCTCCATCCCCAATCCATTTCCGCCATTTTCACACACTCACACACTAAACCCCCTCAAAACACCACACCTCGAAATCCAGAAAAAACAATGGGGTTCCCCGTCGGCTACACCGACCTCTTCTTCCCGAAGCTCCTCGTCTACATCCTCACCCTCCTCGGCCTGATCCGCAAGCTCGCCCACGGCCTCCTCGCTCTGATGGGCCTGGGCGATTTCCTCGAGCCCGAAATCCCGGCCCGGCCCGAGCACGAGCTCCGGTCCGGGAGCTCCGTGTCCGCCGCGCTGATCCGGGAGCTCCTCCCGGTGGTGAAGTTCTCGGAGCTGAGCGACGCGCCGGAGAGCTGCGCGGTGTGCCTGTACGAGTTCGGCGGCGACGACGAGATCCGGCGGCTGGCGAACTGCCGGCACATCTTCCACCGGAGCTGCCTGGACCGGTGGATGGACCACGACCAGAAGACGTGCCCGCTGTGCCGGACGCCATTCATCCCGGAGGATATGCAGGACGCGTTCAACGAGCGGTTGTGGATGGCGTCCGGGATCTGCGACTTCTACGGCGACTACTCGCCGATGACATTGTAGTAGGAGCTAGGGGTTGTACCGCGCGCATTGGATGTGGTACCTTTGAATCTATTTTTTGTAAATTTAGCCTAGGTTTTTGGTTTTGTTTTTTAAGTTTAGTGGCTAGGAGGAAGGATGAAAGAAAGGGGATAGGGAAAACGAAAGCATTTTGTATAGTACTTTTTTTCAAGAACTAAAGTTAATTATCTTGCAACTTTTGCTCAAGTAGCTTCTAATATTTCTACAACTCCAGAACAGGTAACCAAAAATCGGTGCCTAGGTGACTAAACACCTATGCCTATGTGCGGTGTCAAATGATTAATTATATTACTCCGTCCTGAATGCGCACATTTTTTGGTCAACTTTTTCAGGTCATATTTGGCCAACGATAACTTTAGTTACGTATATTAACGGTGTGTTAAAATTTGATATTTAGAAAATACAGCATGCTGAGAATCCAACAATATTTCACATGATGATATTGGTATTTATATACTAATTGAAATTTATGGTCAAACGTGTCTTGAGAAAGTTGACCAAAAAGTGTGCAGATTCGGCTGGGACGGAGGGAGTAATAAAAATTCTTGATCAAATTTGGTAAAGAGAGGAAGGAATGAATTGGAGGAAATTGGAGATGGAGCTTGAGACCCTACCTTCAACTATTACTAGGAGCAATGTTTCAATAGCATTAGGTTTTGGTGTGGCTTTCTCAACTATTACTAGTAGCAATGTTCCAATCATCGTTTATATGAGTTTTTCGTTCACGCTCAATGTTTCGATAGCATTAGGTTTTGGTGTGGCTTTCTCCACACCGCTTGATCGTGCCACATCCCTCGTTGCTTGAAATGTAGCAACCACACCTGATTGATCTTTTGCTCCATAGATTCAATTATCTATGTACGACAAGTTCAATTGTTTCTATACATTTAATACATAACATAGTGCATAAATGAACTCTATTACAAGTTCTATACCTTATGTAATTAGGTTTATGTCATTGTATCTTACTCTTAGAGCAAGTGCAATGGGGTATCTTACTCTTAGAGCAAGTGCAATGGGGGCTTCTTAATTTTTAAAAACCTCTCTACAAACCAAAAATACCCACAGTGGTGGGTTTTAGCGCGGTTTCTTAACAAGAAACCGGCCCTTGGTTTACTACCAAGTAACCGGTTAAAAAATCGGTGTGTGTCAGTGTGCACATGGGCTAGGTGGCCGCTTGGAGCGGCCAATTTTTTCTCATGAAGTGGGACACGTGTCAGCTTCTGATTGGCCCACGCGTCCCACTAAGTGCAGCATTTATCTTTAATTTTAAAGTATGGGACACGTGGCATCCTCTGGTTGGGCAACGTGACCTTTGTTTTTAATTATTTTTTTAAAAAATCTATTTTTTTTGTTTGTAAAATTTAATTTTAAAACTTTTTTAAATTAAAAATCTTGAATGATTTTTTTACTAAAATCTGGAATGATTTGGAATAAAAATTTGGAATGATTTTTGAGAAAATTATTGAAGAAAAATTATTGAAAATTTTGGAATAATTATTGAAAAAAATGAAATTCAATTTTAAAAATTATAATGTATTATTAAATTTTACGTTCAACTTATTTTGGGTAGATAAATTTATTTAAATTAAATGTTAATAATAAAATTAATGAGTAGGATAGAGAAAATCAAGTGGGGTACATAAATAGTAAAAAGTGGTTTCTTAACATTGTGGAAAAGAAAATTGGTGGTTTCTTAAAGTGAGATGGAAGAGAGAAAATAAGATAAATAATATATTTAATTGATAAGAAGTCGATAGAGGTTTCTACCACTGCACTTGCTCTTAGTGTATCTACAGCATTGCGAACTAATGTCACCATGTTCAGTGGCGGAACTACCATGGTGCGTGGTAGGAATTCAGCCCTACCTGAGATTTCGGCACCATGGTAGTAGTAGTGATAAGCGGCTGAAGCGCTTCCCAGCGGCGCGTTGGAGTTTTCAGGCGTAATACATGTTTTGCCGGCATAATCGATCGGGGAAGAAGGCCGGAGCTGGCCTTCTTTTTTTTGGCTCATAAAACATCAAAACGATGTCGTTTTGGCTCAAGTCAAACGACGTCGTTTTGATTAGTGCAGAAAAAAAAAATTAAATTTGGGTATTTGTATTGGGCCAAAATCCAAAAAAGTATGGCCCACATACAAAACCCAATGTCCAAATATTGCAACAAAATGACAAACCCAAATTTGATTTTTATTTGAAGTTTTGAACGTGAATTGAGAAGAGCAGGCTGCCAGCGTTCCTCAGCTCTGCCCTTCGCCGCCGCCGCCGCCGCCACCATCGTCCCACCACCAGCCAGAGACTCCGGAGGTCACTCCGCCACCGTCCGTCCGTCGAGCCCTCTGTTTTGTCCAGCTCCACCTAAAAAAAATTCTGGTTCCATCACTGACCATATTTCAAGAAATTCGAATACTCCATCAGCCATATATAGGTAGTTCATGACAAAGCTCCATTAGATTGTGTCTTCGTATGTAAGAATAAGAGACAAATTGATGCCCATTGGCCAATATTTTCACCTTGTGGAAGAAGAAATTGCCAAATTTTGAGTGAATTGTTGGTAGTGCCAAATTGCCAATATTTTCACATTGTGGAAGAAGAAATTGCCAAATTTTGCCAATTATTGGTAGTGCCATGTTTAATGGTGGAAAGCTAAGATATTGTACATGGGAGTCAGGGAACCCTTGTATTGAGGGAAGTGGTACATGAGTGTAAATGTGAAAAGAGGTCTCATAGCTCTAGGACAGTAGGACACCTAGCCTTAGGACTCCTAAACCTAGTCTATTAATTTCACAAGTCCCACAAATGAATGAGATCCAGTTCAAGTTCCAGCCGCAATGATACACATGATCTGTCGACAAGTTCATCTGCCCTAAATGCAGGAAATGAAGAGGCCCCTGATCTTCTTTCACCTACAGCAAACTACCATGTCTGCCCAGGTACCTCTCTCATTTACCAATTACCATTCCATTATTTCATCAACTTTACCTCCCAAGTTCTAACAGAATTAATGATTTTATTGCTTTATAGTGTAACTTAATTACTCACATTCTCTAGCACTTTATTCAGTGTAACATATTTTAGTACTTGTTATTAATTGTGTCTTGGAAAATTGACACTAGTGGATAATGACCTATACATTAAAAGGTAGATTAGGATACATAGTTTAGTATTTCTTTTCTTCAATTCCTTAGTGTGTTTTTTCAAGAGAAGAGTCGACTCTCTTCTTCCTTAGAAATTTGCCCTCCTCTTTTTCACAACATATATATGCAGCCCCCTCTTCACCACCCCCCGTTGATACCTTGTCGATTTGCCTCTTCCTCAGCTCCGTCCCTATCATGAAGCCTTACCGATGTTGTT
Organism: Rubia yunnanensis; assembly: GCA_037428765.1. NCBI lineage: Eukaryota > Viridiplantae > Streptophyta > Magnoliopsida > Gentianales > Rubiaceae > Rubia > Rubia yunnanensis. Next base: position 117,382,125 of record CM075064.1, on the reverse strand, counting down.
CGCGACCTAAGAAAGCCCTGGCGTCTAAAGCTGTTGGAACGATCGCGACTTTAGAAAGCTCTGATGTCCGAACGGCCCAAACTGTCGATGCAGCCCAAATTGTTGAAGATTAATGTATGTTTGAAGGTTTTTATAGTTATTTAGAAGGTTAGTGTTGAAGATTAATGTATGTTTGAGGTTAACTGTTCGATGCCGCTCAGATTGTTAGAAGGCTAATGTTGAATTTTTTTGTATTTGCTATCTTCTGCTTCACTTGAATACTAACGGAAATCAAGTTCACTTGAAGTTTCGACAGACTTTTTTTTAGACCTTCTGATACATATTCCGAATTTGGAACCTAATTCAGGTTCAATTAAAGGCGATTTTTCAACCACCTTTATGATTAAAGGCAAAATCAAATAAGGCACTTGAAATCTGTCTTCTGTGGTATGATAAAAACGCGTTTAATGATCCCTTCCTGCTTGAGTAAAATCATATTCTTTTGAATATATGTGTTTCAGTTCAGTTCAATTCAATTTCTTAAGTATTTGTTTAACTAAATTAACTTAATTTAATTTAATTCTATTATTAATATTTTTAGTTTAATTAATTTGAGTCCATTTCAGTTTGAAAGAAAAGAATATCAATTATACTTTTAGCCTCTTATCAAGAAATTCCTCCTTGTAAAGTACTCCTTCTGTTTCTCTAATAGTGGCTCATCATTTTTTGTGTTAGAATTTAGGAGATGCTAAATGAGTGGATGAAATTGATATGAAAGAAGAAACAGTAAAATGAGTGGATGTAATAACCTTAAACTTGCCATAAATAGAAGTGCCAATATAAAAGAAACATCTCAAATTAGAAAGTGTGTCACTATTAAAGAAACGGAGGGAGTATAACTTTCACTAGAGCTAAATGAAAGTGCACGTCGACGATGCAACTCCAACAACAGCTAACTACGTTGTCGGAAGCCTCTCGATGGTGGTTGATCAAGCCTATATAATATAGAAAAATACTAATTTTATTTAATATTTATTAAATTAAATAAGATATCAAAAATTTTAAATTTTAAATTAAATTAAACTGTAGTTAAATTAAAAAGAAACCAATATTACTGTTGGGTCTCTTCATAATATAGAAAAAGTGGAGATAATTTTGGTAGCCTGCAAGATTTTGGCCCTCGCAAAGAAGACAGGTTTCCCAGTGTGACACTTAAGAGTCAAGTACCATTAATACATTAGTTAGTGACCAGAACATACAAACTCAAACATTGCTATCTATACAGAATAATGTCTGTAGTATTGAAAGGAAATAAATATTACATTACTATTTATAATTTACGCATAATCAGCAACGATGTCCTTTGAAACAATCAAAACGAGCCAAGTCTACTTAATTGCTTCGTCCGGAACAAATATAAATATTTTGCAATCACCTGTGGAGCAGCGTTACATAAAATATTGAGATTAAGTTTTATTTAAAATTTTAAAGTTTAGTCATCTAAATAAAATTATATGAGTTATGAAGTGAAATAATTAATTTGGTTAGAAACCGTTAAATATTGAATGTAATAAAAATTAATTATTTTAATAATATTTCATTCAAATTATTTAAAAATTAATTTTTTATATGTTGAGATTCATTTTAAAATGTTATAATAATTATATGCCTATTATTTTTATTTTTTTGGGATAAATTTACTTTCATTAATACCTCTTCAAAACTGTTCTGTACAAATCTCCAAAACCCCTAGTCACCTAAAATAAACATAACACATTTCCTCCTTAATTTTGTGTTTGCCCAAGCTCTATAAACTATACACTCAATAATGCTATTAATAACATTTTTCCCGGCCTCTTCCTTTTCATAAGCCATACACCGTTTCCGCAATAGCCATTTCCTCTAGTGCTGTCCACTCAACTGTGTCGTAGGCTTTTTGAAGATAAAGTTGGAGCATACATCTCGGCCCCCCCAGCCTTCCTGTTGTAGCCCCGGATAAGTTCATAGGCAATCATCCCATGATCATCAATACCGCGTCCCGGGACTTTAACTGTACTGTTAAAATCTTCAATAAAATCTTATATACCGTTGTACAACATGAAATAGGTCTCAGATCACTCACATTTTTTGCTGCCTGATGTTTGGTATCAGTGTCACCATTGTATTATTCACTGCCTCATACATCCTCCTTTCATTAAAGAATTCCATCACTGTCTTATACATCCTCCTTTCATTAAAGAATTCCATCACAGCCTCTATAACATCCCCTTTAATTACTTTCCAGTTGGCCTTAAAAAATTTTGACCTGAAACCATCAATTCCTGGGGCTTTCTGATCCCCAATGCCCTTTAACGCCATCCAAACTCCTGCTCCCTTACCCTGCCAATCAGTTGTTTTCTAGTGTCACTGGTCAGAGTACAACCAACCCTTATCGCTTCAACATCAATACCCACCATTCTTTCAGTTTTTTTTCCAATCAAGTGTTCATAAAAATTTAGGACTCCAGCTTCTATGCCCTTATGATCAGTGATCTCAGTACCATCCTCCCTTTCCATTTTTATAATCCCCAACATATTGCTTTTAACTTTAACTGATGTGTGGAAGTATGCGTTGTTTCCGTCCCCCAATCTGAGCCAATCCACATTCGCTTTCTGCCGTGCTATCTTCTCATTAATATCATTCCACCTCATTAGCTCCTCTGTACATTTCACAACCTTCACTATCCTCTCCCTGTCCATTCTATTCGAGAAGAGTTCCTGTTGTGCCACTGAGAGCTCTTGTCTTACTCTCTCCAGTTTTTTTTACTCCTGATAGCTTTTTGGTGTGTACTTCTAGCACCTATTGAAGCCTTAAAAACTTCCTCCACGCCACAAACATAGGCCTACCTTTCACCTCTTCCTTCCAGCTCTCCTGAATCACCCTTAAGACTTCATCATTCTCAAGCAAGCAATTGAAGAACTTAAACTGTTTACTCTGTTTCACCTTCCCTTCATGTACTTGGATACGGAGCATAGCGTGGTCTGAAACACCAGGCTCTAAGACCTCCACCTTGCCATTCGGATACAATTGAAACCACTCTAGGTTACCAACCGCTCTGTCGATTCTCGAGTAAATGACCCCATCTGCTTGCCTATTCGACCAAGTGAAATAATCCCCCAAGCTATCACATTCAAATAAGCCTGCCTTATTCATCATCTGTTCAAGATCCCAGTATTCACTGATCTTTACATCATTACCACCTATCTGATCATTGACAGACAATACATTGTTAAAATCCCGCATTGCAAGCCAAACAGTACCCTTAGTTTTTCCCTGCAGCTTTTCAATATCTTTCCAAAGTAACTTCATGTCTTTCAATTGGTTAGCAGCATATATAGCTGTAAACCAGTGGATCAGCACATCATCAAGCCCATAAACTCCCACATGAATCATCTGGTCAGTTGTTTTCACATGTTTCACACTGGACCTAGATTTATCTCACATGAATCACAATCTTCCATTCAGGTGAGCATCATAATTATCTATATAACTCCAGTTGGATCCCATCTTATTCCTGATATCCCCTGCTTTCTCTTTTTTTACTCTTGTTTCAATAAGTACAACTAGCGTTAAGCTCATATTCCTGAGACGGGAGGCAATCTCTTTGTTCTTGGCTGCTTTATTCAACCCCCTAACGTTCCACGTTACGATCATGGAACCTTGTCATAAGAATCAGCAGGATCAATCCAACTCCTCTGATTCCCTGACTCAATAACCATACTACTGCTTTCTGCATCACCAATACTTTTCACCATCTGCTCAACAATAATTTCTGCAGGTTGTTTTCCCCTATTTTTTTATCCCACCACCTTCCATTCAGTTGATATATCTTTCTGCTCCTCTCCCTGTGGTGCACTAGCCTTGCTTTTCGCTGTCTTCTCATTCTTCTTCTACCATTTCTGAATTGTTTTCTTCTCATTTACAGCCTTTTTGCATTGGTGTCCTCCTACCTGGCATACCTCACAGAACATTGGCTTCCACTCCAACTCTATATCCTGCTTCAGTTTTGTCCCATCAATATCTTTTATACTGATACTCTCAGGCACTTTCTCTGATACATTAATTTCAATCAACAGGCGAGCATATGATACTCTCAGTTTCTTCGTCGTGCATTCATCAATGCACAACGATTTTCCCAGGGCACTCCCAATTTTTCCCATACTTCTCGGACCCCAAAGGTAGAGCAGCAACTTTGGGAATTTCACCCATATAGGAACTGTTCGCGCCATGTCTTCCTTCATCGAGAAATCCTTTTTCCAGATATGCAAAAACATCGCCCTGTTATAGATTGTGTACGAGCCTCTGCTTAACACTGCATCTCTATCTTCTCTACACTTAAATCTCATGATAAAATACCCGTCATCGTTATACAGCAATTCAGATAAGGTAACAAACGACCAAAAATTCATCATAAACCTTTTAACTGCATTCATCGTTAGCTCCCCATCCATTACATAAGTAATCAAAGAATTCTCCCAATACATGAGCTCAGATTTAACATCCTCCAGTTCTATCTCCACTTTGATTTCACCATCAATTATAGCATGGGCAATAAAATCAATCTTCATACCATTAGAATAAACCATATTCCCATTTATGACATCAACACAGAGCTTCTTCTCAATTAGATCATCATCGTTAGAGGTAGGGTTTTCTAGTGTTACCTTTTTGTGCTCGAGTTGCTCTGTCTCAGAATCTCCACCCGGTACTTCCAAAGGTTCCTCCACCGCATCTTCGTCTTGACTGATAGCCTCTGTGATCCCATCCTCAATCACAGCTCTATTCCAATCCGCCGAGGCCAAGGTCACCCATTTTTTTGGCCTACCTCTCCTCATTTTCATGGTCGCGGACAACCACCGCTATTGCGTGTTAATTGCCCACACAGTCACCGCTACAGCGCGTTCCATCCGCCAAGTTATATTATATGCCTCTTATTGCAATAAATAAAAGTAAATGTAAAATGAATTTATTAGTCTCACTAATTATAAAATATCCTCATTTAACAATTAGTCGGTCTAAAACAAGACTCTGTCATACATTAATAAATAAGTAATATGTATACATATTTCTATCAAAAGTACTATATCATTGCATTAAAAAATCCAAGCATTTTGTTATTTCATATTATGTGTTTCTTTGGATTTTCTTCATTGATATATATATATATATATATATATATATGGTTTTAAATATATATTTAGAAGTTATTTATTTTAACAAGTTATATTGATTATATATAGTAAAGAATTATAACCAGTAATAAATTATAATATTAATATGTTAACAAGTTATGATTGATTATATATGGTAAATAAATAAAATTAGTAACATATTATAATATTAGTATGTTATTTTTAGACAAATTCATGGGTTTAGTAAAGTCAAAATAACAAAATCCTCCCTGATCGAAGAACCATTCAAATCAATAAATTTCTATCATAGGTTGCTTGGTATAAACAACATGCACTATGAATAGTTTCAATTATTTTACTTTTATTTTAAAATAAAATATTTCGTTGGACATGGAGGGTCTTTCCAGAAAAATAAAATATAAACCGTGTATGATATAAATATGGAGTTATAAATGTTGGTCTTTTGGCATCATATAAATATATAGTCATACTATGATTCAATAATACTGTTGAAAAATATCGGAGAGACTATTTTTTAAAGACGAATTTTTCAACATGAAAATCCCAGCTGATGAACAGCTTGTGTAAAGTAACATGACCTTCACTGTAGCTAGTATGAATAAATTAAGGGAATATAGAAAAGTAGCATAGGTTAATTATAATTATAAATTCCAGCCCCCAACTTTTACTTGTAGGTTGGTTATTAGTATAATAAACTAGAGAAAGTCTCGGGAAATGCAGTCTTTTTATAAGTTTATGAACAATCTACAGTGGGTCTTATATTAAATATTTTAATTTTTAATGAAATTTAAATATATTTCTGAAGTTAAAATAAATAATAATATGTATTTAATGTGAAAATATAAAAATATATATAGCATAAAAAAGTATTTTTAAAATTTATAAATTTAATAATATAATTTTAAAAATATAGTACATAAGGTAAAAAATAAATGAACTATCATTAAACTTATGAACATGACGCATGTTACGAGATCAACTCAATAAACTAAACTAAACAACATAATTAACTGTATAATTGGGAAAGTAGGCTTGTTAATGTAGGTCCAGCCAAAAAATGGATAAGAATGAGCGCCTTTGAATATCGTTAAGGCTGTTTTTTAAAGGAGAAAATGGTGGAAATAGTCTTATATTTTTGGTCGAAACTGTCAATATAATCCTACAAAATGAAAAAAGTGTTAAATAATGTTAACTTATTGATGTATGTAATAATATAACCATGAGCACCGTTGACTTCAACTGTCAACGGAAAGCTTGGCTGGAACTCAATGAAATGATCATTTTGCCTCAGAATAAAGGGGGGGGGGGAGACATAAATGGCCTCATGTTCTCCCCTTTTCTTCATCCTTCTTCTTCTTCCACCCGCTAGTCTTCTGATAATATATCTAAACCCAAGTGACGGAGGGAGGTGGTGGCGATAAGAGCGAGAGGGTCACTAGTGGAGAATGCCTCATTAAATGAAGCATTAGAAGGCGGTTCCGCAAGAATTTTGTAAAACCGCCTTCTAGAAGAGGTTTCGAGCTCCGAACCTCTATGAATCAGACTGCCTAATTTTTGAAAGGCGGTTTATTTAGAACTGCCTTTGAATGTGGGAGATGGAAGGTAGTTCTGTCAAAGTGACTTTGAATGCACCTTGTTCCGAACTCGGAACAACTATCCGATTGGTGTTCTGAGTTCGGAACTGGTAGGTTTGCATTATAATTGAAACAACGATTTGCATTCCTAGTTTGTAAGCTTCGTCGTTTTGATGCTCTGTGTACGGAACAATGTCAGACTAGCTTTGTCCTGACATTTGTAAGGTCCAGAATAAATGCATACTTCTAATCCTATTTTCATTTGGAGAAATAAGTTGAGAATTTAGTGCACTCTTTGGAAGTAAAATGCTAAGGTAATTCTACATATACAAATGTTCTTACCTAATTGGACTAATGATTTTATTATTGAATTTAGTTTTGTAATGTTTTGAATTAAGGTTTTGATTTGAAATCTTTCTCATCAGAGTTGTACTACATATATGATTGAATGTGTGTTGATGTTATTTTCATGTAGTTAATGGATAGAATCATACTCATCGATAGCGACCTTAGGACATCACCCGATTATATTTGTTAAGTAGATTCATTTATTGTGGTGGCTTTTGAACATGCGGTAAAAAATGGGGTCGTGCGTGCACAGTTCCCATGCAAGGATTGAAAGAATGATGCTTATTTAGGGATGAAGAAGTTGCGTGAACACCTTATAATTTGAGGTTTCCAAACAAGTTACACTTGTTGGATATGGCACGGGGAGGTACCGACGGATATAAGTGGAGATGTTAGAATCAAGGAAGGGGTTGAATTACATTGTTATGATCGATTTGATGAGATGGTGGAGGATGTTGCCAGAGAATTCCATGGTAAAGCTGAGTACCTAGAGTCATTGCTTAATGACAAGAATTACCCATTGTACATGGGGTTAAAACATTCAGTTTTAAGCGCGACGTTGAAAATTATTAATTTGAAGGTCAAATTTGGTTGGACTGAAAAGAAGATGACTGAAACTCTGGAATTGATTCGGGAATTAATTCTCGGAGGAAATCGAATGCTTGAGAAATCATATGCCGCGAAAAGAGTTCTTTTTCCTATGGGTTTGAAATTAGAAAAAATCCATGCATGTCTGAATGATTGCATGCTGTTTAGAGGGAAGGAGGATGAGAAACTTGAAACATGCCGGGTATGCAATGAATCTCGGTACAAGTTAAAGCGCGGTGAAATTGGTGTGTGTGCGGAGGTGGGGACCGTTTCAAAGAAGAAGACACCCACTTAGGTCTTATGGTATCTTCCGATAGTTCCACGGTTGCAAAAATTGTTTTCTTCCAAAGAAGATTCAAAGTTACTACGATGGCATGCAGAAATAGATCGTCCGGCGGATGATAACATAAGGCATATGTCTGGTGGTGAGCAATGGAAGAAGCTTGATGACATATACCCAGAGTTCGGATCGGATGCCCGACATTTAAGGTTAGGACTGTCCACAAATGGAATGAATCCATTTTGCAACATGAGCAAGCATATAGTTCTTGGCTCGTAATGTTGGTGATATACAATTTACCGTCATAGCTGATAATGAAAAGAAAACACGTTCTCTTGTCCATGATGATTTGAGGCCCCAAGCAACCGGGTAATAACATTGATGTATATCTTGCGCCCCTAGTGGATGATCTTTTGACATTGTTCAAACATGGAGTTCGTACCTACGATGCTATTGTGGATAATATTTTCACGATGAATGCCCTTTTGTTTTTCACCATAATGATTTTCCCGCTTATGAAAATTTTTCGGGATATTCTGTGAAAAACCACTGTGCATGTCAAGTTTGTGAGAAAGATACCTCATTTTATCAACTTAAGCATGGTTCTAAAACTGTCTACCAGGGACATCAATGTTTTCTCCCTGAGGGTTATCTGTGGAATTTAACCAAGAAGTATTTCAATGGCAAGACATAGTTGCGAGGTGTGCATGTACCTTTAACCGACGCAAAGGTATTTGAAAAAGTAAGAGGATTTCCTAATATTTTGGTAAGGGGAAGTGAAAGTTGGCAATTGAAAGTAGTTGGAAGAAATGTGCAATCTTCTTTCAACTCCTTTATTGGGAGGATTTGGATGTCAGACATTGTCTTGATGTAATGCACATATAGAAAAACGTATGTGATGCTTTGATTGGAACACTTTTGAATACTCACGGTAAAACCAAAGATGGATTGAAGTCTCGACTTGATTTGGTTGACATGGGTATTAGGGAAAATCTTGTTCCCGTTACTGATGGAGATGCTTGTTATCTCTCTCCCCCTTGTTATTCAATGTCTCGGATAGAGAAGAAGTCACAATGTGAGACGCTGAATTGTGTGAAAGTGCCTTGAGCTTATTTTTCCAATATCAACGCTTGTGTATCACTAACAGAGTTGAAGTTGGTTGGATTGAAATCGCACCACTGCCATAACTTGATGTAGGAATTGAATGCCATTGCAATTCGGTCGTCGATTCCGGCCCATGTACAATTATGTATTACTAAGCTATGTATGTTCTTCAAATCTATATGCTCAAAAATCATTAGTGTTGCAAAGCTTGATCTGTTGCAAGCTATGATTGTAGAAGTATTGTAAGGTAATTATATTACCTTCCCGATTCTACGCCTCTTGCTTGGTTCTGCCGCTACCGGTGTCTTATGATGCCACTTGTTATCCAGTAATACCCACTTTTTCTTCATGATGTACTGTTTGTCGAAGTACTTGCAATTTGTTTCCTCCCCTCTTAACTCCAATCCCTCCATTGTCTTCAAAATAGAGGTAATCAAGTTCCCTTATGGGAGACTCTTGATTACCTTCTTCGAGGTAGCAATCGATAACATATGTTTCAAAATAGCTGATCGGGGATTAATTCTACGACCTTTCATTACGTAGTAGAACATCATAAGTGTATCATAGGTAGGTTCAGTGATGTGGACAGACTTGTGAATGATTGACCTAGTTATGAAATCCCGTACAATATGATAGTCCAGAACAAGGTGATCCAAAGAAAATGATTCAGGCCTTCCTAGATCATGTACATTTCCACGAAAATACTGCACACTACAATCCACAGGGTTTATCTTAGGATACTCATCATAAAGAGACCACTCTTCCCTATGGTAAATATCGTCTAAAGGATCATTATCTTTTTGTGGATACATGTCCTCGGGGCATTTATGGGGATAATTAATTATTTTATTTATAATTTAAGGGCTAAACTCTACGTTGAAACCATTTACCTTAGTCCAATATGCACCCCTCCCTCAATCTCAAGTTGCTATAAAATTGGCAAATTTTGTCAAAATAGGATGGCTCATTCATCATCAATAGTTTTAGGACATGTTGGCTTGCTAATTTTTGCAAGGGGTTGGCTAACTATATGGTATGGTGAACATACAAGTCTATGACATAACAATCCATCAACTTCCTACTACTTCTTAAAGCATTAAACCTATTTTCCGATTGAAGAGATACAAACCTTCTTGTCACATAGTCGGGGTTCGTGCCACGTCTGCCACATGTACATCCGCCACATCCACCTCTAGTTAATTTTGACCTCCTTCCAGGAACCACTCTATCGGTATTTGATGTTGACATTGTCCCCCGCCTAAACTAGAATTTGAAATAGTTGATTGTTTGGTTCCGCCACCAGAAATTCATCTAGGTTTTGCAATTTCGGATGTTATGAAAGCCAAACACCATTTTTTAATCTAGAGGAGACCGTTCCGAGCTCGGAATTCAATTTGACCAATGTTTTATAAATTCCAAATTTGGATCAGAAAGTAACAAAGAGGTTGGAACATGTGTTACGAGTTCGGAACAAACTCTGTCACCTAAAAAAAGAAATTGACAACAAAGAGCCACTCACAGACTAGGATCAGAGTAAATAAAAGAACTCGGAACTTTTTCGGTCACCTAAAAAAATAAAATGGCAGAACAAGTGAAGAATCACATACTGGGATTACAAAGTAAGTAAGAACTCAGAAAATTTGCTCCGAGTTCAAAACATAATCCGTCAACTAAAAAACATTAACACAACCAAGTGAGATTGACATGCTAGGATAAAAAAATAAGTAAGATTGCGAAACATTAGTTCCGAGCTCAGAACTCAATCTGTCACCAAAAAAAAAGAATTGCCACAACTAGGTGAGACTCACGGACTAGGATCACAAAATGAGTAAAAAAATTGGAATAGTTGTTCCAAGCTCGGAACTGGACCTGTCTGAAAGTATACTTAATTTAAAGACATTGTTCCAATATCTGAACTCTATCTTTCCATGTCATTTTTAAAGATCGGACTTAGTTCTAGACTCGGAACATGTTCGGAAAGTTTGGTAAGAAATGTGATGCCCTTCTATGTAATTTTAATCCACAAATTCCCTAGTAGAAATTACCTAACTATACAACTACTTGCCCAAATACAGTTAACATCGACATTTCCATATATCAAAACATTTGGCATTCTCAAAATCCTCAAAATGTTAAACAAGCAACAACATTCCATGTTCATGATAAATTCTCATAAAATTTTAAAATTACTCAAATCCAGTATTATGTTCAAAAATCTATTCCATTATCATCAAACAACTCTTCTTCTTCTTCATTGTCGAAGTTCATCCCACCAAATTCCAAACCGGATTGCTCACAGCATTGCTACGGTCCTCCTCCGCCTCATCCTCCTCCTCATTATCACTAGCATCACTAGAGTACTCGAGTTTGAAATTAGGCATGGAGTCATCGTCGTTGAGTTTGATTTGGAGGCATGTGGAATCAAGAAACTTGGAATGATGCACTTCCGCTGCTGCCACTTCATTGTATTAGCCGAACTAACATCGTCCTTGATGCACGCCAAATATTTTTTAAATGTTTCTATCCAACCCCTCTTCTCACCTGCAACAGAAACAACATTTTTAAAACTATGTACTAAAGGTAATATGTACAAAAATTTTATTAAAGGGCTTTCTGATCAATGTATTTATGTGACGAAGATCCTTCAGCTCCAATGATGCTTCCTTTGCTCGCTAGGCAGCTTTGGTGGCTTTCCTTTGAATCTCCTGAACTCGCCACTTCTTGTCTTTATCTAAAACCAAATGTTTGTGATCAAACCAAGACTCATCGTAGTATGCCAAATGGAGTGGCTAGTCGACAGGGATCACTTTCCATTTCTTAATCAAAGCGGTTATCAAACCACCATATGGGAGATCTTTCTTCTTCCTCACAGCTACCTTAAGCATGTACATCAAAATAGTATACCCAGGATTTAATTTCACCCCCTCTACAATGTAGTAGAATAACATCAAGTTGCCTATGGTCAGCTCACATGCATGCCCACCCGTCAGGAGGATATTCTGGCAGATCTACTCATAAACTGGCCCGTGCTCAACACTTAAAACCTCCACATCATACTCGTAAGCTCGCCCTGGAACTTCCCCCATACGACCAAAATATTTGCGAGCCATAGCAAATGGGCGTAGATGGGTGAGTCCACTAATAGCAGGCCAACTTTGTTGTTGAAATATATCAATTGGACCCTGACTCCCATCAACCGGAGTAAGTTTGCTAGTGTCAGTGTACTTGCAACCTAGGGCTTCATTTATGCTAAATTTGTTAACGGGAATCGTTACACCATTTACCATTGTGAGGTCCCTATTGTTTCTACTTTTACCTAAATTAGCGTAGAATTGCACCATCTCGTCATAATGGACTAGTTCTTCTAATTGAACTTATCGAAATTGAACGGTTTAAAAAATTCAATCAAATATCCTAGGCATAGCTACTCAATGTCCGAATTATCAATTACTTTAGGATTGCAGCATTTTCTACGTTGAAATTCAACGTACCTTTGTTTGGCATTGGTATTGAAGAACAACTCTGACTGCCCCAATCCTCGACGTGGTTGATGACTCCATGTTGAAGCATCACCCGCTCCACCACCGGCACCTCGACCTCTATACCTTGGCATGCTTGATTTTGGATTTTTTTTAGTTTGAATGTATGTAGGGTTTGGGAATTTGGAAGAAGAGGACTTTTCTCCTTGGGCAAATTAAAATGATTTTCCCATTGCAGAATTTGTTTTATATAAAGACTCAATTCTGAGTCCGGAACTTGGTCTGTTCCATGTAACGACGGTCAAGACAGGTTCTGAGTGTGTAACTTAGTTCCGAGCTCGGAACTAGTTATTGGCCACAACTTCTTAAATGCATTAAAAGCGGTTTTTGAACGGGCATTTGATACACATTTGATAAAACCGCGAATTCCCTCCATTTTTCCCTAAAAACCCCTCCTCCCTTCTTCCATCTTTCCTGCATCCCAAATTTCTTTACCGAATCTTTATTTATGTATATAACTACATAAAACCCTACTAAATTTGTGATCTACACATCCAATGCCCAAGATTTTGTACAAAAGAAAAGGTAATCCATTTGTTAGGGTTTTCATGGCTCATGAGTGTTTTACGGTGGTCAACAAATATTTCTCTTGCCTACTTTGAATTGTTTGGATGAAAAGGTAAACATTTCACCATTTCCTTTGTTCTACTATTAGAATTTTACCTAGGGTTATTATACCTTGATATATTCTTGGTGTTAGTTTATTTCTTCTAAGTATATATATATATATATATATATATATATATATATATATATATTATAAGCATCAAATATAGTTTTGCATTTTTTAAAAATAAAACCATAGTTATTCTATAGTAGTTTTTGATTGTGATGTATGTTGTTAGGTAGTATAATGTCCCGGAAAAGGCTTCGTGATGAACATGTGCGTCTAATAGGTGGAAATTCACAAAACCTAGGCATTTATGATGATGAGGAGGAGGAGTCGGAGGTGGGGGGATTGCTAGAACACATCGTAGAACTTTAGAAAGGAGAATGGCTAGAGAAGAATTAACTTTGTTGATTTTCACCAAATCCGGAAAGTATATATTGGAGGAATGAGCTAACTAGTCTAGTTGGGTAGGGAAGGTTGGTAGAACAAGGGTAGACATCAAGTATGATAGTTGGCACGAGGTTTCAAAAGAATATAAAGATGTCATTTGGACGGAGTGCAAGGTACCTACAATTATATCGGTGAAATTGAAATTATTTAACCACAAATATAAATTAATATCCTACATTAATCTTTGAAAATAACTTTTATTTCAATCGTAGAGACCATTTGAGTTCGATGCCCCAGATATGGATGATTTAAAGAAAATGGCAACAACCATGATGGCGAAGAGTTGGAGGGAGCACAAATATACCTTATCGCAAGATTTCATTTTTTCTAGTAAGAAATGGGATCGTCCATGGTTAATTTATACACATATTCAATTCGAAAGTTGGGAGATTCTTAAGAAGCGAGCTTTGGAGAATGATGAAAAAGTGAGCCCAAATAAACGTTGCTTATTTTATTCCGGCACATTGTAGTTGTTTAATTTTAAGTAAACAATGTTAGCTACAAATGTAGGGTACGAGGAGTGAAAAATGATTTGAAAGGGATGTCCAACTAGCAAGCTAATTGAACACACCGGTCTCCCCGTACCCAAAAATTTAGCCGATTTAACATTGGGTTGGACTCCGCCTTCTAGAGGATCGTGCCACTCACTGGGAGATGCTGAAGTTAACCACAAACCTATTCTACCTCCACAAGGAGTTGAAGTCAATCGCCATCATGTCCGCAAAAAAAAGAGTCAAATTTTTATATTTGTAATCGTATTCACTTTCATTTACCTGTATTTGTTTGACTTACTTTTTTTTCCGTTGTAGACATCACATTTGTGTGAGTTGTACATTGATCAAGCAGAGAATGGTAGGTTGATCCACGTTGCCGATGGTATTTTGCATGATTCAATGAAAAAACATCACTTCGTACCAATTCGAGATAGGATATGTAGAGTCTCTCCGGAGAAGCCACTAGTCCTCAACACCCTATTGCCATTTGCAGATGGCCACTATAAGCATGTGGGAACTGCCGAAGGAATTTTTCTCCTATGGCCTCGTTGCCTAATCTATATGGATCCTACAAAGGATGGTCATTTGAAGGTCAAGCCTGAAACGACACCCAGAATAGTTCACAAAACATTGAAGAAGCCTAAGCCCACACTCACAAGGGCACAAGTTTTGAAGGATTCACCGCACTTTGTTAGAGTCTTGTATGATTTAATTGGCGGACACCAAGTCAACTCAACCTACACATTTTTGGGCAATGAATGCATATTTGGTCAAAGGAGGGAAATAATTGCCGCATGGAGTGACTTCGAAGACTTGTGGAGGTGTGACCAAGTCAATCAAACCCTAATGTCCTTATACGTATTGTAAGTACTATATACTTTCATAATTGGAAGGAATAATTTATTAGCTTTAATGTTTTCTCATTCTATTTGAAAGGTACATGTATTATTTTGCTAACCAAAGGGAGAAAGGGTGGATAAGGTATTTGTGCTCGGTAATGACACAAGAAATTGGAAACATGGTCAAAGGGCGGGTCGACTACATCCGCAAAAGTCTTAGACGAACAAATAAAAAAAAATTCATCTCCCCATACATTGAGAGATGATGATCGAATATCAAATCTACTTATTACAACATATTTTTTTGGATCATTTTTATGTATCACATTCTTGTAGAGACAATTGGAGATTAATAATTATTGTCCCGGAGAACAACCGCGTTTATTGGATGGATCCTCTACATTATCAACCTTCGGGGATTCATTAAAATTTTGGATGCTTCCGTCACTTTTCTTATTGAATCTAGTACAAAGGGTTGGGAGATAGTCGAGATCAAGGTGAACCTTTTTTTTCATGTTCACAATTCAATTTGATTCTAGAATTCTAAAGTTTTGATATGATTATTCAAATTTTTTTGCATTAAATAGTACAAGAAACAAGCGAAGAATTAGGAGTGCGGGTATTACGTAATGCTATACGCGGCGGAGTGTCTTCAACAAATCCGTATGAATTTTCTTGAAATCAACGACGCAAGATTTGAATTAGATCTTCTTCCATTGTTTCAATGCTATAGGTTTATTACACATAGTAATAACATTCCCAAATTCACAGATTTTTAAAGAGGATGGGAAGTCGTATTTGCAAACTGATATCAACATGGCAAGAAATTGCTTGGTAAGGTATATTGTCAACGCATGTTCCTCTTCCATTGTAAATCCCAACGTAGCAGTGGTATAAGTAGCTAGTATATATGATGACATTGTCATTGGAATAGATTTTGTTAGAATTATATTCTTATCTAAAGATTGTTGATGCCCTAGCGTAGTCTATAGATTTTTATTAGATAGTGTGGAAATGGCAAGTTGTTTTGGTGTATCTTGACCTGGTATGAGAGACTTTCATATAGTCGGATTCTATTGAAATTGCACAATTTGACAATACTTTCCGAGTGGTGTTCCAACATTGGAATCGATGTCGGTGCTTCATTGCATTATTATCAAAGATCATATTCAATGTTATAAATGCAAAACACATGATCCAAAATCTTTTCCGAGTCCGGAACATAATATACAACATTAAATGATCCAAAACCAAAAATCCACAGATTAGGAAAAAAAATATATCTGAGCTCGAAATTCACGCTAGTTCCAAGTTCGTAATAAATCTATAGATTCGATAAACTGCCTCACATTTTGAGTCTAGAACCAATTACTACATCCGAGGGTTTTGAGCTCGTTCCTAGCTCGTAAGGACTCCAAAGGTTTGACAGTGTGATTTATGTTACGAGTTCGGAACTTGAGGCCTTGTCTGACGGACTATAGGTTGTTACGAGATCGGAATAGATCAAAGGCGGTTTCACCTCATCATTAGAAGGCGATTTTGAACCGCCTTCCATTGGTGCCTTAGAAGGTGGTTCTAGGAACCGCCTTTGATCCTCATCAATGGAAGGCATGTCTAGAGAAGTCTCCCTAAAGTGACTTCTCTGGTTCAAAGGAACCTCATTTAATAGAGGCACCACCACTAGTGGGTTGGATTGATGGTAGAGATTGGATAGAATATGGGGGAGGAGAGGTGGTGGCAGATGGGTGGCGGGGGGGGGGGGGGGTTTAGGGGTTGAGGGTGGCGAATAGAGAGAAGATGGGGGTGAGGTGGTGATGGGTGGGAGGTTGTGGCGATGGTGGATGGTGGTGAGTGGAGAGAAGAAATGGGAGAAGAGGTGGTGGTAGGAGGGTGGCGGTGGCGATGGCAACTGAAGGGTTTAGAGGGATGGCAATGGGTGGTGGAGAGCAGAGAGAAGAAAAGGGAGGAGATTTGGCGGTGGCGGCAGGTGATGGAAATGGCAACATTTTAGAGTGGAGATCGATAATGGAGGTGGAGATCGGAGATGGCGGTGAGATTGAAGATGGCACGAGCAGTGTTGTGGTGGTGGCGGGTGGTTTATATGATAAAGAGGGGTAAATTGGGGGGTGGGGTATTTCAGCTTAATAGGAGAGGGTATATTAGACCTTTCGGGTTCGGTCAGTGCCTAATTTCTCCAGTTAACGTCAGAATTAGTACAAAAGGTTATATTGACTTTTTCAGGCAAAAGTTAGGGTTATAAGTGTGTTTTACCCTTTTAAAAATATTAATCGTTTATTTTTCTTCAAACTTTTTTTATTTTTAGTAATTCAATTTAATAAAATACAAAGTCTTACTTTAGGCAGGCTAAACTTTAGGCAAACCCTATTATGCAATTAAGATAAATATGAAATTAGGGGTGGGGTTTTTCTAAAAAATAATTTGCTGAAAAATTCAGGGGCCTGCTGTGTAATTATTGAAATACTATATTGGGATAAATGTCAATATAACCCTATCTACTTGAGTAAGTGTCAATATAACCCTACGATAATTTTTAGTGCAAATATAACCCTATCTAGTTAATGAAAGTGCCAATATAACCCTCAGACCCCATTTTCGGCATTAGCCTCAATTTTCTGACGCTGACTCTATGTAAATTGATCAAAATACACTTTGGGCTAACTCTGAAATTATGTGAATAATTTTACCCTCATAGTTCTCCGGACCGTTGCCAGACTAGGTAGGGTTATATCAGCACATTATGAAAACTGGTAGGGTTAAATCAACACATTCCTAAAATTTATAAGGTTATATCAGCATATTAGTAAAAAAATATAGGGTCATATCAACACATACTGTAGAATATAGAGTTTTAATCATGGCGATTCTCACTACCTCCGGTGAAAAACCAATAACCAAAGGAAGCCTGTCGATGAGGCTTCACGACAACCAAACTGCCTTCACTTCAAACGGTGACGAGGCTAGGGTTTCGATGATCAGGAGCACGGCGGAGCAAAGTTTTGACGAGGCATTGTGACGTGACGAGGTTGTTCTCAGAAGTGAGGCTTTGCAACTTGAGGCTGGCGAAGACGTAGACGAAGGAAGAAGGCTGGATAGGCACGTGAGATACATGCATCTGGAGGAGGAAAAAGATGAGCGTGCATCTCAAGCGCAACCGGAGCTGTGACGGTGATGAACTGCAACGGCGGTGGACGGAGCTGAGCTTCAATTTATGAGAGGTGAGGTTTGATACTGTGCTTTTTTAAGGACTTGCCGATGTTTAATAATTATTTGTATGAGGTTAATATCATTAAAATTTGTTTGGTCTGGTGGTTTAGACTCATGTTGTTGAGGGGCGAGGTCTGGGGTTTGAGTCTTTCTGTGACCTCTAATTTTGAAGAATTTATGTTCTGTATTTACATGCTGGGGTTTATTATTGTTTGATTGAGTCAATGTTGAATAAGAGTCTTTGGTGTAGTGGTTACTGCTTAAGGCTTTGAGGTTAAAGACTATGGTTCAAATATCATCAGGTCATTTTTTTGAAGAAATTTTTTTTTAGGTACTGTAGTTTTTTGTTGATGTTTTTAGATTTTTTTTTTCTGTTATGCTGATGTTTTTCATTATTTGGGTGAAATTTAATTGATATGATTTAAGGTTTTGTAGTTTTTTTTGAGGTACTGAAGCTTTTTGTTGCTGTTTTCAGCTTTTTTTTTTCCTCTTATGCTAATATTTTTCATTATTCAGGTTAGATTTAATTGATATGAGTTGAGGTTCTGTAGTTTTTTTTGAGTGATATAGATTGATATTTGTAGTTTTTTAATTTTCTCATGTTGATGTTTTTCATTTTCCGGTTGAGTTTTTTGGTAATAGGAGTTGATGTTTGTTGTATCTTTTTTCTTATGTTGATGTTTTTCATTTTCCAGATGAGCTTCAGGTGTTAGGAGTTGATGTTTGTAGTTATTTTTTTAAAAAAATCATTGACGTTTTAAGATTTCAGAGTGAATATTTATACACTTGAGGTACCGTAGCTTCTTTGTTGATGTTTTATGTTTTTTTCTCTCTCATGTTGATGTTTTTCATTTTCTAGATGAGTTTTAGGTGATGGAGGTTGATGTTTGTAGTTTTTTGACGATATGGTTGATTTTTTTTTTTGGTAATAGGAGTTGATGTTTGTAGTGTTTTGTATTATGTTGACGTTTTTCTTTTTTTTTTGTTAGTGCTTCAAATGTAGGTTCTAGGTGTTTATTTTATAACTTGTAAGTGCTTCAATCGTTGCTTGTTAGGAGTTGATGTTTGTAGCTTTTTTGATGATATGATTTATTTTTTTAAGTGTTTTTTTTCCTTACTTTGACGTTTTTCATTTTTTGTTAGTGCTTCAAATGTAGGTTGTATGTGCTTATTTTATAACTTGTTAGCGATTCAATCGTGCTTGTAAGTGCTTCAATTCGTTGCTTGTTAGGAGTTGATGTTTGTAGTTTTTTTAAATTTAGCTTTGTTGAGGTTTTTATGATTTTTAGTTTATTTTTTGTTAGTCATAGTCGACATTTTTTTCCAATTTTTTGTTGATTTTTATTTATTTTAATAATTTTCTGTTTTATTTGATTATATATATATATATATTTTTTTTTGGCTGCAGATTTAATTTATACTTTATGATTCTGCGTTGATGTTCTGCTATTTTTTGTTGTGGTTGCTGCCGTTTTGTATTGATTTTTTGCATTTTAAAAAAAATCAATTTTTTTTTTGCAAATTGCAGGTGGCGGGAAAATAATGGAAAAATTAGATGAAAAAAACCCTGGAAAATTATTAGCATAGGTCCGTAAAATAATTAGAGATATTCCCAAGTAAAATAATTAGAGATAGGTCACTAGTGCTAGAATATTGTTAGAAGGGTAGAAAGGCTCATGCCTTAATAAAATGAAAACAAATTTCTATTCCCATAAAAATATTTATTTTATTTAAATTAAGATCAACTCAGTCCTGACTTAGAATTCTAACTATTTAAATAAGGCGAAAGAGGAGATGATTTTGTTTTAGATAATGTCCGATTTTTTTCTTACTTTGATCAAATACCCATTTATTCCCACCATGCTTTGCTAGCAAGGTCTCTCAAAAGGTCAAAGTCATATTTTGGCTTATTGTTTGAAAGTGATTAAATGTTTTTAAAACCATATTTTCCCTGTTATTTTGTCTACGTACGTAATCATTAAACGACAGTTGCCCGAATTAGTTATACATGTTCACGGTCGATATTATAAATTTATGTGTGACATAAACTTTGCAATGATTAATTTTCTGGAAAATTAAAGTTAATGAAGCTGCCTTGAAGCTAGAATATGCAAAGTGCCAAAATACCGTGACATATGGCATTACCTAATGAATAATATGAATTTAATTAATTTCACAAGTTTGTTTTTGTAGCACATTATTGATTGGCAACATGGACTCATTCCCATCTAGTTCTCAATGGATATTGATGTTATTTTGGTATTAATTAAGACCACATTGACTCTCTTTTTTTGAATGTTTAATCTACCAAAACAATCTTATGGTCCTGTTTAGCGAACACTGAAAATACATATGCAATTAATCAGATTGCATATAACATAGGACTAAATTAGAAGATATTATCTCCTAAATATGTTGAGAGACAACTAGATTTAAAATTCTATCAATTTAAATAGTCGGGGATCACTACAAAGAACATCTACTTGTTGTATTACCACTGAAATTTAAATCACTACGATCACATTTTCATGAAGGTGAGTTGATTACTAAATTAAAGCCCAATTCACATTTATAATGCAAATGATCAACCCGTTGTGGTTTTCCAACCTGCAGGTGGTCGATGGAAGTGAGATCATGGTGGTTTCGACTTTGGTGACAGTGGTTCATTGGAGATGTAGCGTTTTGAGTCGACAAAGTTCCAATAGATTCAATGATGGTGTATTCTAGTTAAATAATAAAGCAGGTAATTTGACAACCATTTAAAAAAAATAGGAACTTTCTCTTAAAAAATAAATCATAAATGGGAATGCATTTGGCAATCCACCTTTTATGCACTTGATTAAGAGATGAATGATGTGGTTTACTCAAGCTCTCGCTATCATTGAAACCGTGTGCATCCATTTTTAAGGTAGTAAAATTCGGCTGTGCTTTTCCGTTGACAGAGTATGATCTATATCTAGCTTTACGTGGTTTTTATAGTACCTAATGCATCCTTTTCTTAATTAATGTGAAAAAGAAGGCAATGTAGTTCTTTAATTTAATGTAAAGCTTCTATATTGTGTGCACACGTTCACACTCACGTTAAAATAATGTCAATATGATGAGGAGATTACAACGTACGTCTCCTTTAGGTAGAGTTTTGGATTGTTAATTTGGAGTTGAAGGCGGCTCAGCATATACTTATCATTATTGGACGGCAATTATCTGAATATACTATGTATGACCTGAATCTTCTTCGTCCACCGGTGGAGGAAGGGGCCATTAAAAGCGGTTATATCGGACCATTAAAGACATTTTTAAAGTGTCTTCTCTAGTCCCATGTTTGATCAAAATTGATCAAAAACTGTCTTCAATTAGGGCCCAAAATAGCTTCCGAATTTGAAACGTATTTCAGACCTTCCAAAAAAAATAGTTAATCGGTTTCCGACAGCGAAGAAAACTCAAAACGCGTTCAATCTGTGGAAACAACAATGTTACAACATTAGAACCCATCAATAGAATCGGCAACATCAAATAAAGGAGTCCGGCAACATCAAATAAAATAAATACAACAATAGAACGGCGGAGGAATCGAGCATTCAAGGAGTTCAGCGACATAATAGAGCGCCGGCAGAATCGAGCGGCGAAGAAGGAGCGAGGGTAGCGGAGGCGATTGAGGGCAGAGAAGAAGCGAGCGAGCGGTGGTGGAGTGAGGGTTGGCTGGTGGGGGTGGCGTGGTGGAGAGTTGGCCAATGGGGGTGGTTGCGATGGAGTGAGGGTGGCGGCGGTGGAGAGTTGGCTAGTGGAGGGTGGGAAAAGGAATTAATTGGGCGCTTGGGTTTCGCTGAAAATGGAGAAGGAATTGGGCTAAAGAAAACCCTAACACTTGTTTTATATATTGACCAACGAAGATAGCCCATTAAAGGCGGTTCTACAATTAGGACCACCTTTAAAATAAATAGGTGACCTGGGATAGCACTTCCAAACTCGAAAGTGCTTTCAGACCCTAATTCAGGGCGGTTCTACGAGTAGAACTGCCTTTAATCGTTTGCCATTAAAGGCGGAACCGCCTTTAAAATGAAAAAAAAAAGTGACCTAGGAGGCACTTCCAAAATTGAAAGTGCTTTCAGATCTCAATGAAAGGCGGTTCCGATGGAACCACATCCTAACACTGCCTTTAATAGAGCTTTCTCCACTAGTGGTCCAACTATGCAAAAGTGAGTGTCAAATTCAATTGCTATATATTTTATGATGTAAGATCGTGTTATATTGATCTCAATGTACTCCTTCTGTCCCAAGAAAATCTGCAGAAAGAGAAAATTTCTGTTTTAGAGGTATGAAAAGTCTATAATGCCCCTACATTCTTCAGCTTCAATATGCCTTAGTTTCTTCTGCCTGAACGTTCTTTGACCACACGAAAAACCCCCAAATCGAAGCAAAAATCAAACCCCTAAATACAACAACAAAACTCAAATCAGAAAGCACACCATTAGGTCTAACTTGTTCAACCCACCTTGCATTCCTTCTTCAACCCACCCCATCGGTGTTGAGATTCGTTGACATCACCAATAGCGACGGAGGTGGAAATATTACCAAGAGGCACCACTCCAGCACTTGCCGGGTCGGAGGGTGTGACTTGTCTGTTCATGGAGCCATGTGTTACGGAATTAGGAATTAGTAATATAGTTGTTATGGAATTAGTGTTAATTAGTATTGGTATTGGAATTGGATTTGTATTCCTACCATAGTTGTACTTGTATTCTGTTACCTTCTCCTAGCTAGGATAGGTCTCCTGTACCTCTATATAATGTATCCTGAATTCATGAATAGAACACAGATTATTACCCTTATTTCCTACACCATGACTTCTGTCTGGCACACTATGTTGCTTGCCGGTGATGGGGTTTTGGATCCCCGACGTTCTTCCACCACCACAATGATGAATTAAAGAACAAGGACGAGGGGTCGTGGAAAGTGGTGTGGGTCGCATGAATCTAGAATATCCGATAATGGAGAGCGAAGGGTTGTATGTGGGGTGGTCGGAGCATTTTGGTTAGGATTGGTAAGTTGTCGGCGGCAGCAACGTAAGAGTGGTAAGGGTTTAATGTAAGTTAGACTTTCACCCAATTTAGATTTTGGGATAAAATGAGAAGTTTGGATTTTGTGTAGATCCAATAGGGTGGTAAGACTTTTGTGTAAAATTTTAGTTTTTCAAGAGCAAGAATGTCATTTAATATGTTAAATATTTCTTAAAATAAAATGTGTGCATATTTTGTGAAATGACATTTCAAATACAATTGAAAGCACACTTTTGCACAAATTTGCACAAGTTCTGTCTTAATTTTGCACCAAATAGCATTTCAAACTATAATAAAAAAACACACACACACACTTTCTGCACTAATTTTGCATAATTTTTGTGCGACTTTTGCACTAATTAGCATTTCAAATTACAACAAAAAAACACACTTTCTGCACCATTCCGGCACTGATTTTATACAAATCTTTAACAAATTCTACACTAGTTCTACCAACAAGTACACACAAATATTTTTTCTTAAAGAACAAGAAGAATTTTTTAATCATTAACAATTTTCTTTGAAATTCTAATTGCTACCATAAAGCATGAAGTTGATCTCATAAAAAAGTTTCAACTAGAAAGCCATAAACCAAATTCAAGAAATATGCTTACTAAACCTGCATTTTCTCTTTAAAACCTCAACTATCCAATATTTGCCCTAAATTGCTTCGCTTTCCATGATTTATAACAGCAAACCTGACATCGAATTCTATTATTAGATTTTACAAAGTTAAAATTAGGATTATGAAAACTAAGAATTGAAAACATAAAATTGATATAATTTCAATTGATTTTACCAGCAGAGGAGTGAAAATTGCGTTGTTGAGCTCCAATTTCATTCGAGCTGATCAAATTATGAGATCTAGTTCGTGTTGCTCCAATTGGAGGTTGCGAGATTCACAAAAATTGAGTAGTATGATCTTACTTTAATATTTATAGCCGGACGGAGGGTTCAAATACAATTATTTAAAGATGAAAGATGACATAATCTACTTTCTATAATATTTTAAGTTTTACTTGAACTATCATCTCACCATAAGTTTTGGTACGCCGATTTCACATGACTCTCCTTTTCAATTTAGTAGATGTAACTATACCCAACATTAATAGTACTCTCTTTGTCTCAACTGAATTCGCACAAGCACTATTTATTTAGTTAAAATTGGTTAAATTGAAAAGTAAAAATCAAGTAATATATAAGATAGTATACTATCTTGTGAGATCTTGTTAGAATTGTCATGTCATCAACTTTTTATCATTTTTAAATGTGCACTAGTAAAGATATTAACAATCAAAAATAACTTTGATCAACTTGCAAAAGTCAACCTATGCAAATACAGGTGGTAAAGAGGGAGTATATTTAGATCAACAATTTGCCAAATAAATCAGTTGGGAATAGAGCCATTAGCCACCTACAACAAGCTAAATCTCTTTTTTGTTTGGAAATACAAGCAAAATCCTTGATAAGGTGATCATAACATCAAATTTTAGGCATGTATTTAAAGGATTGCAAGTTTAAAATGCAACAAGATTAATGATGGTATTTTTCTCTATAAATGGCTAAAACTATCCCAAACTACAAATATCAACTCCTGAGGTCCACTTCTTTGGTACAATCATGCCCTCCCGCTTCATTCTTCAACAACAAATTCAATCTGAACTCTATACATTGTACACTTAAGCAACACTTCCTGCTAAAGTTGCCGACATTGGGCCATCCTCGCTATGAGTATCGGCCTTCAAGCTCTTCGCTACATCGAAAAAATGAGCAACAGCTTCCTCCGGCGTACCCACAAGAACGCCGTGGCCAAGGTTAAGGATGTGACCCCTGCTCCCAGCAGACTTAACCACCCTGTGAATGAAGGCGCGGGCTTAGTAATCATCAATGAAATGAACTATAGAGAACTTAAAGCAAAAGTTATATCACGGACCTTTTGATCTCATCTGTGACAGCGGGAAGGGGACTAAACAAAACAGCAGGATCTATGTTTCCTTGTATACCAACGTCGGTTCCTAGTCTTTTCCTTCCTTCTTCCATATCTACCGTCCAGTCAAGTCCAATAACATCTACCCCGGTTAGTTTCATCCTCTCTAGAAGCCCCCCGTTTCCATTGATGTAGAGCACCAGTGGAGTTTGAGGGCACTTTGCCCTCACTGTGCTTACTATCTGCAGCATAAACACAACAGAAGAGTTAAAACATGAACATGTAACCTAATTTTGTTGAACATGAAGCCAAACCCTTGACAGAAAATGCTGAGAGGATATTTCCACTTTATAAGATCATAAGTTAAGCTATGTCAAACACAATGTTCTGAACCATAATAATCTAGTAAACATTACACAACATGAAGCATTTCTTGAAACAGACCATTTACCTAGCTACTGACAAAGATCTTATGCTCGAGTAAGAAAAAACATTTCTTGATTAAGTTGCACAATTTTTCCCTTTTCAATTTTGTTCAGTCCTTTTCAGTTTAGTTCAGTACAAATCAGGCTAAGAGAATATGGCCTTTATTTTGTTTCAGTTCGATTTATTTAAATTTAATTCAGTTCAAATAAGGCGAAATAAACAGGGCCTTAATCCCTAGAAAATAGATAGATAGAAGACATTACCTTGTCAATGTAAGGCTTAGACCATTTATCCCACATATGTGGTGGGAGTTGTCCACCCCAGGAATCAAATATTTGAACACAATGAGCTCCATTTTGCACTTGAAAAACAATGTATTCGGCTATTGCTTCCGTCAAATGAGATAGAAGAGCCCTCAATATGTCAGGTGCAGTGTGGCACATGCTCTTTATCTTTGTATAAGTACGGGTAGTGCCCCCCTCAACTATATAAGTTGCTATCGTCCAAGGAGCACCCACAAAACCTAAAACTGCAGCTGAATTTCCAACCTAAAAAGAAAGAAACGATCCAGCCTGGATGATCCACAGTTGAAGACAAAGCCACAACTACTGGCAATAATACGCTAGTTACTCAAGTTGTGAGTTGACAAGACTACCTCTTTGCGCAAAATCTTTAAGGAATCCCCCACAAACTGTAGATTATCCAAGTCAATTGGGTGTAACGTCTTCAAATCCTCCTCACAACGCAGTGGAGACTGAATAACAGGACCGCGCACATCTTCTATGTCAAACGGGACACCAAAAGCGGGTAAAGGTGTGAGTATGTCGGAGAAAATAATGACTCCATCTGGACGAAAAGCTTCCCAAGGCTGCAAAGAAATTTCCACAATGAGATCAGTTGTCTCTGACCTCTCTCTGAAGGAAGGGTGTTTCTCGGCAAGTTTTCTGTACACAGCCATATACCTTCCAGCTTGACGCATCATCCATGCTGGAGCACGATTTACGGGTTCTCCTCTAGCAGCCCTCACCAAAAGTGGATCTGTATTTCACATGCACATATCAAAAATAAAAAGTTTATTCAAATGAGAGATACTAATTTCTCATCATATGGAAGTCTCTAATATTGAGCCATTCAAGTTCTTTCGTACAGATGTAATTACTCTACAAACACGACGCAAACAGACAAGAAAATTGTGCTGTTCTTGAACTGTATGGTCACACTTTGCACTTAATTTTATAACCTAAGCATATCAGATCCTGTCTCCCACAATTCTTGTCTTAGGTTAGATACAAAAACTTGTAAATTTATTTTGTTGGCAGCTAAGTATAGATTAATCAACCGAACTAATCCAGCTTTATCCGTCAGATGCCGTCCTAACTTTGCTTAATTCTGATGCAGTTTTGAGTCATCAAAAGGTAAGAAAACACATTCATATTCACACAACCATTAGCTTATTCTTTTCTGAACTCCTCATTCATTCTTTCTATACCATCATCTCTATTCTCTACATTGCAATAACACTCAACTTACCATAAACTTAATGGGCTAAGATGAACAGGTAAATCCAAGAAACATAAAGAATTGAACTTTAAACAACATACCAAGCAACCATACCTGATGAAAGCGAGGAAGAGCACGCCCTGGGGGATTTAAAGGGAAATTTTTTTGTGGGTTCGAGTTTAGCAATTGAGGGGAATCTCAATTGCACAAAAAGACTGGAAGATTTCCAGCCAATGCCCAGATTGCAGTAGCTTCCACAACACCCACTGCAGCAACAAAAAAAAAAAGAGCAGATTATTAGTCACAGGCTTTGTGGTGTGAGCATTAATTAATGTAAACAAAGTGGAAAGAGAATTGTGAGTCGAAAATGAGGGAAATTAGAGACTGGCCTAAGTGATGCGGGAAATCCCATTTTGTGTTTCAGGGGAAAGAAAGTGATCCTTTCTCTTCCTTATCCCAGAGGCGGGAGTGACAGTGACGATCCACGCTATCCAGTATCCAGAGTAGGTTTTCATATAAGATGTAAAATTTTGAAATAATTTTAGGGCAAAATACACTTTTAACTCTAATGCTTGGTTGAAAGTGCCGTTATAAACATGTAATTTGAGAAAGTGTCAATTTAACCCAAATTTATTATCATATGTGTCAATCTAATCCTAACTGTTGGTTAAATTGTGCCAATATACCCAAAATTTTCAATTTCGGCATTGACCAAGTGAATTCATGCATGACCAGGAACTGAAATGACAAAAATACCCTTTAGGCCAAAGATGAAAAATTGATCCATTATAACCATGTGATGTGGCAGCTCCATTTCTTTCTTCTTCAAAACCCGTCGTGCTCGGCCACCGCCGCTAGAAACCTCGCCACACTACCACCGAACTATGTTTCTTTTTTCTTCAAAACCCGCAGGTGCCGCCAAAAACTTTGTCACACCACCAGCGAGCTCCGTTTCTTTCTTCTTCAAAACTCGTCGTCACCGCTTCCAGAAACCTCACCACATCACCACCGCCGCTAGTCACTTTGTATTCCCTTCGTTTCCCCCGATTACACATCACCACCGATTAAACAAACCATCGATTCACCACCGCCACCACCTATTACACAAACCACCATCGATTCAGCACTCATCCCTACCTATTAAACACACCACCACCGATTCACCACAATTGGAAACCACCCCTGATTCACCATCCCCCACCACTCTCACCGATCCACCACCCTCGAACCCTAGCTCACCACACAACCACCGATTGGCCCCCTTCACTGAGGAATCCTTGGTCAAGCCCTCTGCCCCTACCGCTGAGGAAGACCACCTCCGTCGGTTCCTGAGGAAGAACAAGACGGAGAAATATTGTGGTTCCTAAGGAAGAAGAAGACAACGGGAAAGAGCGAAGGAAGAAAGGGGAAATAAGGAAAGAATAAGAGCAATCTAGTCTTTTCGATATTTTTTTAAATTCAGAGGCAAATTCGTCATTTCACCAAAAACCGACCAACATGCCTTTGACTAATATGTCAACCAAGTCAAGGGTTGGATTGATACTTTCTTATATTATATGGTTATATTGGCACTTTCAGCCAAAAACTAGGGTCATTTTAGCAATTTTCTCATGATATTATTTTGCTTAAATTTGATCTACTTTCATTCTTATTTGGGCAACGTAAATTATACTGGAGAAAGTCTCATGAAATGTGGCATTTCCAGAAGCTTATGAACAATCCTCAAGGACTTTTGCCTTAAATATTATAATTTTTTTAATAAAATTTAAATATTACATTTTATAAGTTAAAATAAGTAATAATATGTATTTGGAGGTGAAAATATAAAAATATATGATATAAAAAATATTTTTAAAAATTCTAAGTTTTGTATGTAATTTAACAAATGCATTGTATAAGGTGAAAAATATGTGACCTGTCCATAAGCTTATGGACAGGCCGCATGTCAGAAAACCTACTCATTATACTGTACCCGTAAATATCTTCCTAATTGTATTCCGAGAAATACAATTTGATGATAACTACCGAGAAGTTATATTCCACAAAAGATGCACCATGATTTATCTTAAAATATTAAAATACTAGTGTATTAATGGGGATAAAGTTCTCATTGTATCCCCAAGATATCCTATATTTATTGTTTGGGCAATATATCAACATAACCCTATATAATTGTGAAAGTGTTAATATAACCCTCAAATAATTGAAAGAGCCCATATAATCCTCTGGTGGACATTTTAGCGTTGACCTTATGTTTTTGGCCATTGAACCTCTTTGAAATGACCAAAATGCCCTTGGACCAAAAGCTGAAGTGGGTGGACAATTATACCCTTACCCACCGTTGTTACGCCGTCGCCGCACCTTCGTGCTACGGTCCACCACCGGTGGCGTAACATGTAGGGTTATATCACCACATTATGAAAATGATAGGGTTATGGTAGTACATTCCTAAAACTCATTGGGTATATGAGCACATACAAAAAAATGTGTAGGGTTATATCAGCACAAACTATAAGTAAAGTGTATGGTAATACACTCGGATGGCCTTAACGGGAGACCACAACATCATATACACAATTAGCACATCATAACAAAATCATATGCTGTAAAATTAAACATCAAACGACTTCTTAATTAAATTCAATCACACATTGTCTAGCCAAATCCAATTCTCTTATTCATATTAAACACTATCATCACATATCCTAACCTCATTTCAAAATTCATCAACATTAAAAATTCTAGGTCGAATAACACAATAACAACTGCACACAACACCGAAGGTCATCCAACCATCAATCCAGACTAAACACAAAAAATAAACAAAATATCATCAAAACTGCTATATATTATACCATATATACTGCATATCTCTATTCATATGACGAGAAGCAAAAGAAAATCACATTCTCAAACTCAGTATTGCTATAATCTAGGGAATGTAGGGGAATTTCTTATGAAGATACCATTTCTAAAGGGTTCCTGCACCTCCACGTCAATGTCCGATGCGTTGACCTCGCCAAAGCACCTCCTTCGCCACCAAAATCATCCTCAGAAACATCGCTAATCGGGTGGAGAGGTAGAAATGACGGTTTTGTGCGGTTGGCATTGATTTGTATTGATATGACACTTTGTTTTTATAATATGTGTTGATAAAACCCTACACTGAATGTACTAATATGACCCTATAAGTTTTAGGAATGTGCTGATTTAGTCTTATCAATTTCATAATGTGTTGATATAACCCTACATGTTACAACAACGGTGGTGGCCGGTGGCACGGCGGTCTAGTGGCAATAATTAGGGTATTAATGACGCTAAGGGAAGTAATGTCATTCCCTAATTTCAGTTTTTTTTTAGAGGCAAACATGTATTTTCACAAAATTCCGGCTAAAAGTTGCCATGAAAGGTATTTTTACACTTTCACTTATTATCTTGGGTAATATTGACATTTTTAATTATCAAAAGGTTATATTGGCACTTAAACGAATTACTTAGGTTTATATAAATACCTTTCTCTTCTTAGTTTTTACTATATTTCATTTCACATAGTTTTGTTTTATAATGATTAACCGTTAGACAGGGCTATTTTATAATTGATGTAACTAATGTGATGATTTGATATTTATTTTTATTTATTGCAATGAAGTTTTTATAGTTTTGAAAAAATTCTAAAATGTATCAAAAAATATAAATAATTATAACCTGACCCTAAAAGTTATTAAAGCTGGAACTTTCATCATTGGTCTAACAGTCAGTCAGTCTAGCATGTAACTTTCACATATAGTTTTAGTTCAATTTAGTAATAAAAAATCAACTCAAAAAGCATAATTTTAGCACAAAAACTTGTTTTAAACCAACTAACTGTTAGACGGGGTCATTTTATAATTGATTAAGCTAATGAGATGATTTGATGTTTATTTTTACTTATTGCAACAACGAGATTCTTATAACTTTGGAAAACTTTTAATATGTATCGTAATGTATGAATAATTATAATTTAACGCTAAAAATTATCGAAACGAGTATAATTATTGAAACTTTTAGATTTTATCGTAACTTCGAAAAACTTTCAAATTTGTGCAATCGTGAGTCGGTCTGACAGGAGACTCTAATTTTAGTCGTATGGGGTATAATTTTCTTTTTGGAGCACGAGGGTTCACGAAGAAAACTTCGTCTCCTTCAGACCTTCCACCTCGAATGGAGTTTCTGAGAGGCTGCGAATTGGGCGTCGCATTAGTCATATTGACAAATTTGCGTGTCAGTTTAGCGACTCGAGCTGCATATTTTTACCGTCTTTAAAGTTTTTGTTGTTTCACTAGTTTTAACGAATGGTAGGAAAATTGTATAATTTATCTTGCAATTAAATCGTGTGGCTGATCTAGCCGATATTTTCTTTGGCTCCAACCCAACTGAAAATTGCAGATATGGAGGGTCTTCTCGCAATGGCTTGGCAATTCCCAGAGACCGAGAATTCTCCTAAACCAAAATCAACCCACCAAAGCTACAAAAAGGTGCTGAATTACAATGGGAACAAATGCTAGGAGAGGTTGGCACAACAATGCACAATCACAATTCAAGAAATGTCAAGGTTGATGCTTTAAAAACCTGGCGTCAAGTAATGTTATAAATCACAATCACAGGAAGGGAAAAAGATATGTACTCGAAATATGGCATCACAGAAAATTGTCAACAATAAACAGTACATCCAATAGCACAAGATTTACATCCAAATCGATCTTGCAGGTTTGGATTATCAAGTAAAATTCACACAAGTGCAGCTGTCTTAATCAGGTAGAAGATATTAAAGCTTGATACACGATGCAACTCAATATTTCAACATGTAACAACGTTTCCAGGATAAGAATGAGATTCTCACAACAATATACATTCCTGTGAAACAGCTTACTTTGAATAACCAGCGGGTGGATAGCCAGGAGGAGGATAGCCCTGACCTTGTGGAGGGTAACCAGCGGGTGGATAGCCAGGAGGAGGATAGCCCTGACCTTGTGGAGGGTAACCAGCAGGGGGATAGCCTTGAGGTTGTGGAGGGTAACCAGCGGGCTGCCCATATGCAGGTGGAGGATAACCGACAGTGGAAGGATAAGGCTGATCAAGGCGTGACATTTGCTGAACCTGAGGAATTGACATTACAGTTTGCGGACCAAACTTGCCATCTCGCTTGTCCATTTCAACTTTGTGTTGGGTCTGTCATACACAATGTGAACAATTATTAATGAAAATTTACTAAGCAACCAATCATAATGCTGAATTTACGAGGAATTTGGGTAGGTAGCATAAATTAGAAGAATCTTTTGTTTACCTGCATACAGGCACAGACTCTGTAAAACAGAAAAAAAAAAAAAAAAAAAAAGATGTGATCAATATTATAATATTCCGTAATTTACATGTTAGAGAACCATCAAAGATAAGGCTAGACATGGAAGTCCTTACGTGCAATAGACCATATGTGACAAGCAGGTCAGTAGCTGTGATGCCTCTGAGAGTTCTTCACTTCCAACAATCATTGCAACAATGGAAAATATGCAAGCAAGTTGCGAAAGGCAGAACATGAAGCCCTGGGTACACCAGCAAAAGGAAATTCTTTAGCTAAATAGAAGAAAGCTATGCCATGAATTGATAAGCATAAACATATATCAAAAACATCTTTCTTCGAAGAGGGAGAGGGAGACATTACAATGATGCAATTATCACACTGTGTAGTTTGTATGTTGAATTCATCTTGCAACAAAAACCGTGTAGAGGCAACTGAATTTCCAAAGCACAGCAAAACCTGGAAATGGAAGAAATGGGTAAGAAATAAGAAGCATGCTGATTTCCACAGCATATGAATGGGGAAATATAGTCACACGTATAACTGAAAAGCTCCCATTGAGATGCAAATAGCATATGCTGAGAAATAATATATTCGCGTGCAATAATAAGATTCAGGAACCAAGATGCGATAAAAGCAAGGACACAAATGCACATACACAGAGACAAAAGCCAAATGGGACCGTGGGGTTTAGTATTGTTGTCGAAGACTTAGAAACTACCATGACTTTCACCACCATTCCATTCTTCCCACCTTTTTTTCAAAAGATAGGATGTATGCATTAAAAAAAAAAAAAAAAAAAAAAAAGAAGAAAGCACAACAATCTAGACTGTCACCCTTGCTTTCTCACTAGAATTCACAAAGATGCAAAAGGGGAGAACATTACATGCAGAGTAAATAACACGAGAGAGTAGAATCCCAGAGCCAACTCAGCCAAGAAAAGAACAAAATGAAGGAAACAGGGGAAAACACGCAGAGATGCAGCTTAGAAAATGGTCACAGGATTTACTACACAACTCCCACTGTCCTTTCCATTTTTGTGAATGGCGCATGAGTGATGATAGCATATGTTTACTAATAATAAATAAAGATTAAAAAAAACATAAATAAAGACTGATTAGCATATATGCCTAAGTAGCCAATAGAGTTGGCAGGGCCGTCAGATAGTAATTACAAAAAAATGCACCAAGCAACCAAAGTCCCGAGTACTTGAATGGTTAGATTAAAAACTTTCACTGAATATAAGAAAACTATAGCATCTAAACTTCAGCACAAAGTAAGCACATTGGGTCCACAGAAGGAAATGCCCGCCCTCGACAGAAAATATGCCTTGCACTTTCGTCAATCGAATATAAAACTGTTCTGCAAATGTATGAGCATCCATGAAGATTTATAAATAAGTCATCTATCTACCTCTGTAGCAAGGCAAAATTCTGGGCATTTGCTTTCTCCACACCGTCCACTGCAGGGCACGTAACCAGCACAGCATACATACCTGAGATGAATAGAGAAAAATGGCATAAGGTAAAGTGACATTGTCCATGTAAAATCTTCAAAAAGACGGGTACTCATTTACCTTGACATATCATTATAAAGAGCTCTTTTGCGGAGCATATATGACACACACGGTCCGCTGCAAATTTGAACTTTTAGTAATTAGTAGGAAGGTTCATAGTTACATTTGAAAGAGTAAACAACCAGCATTAAGGAACAAAAGTACGAGAAATGGTGAAAAAGCACAGCAAATTTATACATACTGATGACAATAAATAATACCAAATGGTACTCACTTGTGCCATTGCAAAGAGATCAAACTAGTGAGCATGTAGATCACCTCCATCCAGAGTTTACTCAATAACACTTTTGAGTAAGTAGCTCAATGTTTCTAGGATACCAAAAAATTGAGTTTACTGTGCAAGTACTGGCCAACTTTATACTTCCTAGTTGGAGGTAACCTGATCTCGAAAAGGGCTTCATTTTAAAGTGGTTTTAAAAAGTATATGAATATATGATTGAACCGTTTATATAATTCTGGAATTGGGCTCACACTTATTCTTACAGAAACAGGGATAAGTCTTTAATACACTTGGACCTAGCATAACAACTGACATGAGTCTTAGTTTCCAACAGGTAATTAAAAGTATTCAATATGATCCTTTCAGTAATGACATTGATATGTGATTTTCTAATACTAGTAACTAGTTTCTTCTTTTTTCCTGCAGAATCCCTTCAGCAACATACATTACTTCTTTTATAAACACTTCGCGGGTCAAGGTAACCCGATTCCATAGTTTTCTACTCAAGTTAGTTCTAGAGTAGAGTATCATATTCAAACTAATTTCATGACTCTGCAAACGACTAATTTTAAGACTCTGAAAATGACTAATTTCACTCTCGATCTTACAGGAACAGGGAGCAGTCTTTTGAAAACCTGGATCTAGCATAATCACTGACATATGATTCTCAGTTTCCAACATATGTACACTAATTAGACAACACAATATGTTTAATCACCACTCTACAAATAAAAAACTAGCTGGGAATATCTTGAAGCAAGGAATTACAAAATCCACATCCATAAGTTGTAACTAACAGCGAGAAGCTTCATAATGTATCGTATTTCCACTCCTGCAATATGACCTATCTTTGAAACAACAAAGGATCACCCAAGCAATGGAAGTAGGAACACGGTAAGGACCAACAACAACACTACTTGTCAAAGGACAGATTTACATTATGAGACCTCCAGAATTACAATATTAAACCCCCTAATCAGATCCAAAACTTCAAAATGAACAAGGAAACCATACATTTAAGCAATATTATATGTATCAAAAACCTCTTATTATAAATCTCCCAACCAAAAATTAAATTCAAGGTTTACAAATTCAAGGCTATGAATTCCAATGAACACGAACAACATATCACGTTCTATGCGATCGCAGGAAAACATCTCACGAACAACAAAAGTCACAAACTAAGTCCTATTCACTAGGCTAACATAAATCCTCAAAACTAATCAATTACGAGATTTTTCCGAAAATTTCCTAAGTAAACGCAGAGTCAACCACACAGATCAAGCAGCGGAACACTTACCACCACAATGAAAGGCAGCAATCTGCGCCAAATTCAGCACAAAACAGTAAAAAAAAAAAATTAGTCCTCTGGAGGATATACATTACACTACTAAAAGAATCTAACACGCACAAAAAAAAAAAAAAGAGTCGTAAGATCACTTACAAGGAGGATCAGTTTGTATAGTTCTCATGAGATCCGTGTGCCAGAGGTTGCGGTAGTTCTGGCGGAGCTGCATCTTCTCGTAATCTTGCGACGCCATTTCCGCTAGATCAGATGAATCACACGGCGGAGAGAGGGCGGAACCCTAGAATTTGCTACAACTGGCGACGTATTCTATGTGGTGAAGAAGAAGTTGGCAGTTTGACTGGGAAAAAGAGACGCGGTTTGGAGTCTTTTTTATCCCAGTTTAGAAGTAGGAAACAACGAATGAATGTACGCGGTTTGGAGTCTTATTTATAGCTGTATTTATACTTTTTAAAATATATTTATGCTTTTATAGTTGGCTGAATTGTAATGCTTCTCGAATATCAAGAAGGTCAGAGTTTTCGAAATTTCAGAGTTTTTCTCCAAGGTCACAGGCCTTACAAGGAGCAGCGTACTTATTTTAAGGAGTCCGTCTCCCGAAAGACGGTTTTTTCATAAGCTATTGATGATAGACAAATACAAGAACGACCCAAAGGATATTTTGGGCCTGCATCGACCCAATAAGTCTTCCCCGAGAAAGATATTCGGCTGCAGTATATCACGGTTATTAAGAATTATGGGGACAAATATCATCATGTGATACAATATAAATACCAGATATGTATTCATTATAAGGGGACACTTTTTATACACTCTAAAATATCTCAGTACTGACTTAAGAATCGGAGAGTTTATCCCTGGGAACTCTCGGGGCTTATTGTTCTGCAGATCATAACCGAGAGACCCAACGGAGTTATGTGATCGGTTCCCAGATGCATCAATTGGCACGCCTGGTGGGACCAATTTAGTCAAATTTGGGTTTCTTGGTTTTTATGTCCACTTCTACAAATACTTGAAGGAGTGAGAGGTTAAAATTGAAGGGGACTGGTGCTGCTAACGAGATACAATCCCCCTATCGAGGAAGAAGAAGAAGAAGAAGAAGAAGAAGGATGGTTAACCCCCCAGTATCCTAAGAGGCAGAGCAAAAGACGATACAGATCCCAGCTGGAGAGCAAGGAGTACAAGGCTTCACCAAACCTATCCCGCCGATAGTCGAGGCCCCTCGAGACATGGTGGGACCCTCGAGACCCAATGAGAATAATGCGGGTCAAGGGACAATGGTCATGGACCATGGGCAAGATGTATCTGCTAAGTCATATGATGAAAGAGATGGGCGATTCACGGCAAATCAAGCAATGGGGATGACTGCCCCGCAGTTAGATTTAGCTAGAGCCGCTCAGATGTTGGCAGACGTCGGGTATCAAGTTATGCCCATCTCAGCCCATGCGGTTACTTCGAGGGATATAGTTCCTTCGACCGTAGTGGAGATACCAATAAGTAATGCTTCTCAGCCCATGACGACATTCCCCTATCTTGGGTATACTCGAGAGGGAAATCAGGCCCGACCTCAATTCCAGACCATCCTCTAAGGTTGGTGTACTCTGGGCCCTCCTCAATCCCAGTGGCCTCGACCATGACGAACCCTAGGACTGAAATGGGATATGGGCCTCATGGGTATGCGCACACGGGAATGCCAAGTCATCCTGTAAGCTACAGATTTTATGATCCTTACAGGCCATATAACGTGAGCTCAGGA
The DNA here is from genome assembly GCA_037428765.1 of Rubia yunnanensis. Lineage (NCBI taxonomy): Eukaryota > Viridiplantae > Streptophyta > Magnoliopsida > Gentianales > Rubiaceae > Rubia > Rubia yunnanensis. The sequence goes on along the minus strand of CM075064.1, from coordinate 117,344,800 downwards.
GCCATGCCAGCCTGAATGAATCCCGGACAGGCGACTCAGCCCCCTCAGTATCAAGTAGCTTATGGAAATGTCAATATGGGATTACCAACATCCGGAGAACAGAGGGGACCAGTGGGGGATACTGGAGATGCGCTGAGAAGAGAATTAGATAGGCTAATTAGGCTGCTCGGACAAGTGGCAGACACTAAGCCCCTTTCTCCCCACTGATAACTGCAAAGTGATGGCCAGTGGACACTCCCCAGAGGGGCTCCCAAATTACAGTTGAGAATCTGACCCTCGAGAGTTCATCCAGACATTCCTCAGCCTAATGAACTAGAGAGATTTCGATGAAAAGTTAAAGTGTAAGTTGGTGGGAAGTTATCTTCGAGGGAAAGCTCAAGAGTGGTACAATAAGTTGCCCAAGGGGTCTTTACATTCCTACATAGATTTCAGTGCAGCGTTGTTGAGCCAATATGCTCAAAAGAAAAAGTTTACCAAGACTTTGCTGGAGTTGTATAAGACAAAGTAAAATCTAGGGGAGGCAACGGAATCCTTTTACCATTGCTATGTGGATGAAAGCCTAGGGGTGGTGGAGACCATAGAGAATGAGGTTATTCAAGGATATCTGTTGGGAATGTGAGATCTGGAGCTATACAAAAATTTAAGCACCAATGTCCCTCGAACCTTACAAAAGCTCCAAGAAGTAGTTGAGCAGTATTCGAAAGTGGAAGAGGCTACCAAGAGGGAAAATGAGAGCATGGTTGATAGGTCGGGGAGAAGCAATGATTATCGAGGCAAGAAGCCGATGGAGGTAGCCATGACTAACTTTGAGAGGTATACCCCTATGAATAGGCTTCCTGCACAGATTCTAAGCATTTATCGAGGGGTATTCAGACAGTCACAACCCTTGTCAAATGCACATGCATCAGTAGCGGGGAGAAGGGCTACAAACTTATTTTGTGACTTCCATAAGGACTATGACCATGATACAAATGACTGTATCCATCTAAAAAGGGAGATAGAGAGACATGAAAAAAAGGGACGACTTCAGGGCCCTGGACCCAGGCGAGGAAATCAGGGTCAACCCCCTCGACCCCGGTTTAGATCGCTCACCATATAGAAGGAATTAACAGGATAATGGAGGTAAAGGGGATAGAAGACCTCAAGGCCAAGATCTCCGAGAGCCCCCAGATAGAGATCAGGTAAGAAGAGACAGAGTTCCACGGGAACAACAAGCAGGGAATCAGGATAATCAGAACGGGGAAAATCCACCGATTCGTAGAGTGATCAACATGATAAGTGGGGTAGTAGGAGGTAGGTCTTCAAACTCAATTATGAAAGCTGATTGTCGAAAGGCCCCCACGGAAAAGCCGAGACACAAGAGATTTTGACCAGACAAAATGATAACCTTCTCAGAGGCAGATGCGGTTCCATATCAGGTCCTGCATGCAGATCTGATTGTAGTCTCTGGTGTAATTGGGATGATATGAATCTCCTTGCGAAGACTTACGATTGCGGAATTAATATCTTTGATCTAGTGAAGGGATCTGCAAACCCTCACTTTCTCACACAAAATTCAGGTGCCTAGCCCTCGGGGTACGCCTAACTTCAACTTGCTCTCTAACTAGCCCTTAGGATCAGATTACAAGGTTTATTGATACTTAACTAGCCCCGGGGTTAATCAACAATGGAATAACTCGCAAGCAAAGAGTATGAATTCAAAAGGTTGTATATTTGATTGATAAATATGTTGTCAAATTCTTCCATAAGGCCTCCCTATTTATAGGGTAGATTCCGGCCATAAACCCTAATCACAACTGGAAACTGAATTGACTTATGACAGCTTTAAGAATCTAAAACTATATCTAACTAAAATACCTAAAATAAATGGTAATCTAAGGTAATCTGGTCAAATTCTTCAAGAAGTAACCTTGAAGAATATTACCTTATCTAATCTTACCGAATCTAATTCTAATCAGAATAAAATTGAATATACTAAACCCTAATGGACTGTATTTTCGAAATTCAGCTCTTCAAAGCCCACATGGCCGAGCTATCAGTCCAATAAGCCCAAAATGAAATAAGATTACAATATTTTACAGTGATCACACTACCTCATTAAAAAAACCCAGTGGGAAAAAGAGTATAGTGTTCTTCATGATGTCTTCAGTTTTTCGACAATCTTGAACAATAAATCCAAGATGTTGATGATGACTCCTTCTTCAATTCTTCATCATAAAGGCGATCAATCAAAGCATATAAAGCAGCATCCCCAAGCTTAGTCATTGACCTAGTCATAGGTCTTGCCATGTCACTTAGAGGATTCCGAACATATCCTTTAAATGTTTGATCAAGTCGTGGAATGTCTTCATTTATGGTGGTAATCGTCTCATAAGCACCTCGGAGGGAATGATACGATGTCAAAATATCATTTTTTTTCTTAGTTTAATATTTTTAGTAGGATAACACTATACACTTTTTCCCTTGGGTTTTTTAATGAGGTAGTGTGATAATTTGTAATTTATTTTATTTTTGAATAAGGCCCATTAACACAGCCATGTTGGCTTAGAAGAGTTTTGGTATATTTTAATTAGGGTTTAGAATATTTAGTTCTGATTTTATTAGAATTAGATTTGGTGATATTAGATAAGGCAATATCCATTTATTTTAGGCATTCTAGTTATATATGGTTTTAGCTTCTTAAAGCCGTCATTCCAATTTCTATTTGTACTGGCCGAATTATACCCTATAAACAGGGGAGGTCATTCATGATTCTATCACACACTTTTATCAATTAAATATACAACCTTTTGAGTTCATACTCTTTGCTTGCGAGATTCTTCCATTGTTGCTTAACCCCTAGGGCTAGTTAAGCATTAATAAACCTTGTAATCTGATCATGAGTGCTAGTTAGAGAGCAAGTCGAAGTTAGGCGTACCCCGAGGGCTAGACACCTGAATTTTGTGCGAGATAGTAAGGGTTTGCAGATCCCTTCACTAGATAAAGATATTAATTCCGCAATCGTTAGTCTTCGCAAGGAGATTCATATATGATGGTATCAGAGCAATGCGAAAGAATTCCCGGTGGCCAAAAATTTAACAAGGATTTCAAGTTTTTTAAAATTTATTTTTTGAAAAAAAAATCCAAAAAAAAAGATAAATCAGAAAATAATCTACTGCCGCTCACATTGATCTCCAACAACCTGCCGCCGCACCGCTATTTCTCTCCATCCACAGTTGTTCCTCTTATCATATCCGTCCGACTACCGATCAGCTAGCGGTCAATTGAAGCTCTGATTGCAGCCGATCTTCATCTCAGTCCGGCCTCATGAAGCCCACCGTTTAGCTCTCCATCATCTTCAGGTTCTTCGGCAGTGCCTTCGGAATCCGTTCTCAATTAAAGGAAAATCTGGCAAAGAGAAGTTCAGAGCAAAAGTTCAACAAAGAAGGAGACCAATTTTTACGCATAGAATGCATGCACAAACTAGCAATAGGGGGGGCTTGAGTTCATGAGCGCGTCCATTGAAGGTGCGCCTGTGACCCCTGCTAGAAAATAGATGCATACATTCACTCGCGAGCTGATCATTATTTCGTGAGTTGGTAATATTATTGTAAGATATTTAATTTTTCGCGATTATTTGATTTTTCTCATATGGTATTCTTTTTCTCACGAGTTGAAGGAGTTTTAAGCCACATCAGCATTCCAGTGACTGCCTAATCAGCGTCCAGTCACCATTTATCATCATAATTTTGGAGGGATGGTGTGGGATGTTTATCTCCATTTATTTTTGAAGATCGTTCATGTTTCGAGGATGAAAAGTGGGGTAGTAGGGGAAGGGTCTTCAAACTCAGTTATGAAAGTTGATTCTTGAAAGGCCCCCACGGAAGAGCCAAGACACAAGAGATTTTGGCCAGACAAAACGATAACCTTCTCAAAGGCAGACGCGGTTCCAAATCAGGTCACACATGTAAATCCGATGGTAGTCTCTGCTGTAATTGGGACTTCTTTGGTGAAAAGAGTCTTCATCGGTGATGGAAGTGGGTTGGAGATAATGTTTATCGAGTGTTTTGATTAGCTGGATATAGGAAGGAACAACTTAAAAAGTCGACTACACCCCTCTCGGGGTTCACATGAAACCCTATATACCCTATATAAGAGATTACCTTGTTAGTCTGGGTATCCGAGGGGGATAGGGGAGTAGCGATAGATTGTAACTTTGCAGTTGTGAATGCTTATTCTGCATACAACATAATTCTTGGGAGACCATGGATGTGCCAAGCTCGAGCACTCCATACGGGAGGATCAGTCTGTCGCTAAAATTTGTAACCTCCCAGTAGTAAGGAAAGCTAGGAAGATGAAGGATATAACTTCAGTGCATGAAGGGGTAAGCCTTTCGAAAACTGAACAGGTGACCATCCAAGACAGGGAATGGTGGCCGTAGGAAAACTTACCCCCGAGAACATAAAAGATGAACTAAGGGGGTTGATGGATAAATATGAAGATGTATTTTCATGGAATACCTCAGATCTCACGGGGGTCCATTCGAGGTTAACAGTTCACAAATTGAACATTGATTTATAAGTTAAACACATCAAGCAAAAAAGGAGAGTATTCACACCTGAAAGAGCAGAACCGATCAAGGTTGAGGTAGATAAGCTGTTAAAGGCTAACGTGATCGAGGAAGTGTTCTATTTGAAATGGTTAGCTAACCTGGTGATCCCAAAGAACGATGAAACTTGGCGAATGTGTATAGACTTTACAGACTTAAATAGATATTGCCCAAAGGATAACTATCCCTTACCCTCCATTGACAAGTTAGTGGAGGCAATTTCAGGACCCAGTGTTGGCTTTCTTCAATGCCCACAAGGAGAACCATCAAATATTAATGGCAGAGGAGGATAAAGAAAAAATGTCGTTTATAATAGAGATGGGCACATATTGCTATAAGAAAATGCCTTTTGGCTTGAAAAATGCAGGGGCAACATGCCAGAGTTTAGTAGACAAGCTGTTCAGAGAACTGATTGGTAGGAACATGGAGATATATGTGGATGACATGGTGGTGAAAAGCAGGGGTTACGAACAGTTCTTAACAGATTTGAAAGAGACCTTCAAAAGGCTTAGGAGTGCAAACCTAAAGTTGAACCCAGCTAAATGTGTGATAAGGGTGGGGGATGGAAAATTCCTTGGCTTTATGGTATCATAAAGGGGAATCAATGTTAATCTATAAAAGGTCGAGGCCCTGTTAAGGATGAAAAGCCCCTGAAACGTGAAAGATGTGTAGAAGCTTACTGGGTGCTTAGCGGCTTTGAATATATTTCTAACAAAGGGAGCTGGAAAGCATTTACCTTTTTTTGATGTGCTCCGAAAAGCGAAGAAATTTAAATGGACTAGTGAATGTGAACAAGCGTTCCAACAGTTGAAGGAACACCTTCAAGAACTGCCAACACTCATGAAACCAAAAAAAAAGAGGTTCTATTCCTATATATCTCTGCCTCACCTTTGGCCATCAGCACTGTACTTGTGAAAGAAAAGGATAACATAAAACATCTCATATACTTTATAAGTAGAGCCCTACAAGGACCTGAGACAAGGTACACTGCTCTCGAGAGACTCATTCTAGCTTTGGTTCATATTGCGCGAAGGTTGCGACCGTACTTCCAAGGGCACACAATCATTGTGCTTACCAATTATCCCCTTCGGCAAATCCTTTTAAAGCCAGAGGCATCAGGAAGGATAATGAAGTGGGCAGTAGAGTTAGGTGAGAATGACATACAGTTTCAGCCTAGAATGACGATCAAGGGTTAAGCCTTGGTCGATTTCATAGTGGAAACCACTGAATCTATTGAGCTCGAGGGGGGGTCACTAAAGAAAGAAATATGAAAGTCTTATGTTGATAGTTCTTCACATTCAGGAGGAGGTGGAGCCAAAGTGTTGCTTACTAATCCTAAAGGGAAAGACTACCCATATGCACTGCAATTCGCTTTTAAAGCAACAAACAACGAGGCCGAGTATGGGGCTTTAATCACGGGGTTGCAATTGGATGTTGAGTTAAAGGTGGAGGACTTAGAAATATATAGTAACTCTCAAATCGTGGTCCAGTAGGTTAATGGCGAGTATAAGGCCATGGAACGTAATCTGCAGAGGTATTTGGAGATCATAAGACCCCTGCTTAAAAAATTCAGAAGCTATGTTTTGAAGCAAGTGCCAGGATAGGAAAATCATAGCGCCTTGAGTAAACTAGCATCATCGAACCTTGGATTAGAACCACGAAGGCAGTTGCTCATGGAGACCTTGGGTAGTCAAAGCTTCGAGGAGTTGGCATTAACGACTATCGAGGAAGAGAACAGTTGGATAACGCCCATTGTAAATTACCTTTGAGAAGGAATCCTCCCAACCGACTCTATGGAAGCTAGAAAAATTAGGCTTAAAGCACCGAAGTATGCATCGCAGAACGGAATCTAATATAAGGGAGGGCACTTACAGCTGTTACTTCGATGTGTGAGTCCCCACAAGGTAGATTATCTAATAAGGGAAGCCTACGAGGGTATATGCGAAAGCCATCAGAGGGCTAGATCAATGTCGAGGAGACTCATCTGAGCAGGGTACTACTGGCCAATGATGTTCGAAGATGCTACCGGGTACATACATGACTGCCACCAATGTCAAAAGCATGCATCGCTCAAGCCCATACCCCAAGAAGATGTGGTAAATATTTAAAACTCGTGGCCCTTCGATAAATGGGGTATAGACCTAGTTGGACCATTCCCCGAAGCTCCAGGGAAGTTCAAATACCTAATCGTGGCAATATATTATTTCAAAAAATGGGTAGAGGCTGAGCCCTTGACTAACATGACAGGTAAATCAGTGATTGCTTTTTGTTGGAAAAACATTGTGTGCAGTTTTGGGATTCTGAGAACTGTTATAACGGATAATGGGAGGCAGTTTGCTAATAACCCATTCAAGAAATGGTTCGAAGAGTATAAGATACAGCAGAAATTGATACATGTTTACCACCCTCAAGAAAATGGCCAAGTAGAAGTAACAATCGTATGATCGTTAACGGGATTAGAACCAGGCTCTAAGGGGCAACATGGAATTGGATATGTGAATTGCCCAGCGTCTTATTGGCATACAGGACTGCTGAATCCTCAGCCACAGGAGAAACACCTTATAGCTTGGTCTATGGCTTTGAGGCTGTAATTCCTATGGAAATATGGGTGCCAAGCCCAAGAATGATAGTGATACCTGTGGAAAGCATCAACAATGATAACCGGCGCTTAAATCTCGATATTGGTCGAGGGGGAACAAGAATTAGCTTCAAACTGGGAAGCCAAAGTGAAGGAAAGGGTGAAACGCTATTGTGATCGAAGGGTCAGGAAGGTACACTTTAGCCCCAGAGATCTAGTAATGAGAAAGAATGAGAAAAGCCGACAAGAGCCGGAGGGAAAGCTTGCTGCCAATTGGGAAGGACTGTATAAAGTGGTGGAAGCATATACCCAGGGGTAGTTATACTCTCGAGACTATATGAGGTACCCGAATACCAAGAAGATGGAACATTGCCAATCTCCAGAAATACCATCAACTTTGACAAGGGTGAATAACACCCTAGAATCTTATGCTAAGTGCTAATACCGAGGGTTCAAGCTCAAAAGCTCATGTACACTATTTTAGCTAAGACTGAGGGTTCAAGCTAAAAAGTTCATATACAGTATTCAAGCTAAGACTGAGGGTTCGAGCTAAAAAGCTCCTGTACACTATTCCAGCTAAGACTGAGGTTTCGAGCTAAAAAGCTCCTGTAACTATTCCAGTTAAGGCTATAGACCAGAGCCCCGAGCCCCGAGCACTTGCAAACTCACTCCAGCTAAGGCTGAAAACTTGGGCAATGAGCTCTTAAATATAAATATAACTAAGACTGTAGATTCGAGCTACGAGCTCTTGTAAACTTATTCCAGCTAAGGCTATAGGCTTAGGCCAGGAGCCCCTAAATATAAATCCAGCCAAGGCTGTAGATTCAAGATACGAACTCTTGTAAACTTATTTCAGCTAAGGCTGAAGGGGGAGAGGGTAAGGAGCATGTAAGTAGTATCCTCGATATACTCCCATTGAATGTAGTCCTGGATGGCTGATTTAGTGGAAATATTTTTGCAGGATGTAGGTGGAAACATCGAACCTGGGTAAAATTGCAGTGTTTTTATGTTCTTCCATTATTTTGACTATACATAGCTAACTCGTGAGAAGATTGGCATATTATGGCATGACATGTAAAACATGGAAGGTGACGGCCCTAAAAGCAATGCTTGAGGAAAAAATGCGTGCAAATGAAAAGGGGTAATACAAACTAAAAGAAGGAAAATTTAGAGTTCAAATATTGTACAACCTATAATTATTGTCCTGAAGGGATCAAGAAGATAATATTTTCAGTTCCTTTTCTATTCTTGCCACTTCCTCCTGGGCCTTGGCCAATTCTTCTATTTTGATGCCAGCCGCACACTGGAAATATTTCTATTATTCTTCCTCGAGGTAATTATCTATGGCATTTTTTCTACAGTTTTAAACGGTGCTCAGTTCAGTGTTAAAGAAGATCATGTCCCCAAAAGGAAACAGGAAGATCGGCTTGACCCATCATTGAATGAACCACATCCAATAAGGTTCTATATCTCCGTTTAGACACATTGTTCCATTGTGGTGTTCCTGGAGGAGTCATTTGTGAAAGAATGCCACAATATTTCATATGGTCAACAAACTCCTGGCTAAAATATTCACTACCTCGATCCGTCCGAAGTGCTTTGATTTTCTTGCCAAGTTGATTCTAAACTTCATTTTGGAACTCCTTAAAATTTTCAAAGGATTCCGACTTGTTTCTCATCAAATAGACATAACCATATCTACTCAAATCATCGGTAAATGTAATGAAGTAATTGAATCCACCTCTTGCATCTAAACTCATTGGTCCACACACATCAGTGTGAATAAGACCCAAAAGGCCATTTGCTCTCTCATCCAACCCAATGAAGGGTGATTTTGTCATTTTCCCCATCAGACAATATTCACACTTATCAATCGACTCCAAGTCAAATGATTCCAGAATGCCCTCATTTTGGAGTCTCTGAATGCATTTTATATTGATGTGACCTAATAGACAATACCAGAGGTAAGTTGGATTCGAATAATTTGTTTTAGCCCTTTTAAAATTTACGTTATAAACATGTTTATCCAAATCAAGCAAGTAAAGACCATTGCTTAATCTCGCTGAACCATAACATATCTCTTTCAAATAAATTGAACAACTATCCCTTATTATATAATGAAAAACTTCCATGTCCAACATAGAAATAGAGATATTGTTTTCGGTAACACTAGGAACAAAATAACAATTATTCAAATCCAGTGTAAGCCCAGAGGGCAAAGATAAACGATACGTTCCTACGGCTAATGAAGCAACCCTTGCTCCATTTCCCACGCGTAGGTCAACTTCTCCTTTTGCCAAACTCCTACTTTTTGTTAGTCCTTGCACATTTGAACAAATGTGAGAACCATATCCGGTATCCAATACCCATAAAGTAGAGTTAGCAAAATGACAGTCTATAACAAAAATACCTGCATTGCCAGTGACCTTTCCCTTTTTCTTGTCCTCTAAGAACTTGGGTTAGTCCCTTTTCCAATGGCTAGTGTCATTGTAGTAAAAGCATTGGGACTCATCAGAGCTTGCATTTTTCTGCTTCTTAGCAGCAGGCTGCACTTTAGGCGAATTGGTAGCTTTCTTTCCATTGCCCTTGCCCTTACCCTTTGCCACTACTTTCTTCTTCCATGGCTTCTTGAACCCATTTCCCTTTTCACCATGATAACCTCTTTCTTGATCTCATTCTTGACACTTGGCTCAACATTTTTAAGCATCCCATGCAGCTCAGTCAAAGTCTTCTCCATTCCATTCATATTATAGTTCAACTTGAAAGCATCATAGCCCTTGGGAAGTGAATGGAGAATGATGTTAATGGCCAACTCTCGACCATAGGGAAAACCAAGTCTCTCCATGTTATCTAATAATCCAATCATTTTCAAAACATGAGATCCCACTGGTTTCCCTTTCTTGAGCTTACAATCGAGAATAACCTTATTAGTCTCAAACCTTTCAACCCTGGCCTTCTCCTGAAACATATTCTGGAGCTCCAGGTTGATGTTGTAAGCATTAGAGTTCAGAAACTGCTTTTACAAATCCATACTCATGCTAGCCAACATAAGGCACTTGACATCAGTGACGGTATCAACAAGGCGCCTGTGTGCATTTCTCTCAGTCTGGGTTGCCCCAAGTTAGAGCTCAAGGATTGGTTCATCAATCACATGTTCCTTCTTTTCTTGCATCATAACTATTCTCAAGTTCCTCTGCCAGTGAAGAAAGTTACTGCCGTTCAACTTATCCTTCTCAAGGATTGAATGCAAATTAAACGTGTTGTTGTTACTGTTTCCAGTCATAGTTCTACAATTGAGAAATGCTATAAACCATTTAAAATAAATAACAAGTAAAAAGCATACATGCATTAATACAAGTTATCTAAACATTTCATTCAATCCAAGTTGATCCCATGAATAAAATAATTCCAAGACCCTCAAAATCACAAGGTTGTGAGCATGCTTTGGCTTGTCTCAATTCCTTTGATTTTAGGTAAGCAATCCCATTGCTAATAGTATCCAATACTACTCTTGGTTGACAAGATACATCTAATGTATTACCTATCTCCTTTGCCTCAACACTGAGGACCCCTCACTGATATTGACGAGCAAACCAAAACCAACATGTAAACCCTTTTCACTAGGTCTACCCGCATTTGTCCCAAGATTATAAATGACACTATCGCTTTGGCAAAGTCTGTCACTAGTGATCGAGGGCTTAATGGACATTCTTGTTTTGGAAAGGCAATTTTTTTCTCATTATTGCTTTTGGGATCTAGGTTCATTATGTTTGTTTGATTAATAGTGAACTAGTTCTATAATCATTTAACACATATAAACCAATTACATGCATTCATTATATAAAGCAAAAAATAAATGCAAAAAAAAATGTAAATAAAGGGATCCTAGTATGGCCCCCTAATCTTTACAAACTCTTCATCTTGTCTGTTGAATCACATCTTTCAATCTTCCCATCGAACATACAATTTATTTCAACGTAGATAATAAAATTGGAAATAAATTTACAACATAGAAATAATCGGTACGCAGACCATATTGAATTACAATAGTCAATAAACAGTACGCAGACCGTATTTAAATACCTAATTGGGCCATACTAGTCACTGATAACCCTGCACTTAATTCCAATTCATATATGCATCCATTCATTTTAAAATGAATGACCCAATAACATATAAAGGCTAATTGAAACAAAATCACGTAATAAATTATCAATCAACCATACCATAATAATTAACTTAACTAATTTCTAAAATTATTAACATTATATATTTTCTTTTGTCGTATTTAGTAATTCTAAATTACTAAATAAACTAAATATATTAGTCATTCCATACCAAAGTAATTAAGTTAACTAATTTATAAAATTATTAACTTTAATTATGTTCACCTAATATTTTATTATTCTAAATCAATAAAATAAATAATTTTTAAAAATAATTAAGTAGATCCAATAAATTAATTAATAAAACTAGTTTTTATTTAATTGTAATTTCAAACATTAAAATCACAAATATTTTGTTCATATTTAATTTTAATTTCTAAAATTAAAATTTCTCCCACTCAAAAATGAAATTAATAAGAAACTAGCACACTGAGCCCAGCCCAGTCCAGCCCACTTCAGTTTTTTTTAAAAAAATTAATATTAATTTGGCAAAGTCTTGGGAAAGACGGTCTTTCCATAAGGTTATGGAAAGACGGGGTATAATTAGAATAATAAAAGGTAAAAGGTGTTAGTTGGAATATTAAAATTTTAGTATGCAACATGTAGTAGTTATAAAATTTATAACCCGGTTCATGCAACCCAAAAATTTTATCTTCATTTCTTCTAATTTACACTTTAAACCTTGGTCTTTCCCTAACTTATGGAAAGATCATCTTTTAAGAGACGGACTTTATTAATTTTTATTTTTATTTTATTGAAAAAAATATTTGAACTAACCCGATCTAGTTCAACCAAGACTAGACCAGACGGGCCAGAACTAAGCTGGGCCTCAACTAGCCTAGTTCACAGTAATGTGTCATGGCACTGATATATTAGTGAGGGTAGAAAGGTCTTTTGAGGGAGGGAACGGTAAGGGTAATTGGAGATGATTAAATAGTTGAGAAACGGGAGAAGTTAGCCAATCAGATAGTTTTTGTGTATTATAGATCACGGTTTTCCTCCTTCTCATCTCAATGCAAATCTGATTTCTTTCTCATCCAAATCCAAAACTCTCAGCTCATTCGAGCTGCAAATTACCTTTCTATTTTCTGTATTTTCTTGGATCATGAAAATTGGTATCAGAGCCTTAGATTCTCAGATTCCAATGGCAGAGAATACACGCTCGAAAGCTGTCGATTCTCAAGCAAAAGAGCTCGAGGGAAAGCTGAATGCGGCCATACAAGATCTGAAATTACAAATAGAGGAAAAGGAGGACAAACTGCAAGAATCAATCGAGAAGAACAACAGAGACATGGGGGAGATTAAGCAAAACATACAAGCAATGTTGTTATTGATGTAGAATTGGAACGAACCGCTGGCAGAACAGAGGAAGGTGGAGGAACCGGCGGAGAGCTCAAACTGCAACTCGCGAAGTCCGCAACTCGCGAAGTCCGCAACTGAGAGTTCTTGAAGAAATGGCGTACGAGTGTTTCAAATCTGAACGGGTTGAGAATTTCCCCCATTTCAGTGGCAAGAATCCAAGGGTTTGGGTGGAAAAGTTCAATCAATTGTTCTTGGCGAATTCGACTCCAAAGGCTCAAAGGTTGAAGTTGGTGGAACCCTATTTGAAGGAGCCAGCAGCAACTTGGTTTAACGCCGTTCAACTTGTAAGAGGTCTAGTTTCTTGGGAAAGTTTTGCGGAACTTCTTATCACTCAATTTGGTGTTGAAAAAATCGAAGAAAAATGGAAAATGGTGGCCGAAGATTATGAGTTTTCAAAATTTCGGGTTGCAGTTGAAGATAAAGGTAATTTGGTTACCTCTGTGAAATATGAGTTGGCAGAAGATTACGTTTTTTCTGAAATATGGACAACATCTGAATCTGAGGAATCTATGAACGTTGCAAACGAGCTGATGGATGAGATCGATGAATTGCGGATGCAAGAGGAGAAAGGTGATATCTCGTCTACTCTACATTCTCAATCCAAGGTAACTCTGTTTTCAGTTTTTTGTGGTAGGAATTCTAGGAAGTGGCTCAAGGAAAGTGATGAACTCTTTAGAAGTTTTCGGATTAAGTTCTTGGAAGATGAACGGTTGGACATTGTGAAGCCACATTTTGCAAATGGAACTGAACGTTGGATTGAATCTTTTCTTTATGTTGGGATAATTTGGGGAAACTCATGGGAAAGGTTTTCAACTCAACTGATAGAAACTTTCGAAGCCAATGAAAGTGACGAAGAATGGCAACCTCCAAGTTTTGATCAAACTATTGAGAAAATTAAACATCTTAGCAAGATGTGGGAAGTAAAAAGAATGTCGTTGGTAGTCGATGAAGTCAGTTGCATTATTGGGGGAGATGAAAATATTGAGACTTCTGAAAATTTATGTTTGATGGAGTTTGTGGAGACAAAACAGAGTTCAGATGCTCTTGATGAGCTTGGTAATGTTCCAAAAAGTATCTTAGTTGATGCGAGTGTTATGCGGAATGGAGAAAGAACAGAAAGTATGAACGAAAATAACAAGACACAAGATTTACGTGGTTCACCAATTTGGCTACATCCACGGGAGACGGATTCACTATAATAGGTAGCAGGTAACAGATGCCAAGAAATTGGCCAGATTTCTACCTATCTAAGTGCAGAACAGAATTAATGTTTACAGAGAGAAGAGAGACACTTTATATATTGTCTCCACTAAACCCTAACAAACTGGGATTGGAACAAAACACAATTCGGCCCAAATCAACATCAGTCCAAATTGGAATTGGAATTATATTCTTATCATAATTGTAGATGTAGTTGTATTCCAGGCCAGGGTCGCAGAAGCGGCTATTACAGTATTCAAGGCATACCAACAAATTTCCACCTTGACTTGAATCCTCAAAGTAGAAAACTCCAGATGCACCATTACATTGCCAGATGAGTAGACTTCGCCCTCCACTCCCGGGACTGCCCATAGAGCACCTAATCAGCTCTGATGTTCAGCAAGTCCAAACAATGTTGAAACTTGCTATGTGGAACAAGTTTGGTGAACATATCAGCGGGGTTGTCAGCAGTTCCCACTTTCTTCACCCTGATTCTCCTCTCACTCCTCAAGAAATGATATCTGACATCAATATGCTTGGTCCTCTCATGATGGACCTGATCCTTGGCTATGCAGATTGCACTCAAACTGTCACAGTACACAGTAGCCTGATCATGATGTAGACCAAGATCACTAACTAGCCTTTTCATCCATATTCCCTCCTTTGCAGCCTCTGTCAGAGCCATGTACTCTGCTTCCGTAGTAGACAATGTCACTGTAGGTTGCAAAGTCGCCTTCCAACTAACCACAGAACCTCCCAAACTGAATACATAACCAGTCATCGATCTCCTCGTGTCAACATCACCAGCATAATCAGAATCAGAGTAGCCTGTAACTAAGCACTCGGTATCACCTCCATAAATGAGACCCACATCAGACGTACCTCTAAGATACCTGAAAATCCTCTTCACAGCTTGCCAATGTTCCTTTCCCGGTTGCCCCATGAACCTGCTCACAACACTGACTGCCTGTGCTAAATCTGGCCTCGTACAAACCATAGCATACATCAAACTCCCTACCGCGCTGGCATAAGGAACCCGAGACATATACTCCTTCCTCGTCTGACTGAGGAGCAAACATAGTGGTGAGATGAATATTTGCAGCACTAGGAGTGTCTATAGGCTTGGCTGTAGACATGCCAAACCTAGCCAACACTTTCTGAATGTAGCCTTTCTGTGACAAGAAAAGCTTCCGGTGACTTCGATCCCTAAGAATCTCCATTCCTAGTATCTTCCGAGCTGCACCCAGATCCTTCATCTCAAACTCAGCACTAAGAAGTCCTTTCAACTTCTGAATCTCGTGCTTACTCTTTGCGGCTACCAGCATGTCATCTACATAAAGCACCAGATAGATGAACGACCCATCTCTCAACCTGCTGTAGTAGACACAACAGTCATAAGCACACCTCGTATATCCCAGCTGAAGCATGTAACTGTCAAACTTCTTGTACCACTGCCTCGGAGACTGCTTAAGTCCATACAAAGACTTCTTCAACTTGCAAACATACTTTTCCTTGCTAGGAACCTGGAAACCATCTGGCTGAGTCATGTATATCTCTTCCTCCAACTCTCCATGTAGAAAAGCGGTCTTCACATCAAGTTGTTCAAGCTCCAAATCCCGATGTGTCACTATAACTAGCAACACCCTGATGGAAGTGTGTCTGACCACTGGTGAGAAAATCTCATTGTAATCTACTCCCTCTCTCTGACTGAAACCTCTAGCAACAACTCTAGCCTTGTACTTGACTCCCTATGTAGGTGATATCCCTTCCTTTTTCTTGAAAACCCATTTGCAAGTGATAACCTTTCTCCCTTGAGGCTGTTGAACCAAATCCCATGTCTGATTCTTCTGAAGAGACTCCATCTCGTCTCCTATTGCAGCAAGCCATTTGTCAGCATCAGTACCTGAAACAACTTCTCTGTAGGTGGATGGCTCATGAGTATCCACCTCCTCGACAACCTGTAGTGCATAACCCACCATATCCTCAAACACATAGCTCTTTGGCGCCCCAACTCCAACCCTCCTGGGTCGGTCCCGAGTTAAACTGCGGACTGTAGCTCCTGATGGTTGAGGATCTGGTGGTGGAGATTCCGGTATCTCAGATTCTGTCTGTGACTCTTGATTCACCTCAAATTGTTCCAATCTATTTTCACCTTGAGTGACTTCAAGCTCCACCTGTTTATCAACTCCACTAGTTTCTGGCACAACTGTGGGCTTCACCATAGATCTAAGCAAAGAATTTTCATCAAAGACAACGTCCCTGCTCAGAATAACCCTCTTCTCAGATGGAGACCATATCCTGGAGCCTTTAACTCCATCTCCATAACCCACAAAGATACCCTTCTTGGCTCGGGGCTCCAACTTACCATCACTAACATGATAATAAGATGTACAACCAAAAACTTTTAACTTGGAGTAATCAACAACTTTACCTGACTACAACTCCATAGGTATTTTGCACTCTATACCTGTGTGAGGCCCGCGGTTGATCAGGTAACAAGCTGTACTCACCGCCTCTACCCAGAATCTCGTTTCCAAACCAGCATTAGAGAGCATGCACCTCGCTCTCGTCAGCAATGTCTGATTCATCCGCTCAGCTACGCCATTCTGCTGTGGCGTATTCCTGACTGTATGATGACGAGCAATCCCTTCATCCCTACAAAACTGATCAAACTCAGACGAGCAGAATTCCAGCCCATTATCAGTTCGAAGCCTCTTGATCTTCTTCCCGGTCTGATTCTCCACCAAAGCTTTCCACTCCTTGAACTTCGAGAAAGCTTCACTCTTATGTTTCATCATGATAACCCAAGTCATCCTTGAGTAATCATCAATCAGAGAAACAAAGTACCTGTGACCTCCCAGTGACTCAACTCGGGAAGGTCCCCAACAATCAGAATGGATGTAATCCAATGTGCCCTTTGTTCTATGAATCGCCTTAGGAAACTTGCTGCGGTGATGCTTCCCAAAGACGCAATGCTCACAGAAGTCCAAGCTCTTGATCTTGTGGCCACCAAGAAGATCATACTTCGACAGAATCTGCATCCCTCTTTCACCCATGTGACCAAGCCTCATATGCCATAACTTAGTCATATCATCCTGGTGAACCTCCGAAGATGCAACATTAACAGAATCCATAACCGTGGAACCTTGTAGAAAATACAAAGTACCATGCAGAACACCTTTCAGAACCAGCCTAGAACCTTTGCAGACACACAGAACTCCATCACTCCTTGAGTAGACGAAACCCTTTCTATCCAACGTAGGAAGAGAAATTAGATTCGTTGTCATTGATGGAACATGCCTGACATCGTTCAAAGTACAGAAACTACCATCATGCGTCCTGATCTTGATTGAACCAGTCCCAACTACCTTGCACGCAACACCATTTGCCGTAGTAATGATGCCCTCAGCTTGCTCATAAGTTGAGAAATAATCTCTCCTTGGGCATACATGGTAAGATGCCCCAGAATCAAGAAACCACGCATTAGAATGATTATTTTGCCCAGTAACAGCTAGAGCAAAATCATCTTCAGAACTGAAATCCCCTTCAGCCACAGCAGCAGTACCAGATGTACTCCCAGATTTACTCCCGGATTTACTAGCCTTCTTCGGACACTCCTTTTTCCAATGCCCCTTCTCCTTACAGTAGTTACAAACATCATTGGCCTTGGGACCCTTTGAAGATGACTTCTTGCCCTTCTTCTTATTGCCGGTTTCCTTGCCTTTTGTGTTTCCGTTACTAGCAAACAAGCCAGTGGCCTAACTTTCTGTACCTGTATTGTTTGCCTTATGTCGCAACTCTCTACTATGGAGAGAGGATCTTACTTCCTCAAGAGACACAGAATCTTTACCAACAATAAATGACTGAACAAAATTCTCATACGAAATTGGTAAAGAAACTAGCAAAATCAAAGCAGCATCTTCATCTTCAATTTTCACATCTATATTTTGCAATTCTAATAACAAAGTATTCAATTGCTCTAGATGGTCTCTGAGTTGTGTACCTTCCTGCATTCGGAGACCGAAGAGGCGTTGTTTCAGAAGCAACTTGTTGGTTAGAGATTTTGTCATATACAAACTCTCCAACTTCAGCCACAGTTGTGCAACAGTCTCCTGATCTGAGACCTCGGTGATGATTTCGTCCGCGAGACACAACATAATCGTCGAGTGTGCCTTTTCTTCCAGACTCACAACATCGCCAGAACTGCTCGCGAAATCCTTCGTCAGCGGAGTCCACAAACCTTGCTGTTTCAGCAAAGCTCGCATCTTGATCTGCCATAAACTGAAACTGTTTCTCCCGGTAAACTTGTCGATCTTCACGTTCAACCCAGACATCTTTCTCCCCGATCAGCCCCGATCTGATGAGCCCAGAATCCGATACACCCACTACGGATCTCACCGGAAAAGGAAACCGCTCTGATACCAGTTTGTTGTGCGGAATGGAGAAAGAACAGAAAGTATGAACGAAAATAACAAGACACAAGATTTACGTGGTTCACCAATTTGGCTACATCCACGGGAGACGGATTCACTATAATAGGTAGCAGGTAACAGATGCCAAGAAATTGGCCAGATTTCTACCTATCTAAGTGCAGAACAGAATTAATGTTTACAGAGAGAAGAGAGACACTTTATATATTGTCTCCACTAAACCCTAACAAACTGGGATTGGAACAAAACACAATTCGGCCCAAATCAACATCAGTCCAAATTGGAATTGGAATTATATTCTTATCATAATTGTAGATGTAGTTGTATTCCAGGCCAGGGTCGCAGAAGAGGCTATTACAGTATTCCAGGCATACCAACAGCGAGTTTCTCAGATCCTTTCCAGTCTCATATGGTTGAGATTAGAGAAGGTTTTAGACTTCGGCATATGGATGTAGTAAATAACAAACCTGTCCAAAATGACCAGGACTTTTGTTCATCGGAGAAAGGTAAGCTATCTAAGGTGGCATGTTCAGAGGGAGGTTTTGAAACAAACTCATTTTCCACAGAGGCTTCTGGTAGTGTTAGACCTTTTCAAAAGAGTTTTGAGGAAATTTCGTTCAACATCTTCGGCGACAAGCAATCATATTCTCCAATTACTACACTGCCAGAAATTAAGTTGGGGAACTGCTTTGAAGATATTTCTGATGGTTACAGAGGCCAGGGTGCAGAATTAATCGTTGAAATATTGGATGCCTTGAGTCGAAGTTGTGATTGTAGCATGGTTCTGGTAGACAAAGGAAACCTTTTGTCTATATTGAAAATAAAAGACAAGGAATTCAAAATGACTAGAGATAAAACAACTCAAGTTAATGATAGTTTTGGATCGTGGGTTAAATGGGTAACCAGTTTTAGAGGAGGCACTAATATTAGTGTGCTTGTTAGACTAAATCAGACTCCTGATTAGATTATAATTTATTCTGATTAGAGTTCCTTCCTTATTATACCTCTATTGTACTCTCTATATATTTAGATATCAATAATACAATTCACTACGGCAAATCATTCTATCATGGTATCAGAGCAGGTTCTGATCCTGAATCATTAATCATAAATTTATTCTAAATTCTCCGGTCAATTTCCGGCAATTTTCGACAACTCCCGGTAGTGTTCTCCGTTCGTCGGCGGTGTCAGATTCTTCAGATTCTTCGTTCGTCGGCGGTGTCAGATTCCCGGCCCCAAGCTCCTTCGGCCGTCTCAAGACCGAAGTTTCATCTCGGCCGCATCCTGTCGGCGTTCATCTTCGCCGGCAAAAATCTCGTCCGAATCTCGTCCGATCGGCGTTCTCCGGCGTCACCAGAGCAAAGCTTACAGCGGTCAATTCATCTCCGCCGCTCTGTCCATCTCCGCCGCTCTGTCCATCTCCGCCGTCTGCGTCTGGAAACCGTCCATCATCGGCCAGATTCATCGGCCCAAAATCGCCTGCGTCATCGCCTGCATCAGCGCCTGCGTCAGCATCTGCGTCAGCTCCGCGTCCAAACTTCACGCAGCCTCCTAGCGCGTGTTGCCACGCGCCCGCAGTTTTGCCTTGGGCCTTGCACGCAGCTGTCTTCCAGTGATACTCCAGCTCACTTCCAGCTTCATTATGGTTTATTTGGCACCTTTTTCTAGGGCAGATGGTTCTGCTAATTGGATTGCAGACAAAGTTTTGTTTCAGGCCAATGATAATGGTCTCAATCATCAGTGGATTATTGACTCAGGCGCTACATCTCATATCACTGCTCGCACCAGTCATCTTGATCAGGTACAACGTTATCGTGGTTCTGATTCTATTCTTATTGGAAATGGTGAATCATTATCTATTTCTCACATCGGTCAATGTCATTTATCTGGTTTCTCTGTTAATGATGTCCTTGTGGTCCCTAAGATTACTAGAAGTTTATTGTCCATTAG
This sequence comes from Rubia yunnanensis, assembly GCA_037428765.1. Classification (NCBI taxonomy): domain Eukaryota; kingdom Viridiplantae; phylum Streptophyta; class Magnoliopsida; order Gentianales; family Rubiaceae; genus Rubia; species Rubia yunnanensis. The sequence continues at coordinate 117,324,526 of CM075064.1, read as the reverse complement.
TAAGCTTACTCGTGACTTACCTGTTCGTGTTATATTTGACGCCGATGCATTTTCCATTGAGCACAAGATTACAGGGACGATAATTGGTAAAGGCCGTCATAAGTCTGGTCTTTATTTTCTTGAGACTGGTGATTCCAGTTTTTTAGGCGAACTACGCTCTACAAAGCTTCATGCTTCTTTTGAGCAGTGGCACTCTCGCCTTGGTCATGTGTCTCATGATACTGTTCAATTATTGAATCGACGGGGCCTTATTTCTGTCACTTCGGCTATGCCTGCACCTGTCAGTTGCTCTCCTTGTCAGATGGCCAAGAGTAGCCGTTTGCCCTTTTCCCCTAGTGACAAGCGCGCTACTGGTTTATTGGATAAAGTACATTGTGATTTGTGGGGACCAGCTCCTGTTTTATCTGTCGATGGTTTCTCTTATTATGCCGTCTTCATTGATGATTTTTCGCGATTCACATGGTTTCTTCCGATGCGGCATAAGTCGGATTTCTATGACACTTTTATCCAGTTTCAGAAATTCGTTGAGAATCAGTTTTCTGCCAGGGTTAAAAATTTTCAGACCGATGGTGGCACCGAGTTTACTAATCACCGACTTCAGACTCATCTCATATCATGTGGCATTCATCATCAGATGTCCTCGCCTTATACACCTGCTCAGAATGGCCGGGCCGAGCGGAAGCATCGTCACATCACAGAGACTGGTCTTGCCATGCTTTTTCACTCTTCTGTGCCGCACTGTTATTGGGTGGAAGCTTTCTCCTCTGCGGTTTACATTATTAACCGTTTGCCTAGTTCAGTTATGAGTGGCAAATCCCCTTTTGAGGTTGTTTTTGGTCATGTGCCTGACTATACCCTTTTTCACCCGTTTGGTTGCCGTGCATTTCCATGTCTGCGTGCCACTGCTACTGATAAGTTTGCACCCCGATCCATTCCCTGTGTTTTTATTGGCTATAGCCCTCGTCACAAGGGCTTCCAGTGTCTCGACCAGACGTCTGGGCGCATCTATATCTCTCGCCATGTTCGTTTTGATGAAACTTTCTTCCCTTATGTCTCAGCTTCCACGGACAGTCGTTCGATTTCAGATCTGGAGATTTCATCATTTTTTGATGGAACTGTTACTTCATCAGCCGGGGCCACCACGCCTGTGTCTATGTCTGTTCCAGCTGCCCCTCCTTCACCACCATCTTCCATCTGGACGGCCGACCTGGACCCGGCTCCTCGTCAAACGCCTACCAGATCTCAGCCGCTGGCCAGCACTCCTCAGCCACCGTCTCAGCCACCGGCCACCACGTCTCAACCTGTATCGACTATTCTTTCTCCGGTGACTTCCGACGACCACTCTCCGGTCAGCACAGCTCGATCTTCCTCCGTGTCATCAGCTGGTTCGACTCCTCCAGATTCGCCGCCCCAGCTTCATACTCATCGGATGGCCACTCGGTCTTCTACTGGTGCCATTCAGCGGCGGGATTATTCGGATATTATTGCTCATGGTCTCACTGCTGCACTCCTCTCTCAGACAGAACCCACTGATTATCGCACTGCTCTTCAGGATCCAGCCTGGGTTTCAGCCATGGATGATGAGATGGATGCTCTCCGTGGTCAGCACACTTGGGATTTGGTGCCTCGACCTTCAAATGTCAACATTGTTGGCTCCAAATGGGTCTATCGGCTCAAGTATCGACCAGATGGCACTATTGAGCGTCATAAAGCTAGACTTGTGGCGCAGGGTTTCTCGCAGATTCCAGGTTTTGATTTTGACCACACTTTCAGTCCTGTGGTCAAAGCCTCCACTGTTAGGCACCAGTGGGAAGCCTCCACTGGTGCCATACTGGTGCCTGGCCACTTCATCAGTTGGATGTCAAGAATGCTTTCCTTAATGGTGTTCTTGATGTTCCTGTCTACATGAAGCAGCCCGTTGGTTATCAGGATTCTGTCCATCCAGACTATGTTTGTCGTTTGAAAAAGGCCATTTATGGTCTTAAGCAGGCTCCCCGGGCTTGGTTCCAGCGATTCAGCAGTTATCTGACACAGCTTGGTTTTCGGTGCAGCTCAGCTGATACTTCTTTGTTCGTCCTTTCGAGAGGGTCGTCATTACTGTACCTACTTGTGTATGTGGACGATATCATTCTTACAGGCAATAACTCGACTCTTCTTCGCCAGTTCATTGATCGGACACACAGGGAGTTTGCGATCAAGGATCTTGGTGCTCTTCATTACTTTCTTGGTCTTGAAGTCTCGCCTACCTCCTCAGGATTACTGCTTGGCCAAGCAAAGTATGCTCGGGATATTTTGAATCGGGCCGGTATGTCTGATGCGGCACCAGTTTCTACTCCATTTGTTGCTGGTTCTCAGCTTCACAGCTCTACCAGTCCTCCATTTCGGGATCCTACACTTTATCGTTCTCTTGTTGGTGCCCTCCAGTATCTCACCATCTCTCGCCCAGATTTGGCATTCTCGGTCAACACGGTGAGTCAGTATCTTCAGGATCCTAGAGATGACCATTTTGCTGCTGTGACTCGGATTTTGCGATATGTCCGTGGCACTCTTCATTTTGGTCTTCGATTTTGCTCAGCTAGTACTTCTGATGTGTTAGGATACTCTGATGCTGATTGGGCTCGCTGTCTGGAGACTCGTCGATCCACTTATGGTTATGCGGTTTTTCTTGGTGGGAATCTGGTTTCTTGGAGTGCCAAGAAACAGCCCACTGTTTCTCGCTCTAGCACTGAGTCTGAATACCGTGCTCTTGCCAACACTGCCTCGGAAGTGGTTTGGCTCACTCATTTGCTTCGTGATCTTCGGGTTCCACTTTCTGGTTCTCCCCTGTTGTTATGCGACAATAGTAGTGCTATCTTCTTGGCTCAGAATCCAGTGGCGCACAAGCGGGCGAAGCACATCGACATCGACTATCATTTTGTTCGTGAGTTGGTGACATCCGGAAAGCTGCGCGTTGCTCATGTTCCGACTTCTCTTCAGATTGCAGACATTTTCACCAAGGGGCTCTCTCGTCCGCTGTTCGAGTTCTTCAGGTCCAAGCTGTGCGTCGGCGAGCATCCGACGCTTCGCTTGAGGGGGGGTGTTAGACTAAATCAGACTCCTGATTAGATTATAATTTATTCTGATTAGAGTTCCTTCCTTATTATACCTCTATTGTACTCTCTATATATTTAGATATCAATAATACAATTCACTACGGCAAATCATTCTATCAGTGCTATTGAGTAACTTGGTATATGTGTCTATGGTATCTGTTCATGAAACTATCCTAGTTATTTCATCGAATCTTCAACCCGGCATGGTTTTTGTGATTGGCAACGAGGATGGGATAATTCAGAGAAAAAGGAAACTGGAAGTTCTTAGACTGGTGTGGATCAGAAAGAGAGATTTATTGGGTGATGTGAGGAGTATTTTGGAATCTGCAAAGCGTTTTAATCCCGTCGTTATTTGGATGTTTTATGGAAGTTCATGTAGTGTTGCGGGTTTTGAAGAAATGGATATTGTTAGAGATCCATGTGAAGCTGAATGTTTTTCTAAACTTCCACTGAATTTGTCACTTATGCATCAGTTTTACAAACTTCCAGAGGAAATTATAAGTGACAAATGTTATAAGAATCTGCTTGATACTCTTGGAGCTTTTGAGCATCTCTACAGAATCATCTACATTCAAGTCATGAAAATTCCAAAACCATGGAATGAATTTGTTACTACATTCAGAGGAGGGACAAAGGTCTACAATGCTCAAGTAATTTTTGTAGGCTTGTCCTATTTCCTGGCTCCAATATTAGAATTGAAGAATGGCATTGCAATTGGAAAATCAGAAAAAACTTTCAAGCACGTTTGCTTTGATTATCCTGGCAGCTTACTTGACAACAATGGGAGCTTACTTTACTTGACAACAACGGGGGATTCTACTTGAGTATAAGGCTAATTTCAAGAAGGAACAGGATTGTTTCGATCTCGTTGCTATATTGCTCTGGGGTGTTTGAAAGGTACAAGAGGGAATACACCTTAAAACAAGATAAGGCTACAGATTTTTTTCTATATTACCCATATTCTTCAGTTCTCCACGGCTAGCTTCATCAATAACAGAGAAACTTCATGTTGGCTTGGTTGACATGGATGCCACGTTCATGGAATCTTCAAGTGGAAATATCTTAAAAGTTGTCATATACAAAGAAGAGCTTGCAAATGGGTATGCGAAATATACCATGCGAGAGAGGACTGATATTGATACATCTATTCTGCATTGGCCAGTCTCGAAATGGACTAAACAAAATGATCAGACTATGGTTTGGTTGATAGCATGGAAATGGATACACAGGCTGGAAAGCCCTTCAAGCTTCATTTTGGTGGGATCAAGCAGGGAATACTGATGATTAGTCTGATTGGAAAAAAACCAAGTGTAGCAAATGCTTGGAAAAACACTCAAAAAGAATTCAGAAATGTTGCATCTGCTAAGAACTACAAGGCTTTATTTTGGCTTCCAGGAATTCAATTAGGTGTGCTGATTATGGTCAAGCTTGAGGACAAGCTTCATTTTAAGGGGAAGGAATTGTCATGGCACTGGTATATTAGTGAGGGTAGAAAGGTCTTTTGAGGGAGGGAACGGTAAGGGTAATTGGAGATGATTAAATAGTTGAGAAACGGGAGAAGTTAGGCATCGAATAGTTTTTGTGTATTACAGATCACGGTTTTCCTCCTTCTCATCTCAATGCAAATCTGATTTCTTTCTCATCCAAATCCAAAACTCTCAGCTCATTCGAGCTGCAAATTACCTTTCTATTTTCTGTATTTTCTTGGATCATGACACAATGAATGAGAAATAGGCCTAGCCTATTAATTCATCAATTTGGCCCAGCCAAATTAATTCCGAACCCAACAAAAATAAATCTAACCTAGGGTTTACTGCCAGGGCCTTGCCGCCAGTGCCCAGCGACGTCATTTCCTTGCGGCGGCGGCGCTATATACCCGCCAGTGAACAGTAATTCATGCGTGTGAACAGTACCAATAATGTTGTTCAAAAATTTGTATAAATTTTTTCCCTGCGTGGGTTTCAAATCAAATTAAATAATCTAATAATTAATTTGATTAAAACATGAACACAAATCTAAACATCATACTATTCAATTCACATATTGTGTAGATTAAACTAAAACATGCAAGATGCTCTGATACCACTGTTGGGTATTGATTAAATTTAATTTGCGGAATATCGATAACCATATTCAAGATCTCGTGCATGCATTCAATTTGAATCTATTTAATGGTTTAGATTGCCTATAGCGTGCAGAGAAACGTTTAACTACGGAGAAGAGAATCTCAGATGTGATCCCTATACACGTATCCACATAGCATGATCAGACCGCCTACGCCGTTGTCAGCTTAGAACAGACCAACAAGCAAAGACAACCACACTTGTCTTCCTTCTTCTCTTTTATGGCTAGGTTGGTTATATTAGAATGGTAGGTCTCTGCCGTCAGGAAAAGCCAGGTTCAAAAGTTTGTCGTACTATTTATTCTGTAAAGTATCTATTTATACAGAATAAACAAGACAGTAAACCTTAATCATAAGTCAATCTGAGCCTAGCCCAATTGAACTTAATGAGTTCTAAATTCATTTCTCATATTATTATTATCTGGGCTCTAAGCCTAATAGCTATCTTTTTTTATCTAATTACATGCTTTGTGTGTGACCCTATAGGTTCATTCATAATTAGCTGCAAGCCCAATATAATTGCTGCTACCTGATCGAAAGCGGTTTCCAGCTAAACATTCCAATCACTCAAAATAACTGATTTAATTATCTCCGTAATTGATCCTCCAACTATATTATGGAAAATGAACATTGACTGAATGACACTCTTCCAACAGAGTTTGTATAGGAGGATAGGCCATTTTATAAGCGGAAAATAGTATCAGTTTGGAGATATTAATGAAAGTTATACATTCCAAAAATAAAAATCGGTCAAATGTAAATAAAGGTTTGTATAATCAAATTACTGACCAATTTTTAGTGTTATAAACTTAAATTCTTGTGTGATTCTTTGTTGGTAAAATAGATTTGTAGGGTTTAAATTTATTATTTATTTTCCGCAACAATTTTCTAGTCAAAATTTCTATGAAATTTTTTCTTAAATGTCCTATAAAAGATTCTATCTCTATGTTTTTTTAAAAAAATGAATTTCTTCTATGAGCATGAATTAAAAGAATTTCAACCCGACTCATTTATGACCTGGTATAAAATAAATTGAAATGAGTCATATCCATACCTTTTATAATGAGAAAATGTCCACAATGGTACCCGCTTTTAAGTGAAATTCATAGTTTGGTACATGATTTTTAAAATTGTTCCAAAGAGGTACCCATTTTTTCATTAATGCCCAAAAAGGTTCTTTTTAATTAAAATTGGGTACCACTATGGCACAATTTAGATCCAAATTGGTACCCACTTTTAGCTTAAAGGTACCATTTTAAGACATAAACGAAAAAGTGGGACCAGTAAAGGACAAATTCAATATTTAGGTACAAAACTATTAATTTCGATTAAAAGTGGGTACCATTTCGGACAATCTCTCCTTTTATAATTAACACCGTAATGTAATATGTATTCAGCTTGTGTACCCATTTATCGCTCTGTTAAGCATTGATTTCAAATAGTTTTTTTTTTGAAAATCAAATTTTATAGTTTTCAATGGATTGAAATCCACAATTTGAGTGATATTTTCTTATCCGTTAATTGAGCAAATTTTGACTTAATTCGTTGATGACCCGATATAAAATGAGCTTTGATGAGTCACATTTGTAACTTTTAACTACTAGTATTACCAAACTTGAATTCAAACCCGTCAACGTCCCGCCCTATGCACATATATTTCAAATAAATTAAAAAAATTTTAGGTGATTTTTTAAATTTTAATTGTTTATTCTAAATAATTATACTCCCTCCGTCCCAGCTATTTTTGCACTTGTCACTATTTATTTAGTCAAACTTTATTACTTAGAAAAGTAAATTTCAAGTAATGGATAAAATAATATATTATCATATGTGATATCATTAGAATTGTGTTAACATATATTTTTATAATATTATTTTTTCATCATTTTTAAATATGCACAATTAAATATGTTAATGGTCAAAATTAGTTCTGGTCAATCTGAAAAAGTTAAAATTACAGAAATAGCTGGGATGGAGGGAGTAAGCCTTCTTTATTTTACGGGTTGAGCACATTGTTTCACTATTATAAAAAAACACACCTTTGCCTCTAGATCATTTAGCATGACAAAGTCTATGACTGACACAGTCCGTGCACAACATAGTCTGCTCATAACTCTTCTACGGAACAATCATACTTTTCTCCTATACATTTGACTATTCAATTTGGATTATTTAGGTGTTTAAAAATTTATTATTTTGAGGAATGACGACAAACTCCCACAAAATCAATGACTTCGGAGCTCTATACGTTAGATCTAAAATTCTTCTCTGACCCTTTCTCCCTTTTCTTTGACACTTACACTGAAACGTATAATATTGTACTGTCGGCTTACATTGAATTAGTGTCGGGAAAAGGGGGAAAATTCTACAAAATTGGAAGATCTAAACTTTTTGAATTTTTCGCTAACCGTCCGATCAAATTAAAATTATACACTGTCTAATAAATTGTTCCAAAAATAATTTTACATTTTCCCCATACATTCATAATGAAACTATGTTCATTTTTATATATTGATTTTATGAAAATAAATCATTCTTTTCCTGAATTTCAATTTTTATGAATTATAATATAAATAAAAAGCATATTATAATATATAAAATAACACATTTAGTATATACTACATTTATCAGATACTTAATCACTAAAAGCATACAATACAAATTATAATTATTATATATAGCAAAGGTAAATAAAGAAAAGTTATCCAAAAATGATCTACATCTCAACCATATCAATGAAACATGTTTTTTTTTCCCTTTATTTTTTCTGAATTTCATTTTACGTGTAATGATATGGGGACGATGAGTTTAAATGTGCAAGTTCTGTGATTTTTGATCTGTGAATTGAGATAGTTTTGACCCAACTCCTTTATGACCAAAAATAAAATGAATTAATTAATACTATCATTGAATTTTATTCAGCCTATCTGCTCATTCAACGCACATCCTATGCACATTGATTTTTAGTAAATTTTAAAATATTTAGGTAGTTTTTTTTCTGTTTTTAACTATAAGTAAATTTAAACCTTTTTTATTTTATGGGCTCAACATATTTTTCTGTTTGCTATAAAAGATTCTTTCTCTATGCTTATTTTGCATTTAAAAAAGAATTTCTTTTATGTGTGTGAATTAAACTATTAAAATATTTTGCGTACTCAATATCATTTTCTTATTCAGGTAAAAAAGCTTATACACAATAATAAAAAATATATCAGGTACATTTAATGTGTTTAACTAATTCAACATAATGAATTTGTACGGTAAACAACTGTCGTTGTCTATTTTATTTGGTATATTTGACTATTGACCGTCAAATTATTTTAATATTCCACATACAATTGTTGTGTACGGTCATTTGTTTATTCAAAATGTGATTGGCAGACAGTTACTAAAAATTGAAAGGTCATATTTAAATACAACAATTCATTAGGTGAAATTCGATCTTAACTTTGACTGTCAAATGAATATCATAAACATCATAATTAAAACTAATCTAATCTGTTAGTATTTCATATTTTATACTTTAGCTAAAAACCAACAAGAATGTCCATGAAAACGTCAAGAAAAACTAGTATCTAATATAAACGTTCTTGTTATATCATAAATAAAATAATTTATAAAAGGGCAAAATAATATTTTTTCAAATAAACTCCTTTATGAACAGAAATAAAATTAATTGAAATGAGTTAATTACTACTATCATAACTTTTATTCAGCCTATCTTCCCGTTCACTGCCCATCCTATGCACAACGGTTTTCAATAAAATTTAAAATATTTAGATTTTTTTGTTTTTAATTAAATATTATAAATAAATTTAAACCTCTTGTATTGTATGGGGACATCGTGTTGTTTCCTCTACTATAAATACACCTTTTACCTCTATCAATATCGGTCAAATGTAAATAAAGGTTTGGATAATCAAATTACTGACCAACTTTTAGTGTTATAAACTTAATTTCTTGTGTGATTCTTTGTTAGTAATATTCATTTGTAGGGTTTAAATTTATTATTTATTTTCTGCAACAATTTTCTAGTAAATATTTCTATGAAAATTCTTCTTCCGTTTGCTAAAAGATTTGTCTCTATGCTTATTTTTCATTAAAAAATGAATTCCTTTTATGTGATTGAATTAAAGGAATTTCAACCTGACTCATTTATGATCCGATATAAAATAAATTGGAATGAGTCATATCCATACCTTTTATAAATAGCACTATAATCCAATCTGATATGAATCTCCTTGCGAATACTCTGGATTGTGGAATTTTTGATAACTTCTTGACTACAATTATGGGAATCTTGCAAACCATAAGAGGTGCACGAATTAATCACCAACTAGCCCTCGAGATTGACTCTCAATTCAATTTTTTTCCACAAGCTAGCCCGCATGATTAGCTAACAAATTGGACAAATCACCCACTAACTAGTCCGCATGATTAGTTCACAATGGGCATTGATACTTAATTAGCCCGTAAGATTAAGCAACAACGAAAAATGCTAGCAAGCAAAGAGTATAAACTCGAAAGTCTGAATTTTTTATTAATAATAACGTATAAAATTTCATGGATGGCCTCCCCTATTTATAGGGTATAATTCAGCCACTCAGAAATACAAACAGAGCGGGATTTAGTAATTCCCATTAGAGACCGAAAAGAATTATGACAGATTTAAGAAGGTAAAACCCTATCTAACTAAAATACCTAAAATAAAATGAGTATATATGGCCAAAATTTATTCAAACTAATATTAAATAAATATTTCCTTATCTAATCTTACCAAATCTAATTCTAATAAGAATAAAATGGAATATGCTAAACTCTAATGGATAGATTTTGAATGTAAGCTCTTCAAAGCCCACATGGCGAGGTCATCATCAAAAATGCAAAATGAAATAATTTTACAATAGTTTACGGTGATCACACTACCTCATTAATAACCCGGTGGGAAAAATGAGTATAGTGTTATTCATGATGTCTTTAGTTTCTCGACACTCTTTAACATTAAATCCAAGATGTCGATTATGACTCTTTTTTCAATTCTTCATTATAAAATTAATCAATCAAAGCATTTAAAACATCATCTCTAACCTTTGTCCTTGACCTAGTCATAGGTCCCACTATGTCACTTAGAGGATCCCGAACATAACCTTTAAATGTATGATCAAGTCGTAGAATGTCTTCATCTATGTGGTAGTAATCTTGGCATCTACATCATTCCCTCAGTGGTCAAAAGGTTTTGCCCTCGAAACCGAATCGTCTTCAAAGGTAAATGGAGATAAATCAACAACATTGAAAGTAGAACTAACACCATAGTCTCCTGGCAAAACAATCTTGTAAGCAATTTTGTTCACACGTGCCACCACTTGGAAAGGACCATATCCACGCTGACTCAACTTAGACTTCCAAGCATTTTGAAACCTCTCTTTCCACAGATGCACCCAGACCCAATCACCTTTATGGAATCTCACCAATTTTTGGCCATGATTGGTTATGTCAGCATTCTGTGCATTTGCCCGTTCAATCTTCAAGCGCACTTTTTCATGTAATTGCTTCACAAAACCAGCCTTCTTCTCTCCATCACGGTTTCTAACCTTTTTAAAACTCAAATGAAGTAAACCAAGAGGTGTAGTAGGTAGAAAACCATAAACAATTTCAAATGGAGGTAAAGAAGTAGTAGAATGAACAATGCGGTATAAGCAAACTCTACTATCAGAATGCATGCTTCCCAATTCTTCAAGTTCTTCTAGACTAGAGCATGTATGAGGGTGCCTAGTGTTCTATTTGTAACCCCTGTTTGTCCATCAGTTTGAGGATGACTGGCAGTAGAAAATAACAACTTTGTCTCTAACTTGCGCCACAAGGTATTCCATAACTAGGATAAAAATTTAACATCACGATAAAAAACAATGGATGCCAAAATGCCATGGAGCTGAAGCACTTCTTTCAGAAATAAATCTGCAACATGCTTTATATAATATCTCTTCCTACAAGGATAAAGTGTGCCATTTTCAAAAATCTATCCACAACCACAAATATAGAATCATAACCTGATTGAGAACGTGGTAAACCGAGGACAAAAACCATGGAAATATTAACCAAGGATGTGTAGGAACAGGTAAGTGTGTATATAAACCGCGAGGCTTAGTTTTTTTATTTCGCCTTCAAGCAATCAATATAATTCCTATAAATCCTATCAACAGAAAGTGCCATTTTTGGCCAGTAGAAGTGTTCTCGCAATAAATTATAAGTTTTAAGTGCACCAAAATGTCCCACTAAACCACTTGAATGAGCTTCTCTAACAAGTAATTCACGCATAGAACACCGAGGAACACACAACCTATTATTCATAAACAAGAAACCATCATGCCGAAAAAACATCTCATATGCACCATTTCTGCATACAACATAAACATATGAAAAATCATAAATCAGTCACATATAAATCTCGCACAAATGAAAACCCTAACATAATGCATTCCAATTGTGTAAGTAAAACATGTCTATGACTCAAAGCATCAACAACAACATTCTCTTTACCCTTTTTGTATCGTAATACATAAGGAAATGGTTCAATAAAACTAGACCATTTAGCATGATACTTATTCAACTTCACCTGACTCTTCAAATATTTCAATAACTCATGATCACTATGAATGACAAATTCTTTATGCAATAAATAATGTTTCCAAGTTTCTAATGCACGCACAATTTCATAAAATTCTTTATTATAAACAGAATAGTTAAGAACACCGCACTTTAAGTTCTCATTGAAGTAAGCTATAGGTCGATTCTCTTGCATCAACAACACCAATACCAACAAGAGAAGCATCACAATGAATCTCAAAAGTATCATTAAAATTAGGTAGAGCAAGAACATGAGCATTACATAATCGTACTTTCAATTCATTAAATGCATCCTCTTGACTGTCAGTCCAAACAAATTTCACATCCTTTTTTTCCAGTTCATTTAGAGGTGCAACAATAGATGAAAAATGATATGAATCTCTTTGCAAAGACTTTGGATTGCGGAATTTTGATAATTTCTTGACGGCAATTAAGGGAATCTCGCAAATCCTAACAACAGCTGCATGAATTGATCACTAACTACCCCTAGGGATTGACTCTTATTTGAAAATTTGCTCACTAACTAGCCTGCATGATTAGCTCACAAATTTGACAAACCGCTCAATAACTAGCCCGCAAGATTAGTTCACAAAGGGTATTGATACTTAATTAACCCACGAGATTGAGCAACAATGAAAAATACTCGCAAGCAAAGAGTATAAAATCAAAAGTCTAAATTTTTTCTATCGATAATAATGTATAAAATTTCGTGGATGACCTCCCCTATTTATAGGGTATAATTCAGCCACTCAGAAATAGAAACAGAGCGAGATTTGGTAATTCCAGTTAGAAACTGAAAAGAACTATGACAGATTTAAGAAGCTAAAACCATATATAACTAAAATACCTAAAATAAAATGAGTATTTGTGGCCGAAATTTATTCAAGCTAATCTTGAATAAATACTGTCTTATCTAATCTTAACAAATCTAATTTTGATAAAAATAAAACCGAATATGCTAAATCCTAATGGACCAGATTTTGTATGTAAGCTCTTCAAAGCCCACATAGCCGAGCTTATCATCAAAAATTAAAAATGAAATAATTTTACAATAGTTTACAGTGATCATACTACCTCATTAAAAACCCGGTGGGAAAAAGAGTATAATGTTCTTCATGATGTCATCAGTTCCTCGACACTCTTGAACAATAAATCCAAGATGTCAATGATGACTCCTTCTTCAATTCTTCATCATAAAGTTGATCAATCAAAGCATTTAAAGAAGCATCTCTAAGCTTCGTCCTTGACCTAGTCATAGGTCCCACCCTGTCACTTAGAGGATCCCGAACATAACCTTTAAATATCTGATCAAGTTCTGGAATGTCTTCATCTATGATGGTAGTAGTCTTGACATCTCCATCATAATCTTTATTCATCATGTATACACATTTACCGCTTTGTAAGCATTGAATTCAAATAGCCTTTTCCTGAAAAAGAAAATGGTAATTTTTTATTGTCTTTAATGGATTGAAATCCGCAATTTGAGTGATTTTTTATCCGTGAATTGAGCGAGTTTGACTTAATTCGTTGATGACCCAATATAAAATGGACTTTAATGAGTCACATTTGTACTTTTTAATAACTAGTATTACCAAACTTGTATTTAACCCATCTGCCCGTTTATCGCCCTCTCTATGCACATAGATTTCATATATCTTTCAAAATTTTAGGTGATTTTTTATGTTTTAAATTATTTATTCTAAATAAATTTAATCCTCATGTATTTTATGGCTTGAGCATATTGTTCTCACTATTATAAAAACACACCTTTGCCTCTGGATCATGACGCACGACACAGTCTATGCCTGACATAGTCCATGCACGACATAGTCCACACACAACATAGTCCACGCACAACATAGTTCACTCACGACTCTTCTGCGAAACAATCATACTTCTCCTATATATATATTTGAATATTCTATTTGGAATATTTAGGTGTTTAAAAATTTCTTTTTTTGAGGAACGACGACAAACTCCCACAAAATCAATGGCTTTTGAGCTCTATACGTTAGATCTAAACTTCTTCTTAGACCCTTTCTCCCTTTTCTCCGACACTTGCGCCGAAATGTACGCTGAAACATATAATATTGTATTGTCGGCTTGCGTTGAATTAGTGACGGGGAAAGGAGAAAAAAACATTCTACAAAATTGGAAGATGTGAACTTTTTGAATGTGTCGCTAACCATCCAATCAAATGAAAATCATACACCTGTCCAATAAACTGTACCAAAAATAATTTTACATTTTCACCATACATTCATAGTGAAACTATGTTCATTTTTATATATTGTTTTTATGATAAAAATCATTCTTTTACTGAATTTCAATTTTTATGAATTATAAAATTTAAAAAGAATATTATAATATAAAAAATAACACATTTAGTATATACTACATTTATCGGACACTTAATCACTAAAAACATACAGTATAAATTATAATTATATATATATATATATATATATATATTGTATATTGAACTATTGGCCGTCTTATTATGATAAAATTCAATATACAATTATCGTGTATGGTGATTTGTTTATTTAAAATGTGATTGGCAGACAGTTACTAAATATTGAAATGTTATTTTTAAATATGACAATTCATTAGGTAAAATACGCTCTTAACTTTAACTATCAAATTAATATCGTAAACATCATATATAAAACTAATTTATTCCGTTAGTATTTCATATTTTATACTTTAGTTAAAAACCAACAAAGTGTCCATGAAGACTGTCAAGAAAAACCAGTATCTAATTTAAACATTCTTGTTACATCATAAATAAAATAATCTGTAAAAGGGTAAACAAAAAATATTTTAAATAAACTCCTTTATGGCCAGAAATAAAATGAATTGAAATGAGTTAATTATTACTATCATCAACTTATATTCACCCTATTTGCCCGTTCACCGCCGTCCAATGCACATTGATTTTTAATAAATTTTGAAATATTTTGATGATTTTTTTAATTATTTATTATAAATAAATTTAAGCATCTTGTATTTTATGGGCTCACCATGTTGTTCGGATAGCTATAAAAGTTGTGTCTCTATGCTTATTTTGCATTAAAAGAAATAAATTTCTTACATGTGCATGAATTAAACTATTATAAAATTTGGCGTACTCAATATCATTTCTTATTCAGGTAAAAAAGCTTATACACAATAACACAAAATACATCAAGTATATTTAAAGTATATAAATAATTCAACATAATGAATTTTTACGTAAACAACTGCCATTGTCTATTGTATATGGTATGTATAACTCGTAAGAATTGGTAATGAAGAGTTTGAGCAGAACTGTGTCAAAAACTGTGTGCGATTTTAAGCGTTTCTACGGTGCGATTTGACAAAAACGACTACACTACCGGTCGTTTCAGCTTTCCTTTCCCCCTCTCTCTTGTCCATTCTCTGAAACTCAACTGATAACGGTCACTGACCGCGTCCCTCGCCGCTATGGCGGCTCCTCCGCCCAGCCGTGGTCCATACGGTGGTGGAAAATCCTTCCTTCAAGCTCTAGCAAATCGTCCCCCTCCACTATCTGACTCCCTTCCTTCGAACCCAGAGATCATTCCCAAAACTCAATACAAAGGGGATATAGCCTGTATTGTCAGTCGCAAAGATGCCGACACCCTAGCCTCTCACTACAACAATGCTCTCGTCGGAAAGTTCGCTAGGGGCAAGCCATCCATGAATCAGCTAAACGAATCTTTCCTCTCCGTGGGCTTCAAAGGAAAATTCCAGCTCGGATCAATCGATTCCAGGCATGTGCTGATAAGATTTGAAGAGAAAGAGGATTACCATCGATTTTGGCTAAAGGGTCAATGGAGTTTTTACAATGCTCAGATGAAGGTACTTAAATGGACCTTAGATTTCTCCCCTATGGCTGAATCATCAATCGTTCCGGTATGAGTTTCTATTCCTCATGTCCCAATATACTTTTATAATACTGCTATGCTCCAAATCATGGGAAATCAAATTGGCAATTTTATAAAAGTAGACGCTGCTACTGCAGTCCTCTCTAGGCCTTCTTGTGTTAAGATGTGCGTTGAGGTTGATTTGACAAAAAAACTTCCTTCATTTATAAGGGTTGGTATTGAGGAAGATGGGAATGAATATAATGTGATCAAATTACCACTTGAATTTGAAAATATCCCTCCTTACTGTCACCATTGTAAATGTATAGGACATAATGAAAACTGCTGTATCTATCTACACCCTGAGCTCAAAAGAATCAAATCCCAGAAAAATGATAAAACAGCAGTTAATCTAGGGGATCTTTCTGATGCTACACAAATTGCCAAACAGGATGGCAATGTGATTGCTAATCATAACCAGACTGTTAATACTATTGCTGGAAGTTCAGGCTTCTCTGTGTTGGAAAAACAAAAAACATTCTATGGACAAAAATTCCAATATGTTCCTAAAAAACAGAATGTTACAGTGACAATGAATGATCATGACATCAATAAGACCATATTACTTGAGGAGGATCCTCAAACTGATCAAGTGACCCAGGATGGTACCCCTGATGATCATACCCCTGACCTGATTGTTGTTCAAGATCATGTTGAATCAAACAAGGATGATCATCCTAACTCGGGCATAAATAATAATCCCCCTCCCTCTGTCCCCCTTACCCCTATGGATAGTCACAAGGAACAGGTAGCCCACCCTCATCCTCAGCCTCTGGAATTTGAACAAAACCAGCATAATGCAAGGGGCTCTCATTCTCCTTCTCCTAATCTTGATGGTTCAACAAGATTAAACAAACATTCACTGTCTGCTCCTCCAATCTTTGCTAAAGATGATTTACCTAGCAAAAAGGGCAGGTCCTTCTCACCTTTTCACTCTATTATTTCTGCAAAAAATTACATCTTTTCTCAGCAGAAACACAAAGGAAATCGTTTTCTAGCTCTGGCTGATGAAGAATTTTCAAGTGAGGGAACCTCCAAGGACAATCGTACAGGATTCCATGCTCCTTCTGATGCACAAGACATCTCTGCTACCCAGGAATCTGCTGCTAAAGGAGAAGCTCAGGTAAGTAAGGTTAGTTCCCCAATATCAGATTCTAACCCTAGCAACCAGAAAAATGACAAGGAGCTAAGGATTAAGTCCAAATTAAAAAATGAGTCTTTTTTCTCCCAGAAAAACACAATCATGACCAGATCAAAAAGCTCTAGCAATGTTTTCTTATGAATAACACAACAATTAAGATAAACATGCTAGTTTGGAACATTAGGGGTATGGACACCTCCATGTTAAGACTCTGTGATTTGATCAAAAGACATAACTTTGAGCTTGTTTGTTTAATTGAACCTAAACATGACAACTCCCAGTGTGACTCATATAGGAAATTGCTGAAATATGAAAATTGCATCTCAGCTAATAATGGACAAATTTGGCTTTTTTGGAATTCAAATTTAATCCTAACTGTCAAACATGATAATCTTCAGTTCCTGGGAATCCACCTAAACAGTATTAACCTCCTTAAGACTATGGATATTTTCTTTGTTTATGGCCTCAGGAATAGAGCTGGCAGGAAATCTCTGTGGTATGATCTTAGCTCTTTTACTCACTCTGAATCCCTTTTCATAGGAGACTTTAATTGCATCACATCTATAAATGAATATAGGGGTCCTGCTTCCCCAAAACTGGGAAGTATCAAAGATTTTAATGATTTCATTCACCTAATGGCCTTAGAGGAACTAAACACTGTTGGTAACCTTTTCACATGGACTAATAACAGATTAAGATCCCCCACACTAAAAAGATTAGATAGAGGCTTATGCACTCCCTCTTGGTCCCAATCTTTCCCTAATTCCTCAATCCAGATTTTAAATAGGACAAGTTCTGATCATAATCCCTTGTTGTTAACTGTTGGTAGTGCTATCCCAACTAACCCTAGACCATTCAGATTCCTAAATACATGGTACAAGAGGAAAGATTTCAATGACATAATCAAACAGAATTGGGAAGTTCCTCTAAATAAGTCTGGTATGTTAGCTTTTTACCTTAAACTTGTCAGGCTCAAGAAAGAATTAAAAATTTGGAATAGGGATAAGTTTGGCAACATACATGACAATGTAGTGAAAGCTGAGTTGGCTCTACAGGCACAGGAACTAATTTCTGATCAGAATGATTCTCATACTGAAGTGGCTAAACTCAAACTTGCTAAATCTAGGCTAGTTAGGGCTTTGGCTGAACAAAAGCATTTCTGGAAACACAAGGCAAAATTGAAATGGATAAGAGAAGGGGATAACAACACAAAGTTCTTTCATAACTCTGTTATAGAAATGACAAATAGACTGAAGATAACAAAGATTAAAAATGGGAATGGTCAATGGCTAGATGATATAAATGATATTGAAAGGGATGCTATTCAGTACTACCATAAGCTGCTAACTGATGACAGTTCCACAAATAGCTCCTTCTTTCAATCTCACTTTTTAAACCACATTCCCAAATTGGTTAATCAAGATGATAATGATAAACTTCTCCAAACTGTTACATTAACTGAGCTAAAAAACATTGTTTTTAGTCTAAATAAATCAAGCACTCCATGCCCGGATGGTTTCACAGCTAAGTTCTATATTAAGTCATGGGATATCATTGCTAATGATCTTCTTTTAGCTGTTCACGACTTCCTTTCTGCTAATGAAATGCCTAGAGGAATTGGTAGTACTTGGATCACAATAATCCCAAAAAAGAAGACTCCTACCTCCTTTGATGATTACAGACCTATAATCATCTCAAATGTGATTAACAAGATTTGTTCTAAAGTGCTTATGGAGAGGTTGAAATCTGTAATGCCTAGGATCATTTCCCAGAATCAAACAGCCTTCCTTAGGGGTAGAGACATCTCGGACAATGTAATTTATTTACAGGAAATGATCAGGTTTCTGAACAAAAAAAATAGGGCTTCTAATTGTATTGTCAAACTGGACCTTCAAAAGGCTTTTGATCGTGTTAGATGGTCTTTTTTATATGGTGTCTTAGCCAAATTTGGCTTCCATGCTAGATTTATATATTACATCATGAAAAATCTGTCCCAATCCTGGTTCTCTATTTTGATTAATGGTAAGCCGGTTGGCTTCTTTCAAGCCACTCGAGGTATTAAGCAGGGAGACCCTTTATCTCCTTTCTTGTTCAATATTTTTTCTGAAGCCTTCTCTAGGAGCTTGGTTTTCATTTTTCAGAATGGTAAACTGTCGTACTTTGATCTTCCAGGTAATCCTCCTCAAATTTCTCATTTATCATATGCTGATGATACAATTGTTTTTTTCAAGGCAACTAGACTTACTGTGATCAGATTGAAAGCCTTTTTGTCTACTTTTGAAGAAGTCTCTGGCCAGAAAATTAATTATAATAAAAGCGATTTCTTCATAAGTAAACATGCTTCAGCCCAAAAAGTTAACTCTATTAAGAGGATATTGGGAATGAAACTGGGTAAATTTCCTTTCACATACCTGGGGGTGCCAATTTTCACTGGGAAAGCAAAGAAAGTCTACTTTCAACCCCTCCTTGAACAAATTGATAACAGATTAGGAAATTGGAAAAACAGATGGATTTCCAAAGGTGGCAAAATGATATTAATTGAGTCCTGTATCTATTCTCTTCCACATCACATATGGGCAGTTATAAAACCCACAAAATTGATCATTAAAACCATTGAAAGGAGATTAAGTAATTTCTTTTGGGGTGACTCTGATCTGAATCCCAAAAGAAGCTGGAGAAAATGGTCAGCCCTCTGCATTCCAACTAGCCAAAATGGGTTAGGATTTAGATCTATTACCACTATTATTGACACTTGCTCTGTTAAATTATGGTGGAAGTACCAGATAGCTGTGGCTTTGTGGACACATTTACTAGCTAGCCTCCCACCTTCATATAGAACTTCACCTAACTGGAAAAGAATTTGCAATATCAACTCCTGGGCTGAAGTAAACTCCAGAGTTATCATAGGAAGAGGAAATTGTAACTTCTGGAGAACTAATTGGCTAGATAGAGGTTGTCTTGATAACCTGTGTGATCAGAACCTGGTGGAGATAGATGATGACTGTACAGTTTCTGATTTCATATCCAATAGATCCACTCTTCTCCCCAAAATTTCTCCCTTCCTGTCAACTGAAACTATTTATCTTCTACAGGTGGCCAAGCTAGCTATACATAGGGAAGACAGGTTAATTTGGAAACCAGGTATATCAGGTGATTTCTCCTTCAAATCTACTTACCTTGCACTTAGCAGAAACATAGGCTCCATTGCATCCTTGCAACATTTCTGGAACTCTAGAATAGAGAAGAAAATGTCTGTCTTCATGTGGAGGATGACTAACTCTCTCCTGCCCTTTGATAATATACTCAGAAATATGAGATACTGTTTAGCTTCCAAATGCTGCATGTGCCATGTACAGGAAGACTCCATTGATCATTTTTTTAACTCCTGTGAATTTGCTATTAAGGTATGGAAGTCTATTCATCAGTTCATGGGAATTAGGGATAGGGCATTCCCATCTATTTGGGAAAGATTATCAGTTTATACTACTTTTCCTGCCCTAAGCACATTACATGCCACTATAATCCGAACTGCTTTTATTATCACTTGTTGGAACCTATGGAAAATGAGAAACAATTTCTTATTTGAATCTACCAAACCTTCCATAGTTCTAATCTTAAAGCACATCAGGGATCAGATTTTTCAGTCCTTCTGTGCCAATCCTGTTTACATAGCTTCTGCTATTGATTTAAGTATTGCGGATCACTTCTTCTTACCTCTGATAAAAACTCCACCTAAGCCTAAAATCTTTAGAATTGCATGGCAAAGACCTCTTTCAGGGCTTAAGCTTAATATGGATGCGTCTTGGTGCAGCAATACAAATATGTGTGGTATTGGTTTGATTATTAGAGATTGTAGGGGAGGTTTCAGGGGGGCACATACTCTATATACCTATGCATATTCCCCTCTTGAAGCTGAATTAAAGGCAATTCAGTTCGCAATTAAACATGCTACTGTCCTACCATCTCCTATTTTTCTTGAATCAGATTGCCTGAATGCAGTTAATTTTTCCAAGGATCCATTAAGAGCTCACTGGCAACTGTACAATCTCTCGGATGACATCCATCAATCCCTGAGTTTATTTAATCTAGCTCACATCTTCAGGCAGGCAAATTTGGTGGCTCACACCTTGTCTAAGGAATGTTTGCAATCTAAGGATCATGTTTCCTTCCATAGATTCTCGGAGCTTCCTAATCCGGTCCAGGGGCTTATTAGGCTGGACCAAATCGGTACTCCCTCCCTAAGGATATCCTAAACTAGCTCGGATGCTACTAATTTCCAATTTTTTGTTGCAGGTTCTAGGATGGTTCTGCTGTTACTGCGGTTACTGGGGAGTACGTGGGACTAAAAATCACTATGGATGGATCAATTCAAGCTCAAGCTCACAACAAGCTCACCTGAATCACTAAAAATCACTCAAGCTCAACTCAAGCTCACCTGAATTGGATCCGATGACACACCTGAATGGAATGCCTCATCACACAAGTCTCCTGGAATACCAAGTGTATCAAGAACAGTTTTTGAAGACTAGCAAATCCTTTGAAGACACAATTTTGATGGAGATAGCAACGATCATTCTTCACCGTTGGAGTCACATTGAATTGGGAAATAACGAAAGCTCACAACACTGAGTCCATTCTTTTTCTAACTGCTCGTCTCTGTTCCAAATTTTAGCTGATATGCTCATGGTTATCCTCTCTGACTGACTTGTGTTTCGTTTTTCGATTCACTAAGAAGTTCGAGAGAACATCCTATAGCATCTCACATACTCTAGCTCATTCTTTTGGAAGCAATTTATGGTTGCTTCAAGAGCAATATGCTCCGTCTGTACAATAACTTAGCCTTGGCTTCTTTTATTTTGTTTATTACGGCCCGGGAAGGCCAATATAATTTCCCCCATCTATGGATGGTTTATTCAAAAAAAAAAAGTTTGTATAACTCGTGGCCTCTTATTATTTTAATATTCGATATACAATTATCGTGTATGGTCTTCTGTTTATTCAAAATGTTATTGGCAGACCGTTACTGTAAATTAAAAGGTTATTTTTAAACACGACAATTTATTAGGTGAAATCCGCTCTTAACTTTGACTGTCAAATTAATATCATAATCATCATAATTAAAACTAATCTAATTAATTAGTATTTCATATTTTATACTTTAGCTAAAAACAAGCTAAAATGTCCCTGAAAGCTGTCAAGAAAAACGAGTATCTAATTTAAACATTCTTGTCATATTATAAATAAAATAATTCGTAAAAAGGAAAAACAAATATTTTTTTAAAAATAAACTCCTTATGACCAGAAATAGAATGAATTGAAATGAGTTAAATACTACTATCATCGACTTTGATTCAGCCTGTCTGCCCATTTACCGTTCATCCTATGCACATTGATTTTTGACAAATTTTAAAATATTTAGGTAGTTTTTTTGCTTTTAAACTGTACATTCAACGATTCTATCAAAATTTACTTTGCCATTCTCCTCCTTTCCAAAACTCCTCATTCCTCTAGCTCCATGAAGCGTATATCGTATCTGCAATAGATATTTTCAAGATCTGAACCCTGCTGCCCTTACCACTGCATTTCCTGGCTAGCCATTGTTTTTCTTCTTCCCAGTTTTCTTGAAGCCTTCCCCACTTCATCCATTTCAATACCCTGCCCCATATTTCTTTCATTTTATCACACTCAAAGAAAAGGTATTTCAGCGATTCATCTTTCTCACAAAAACACATTCTTCTTCTACATTCATACAAAATTTCTCCAGTCTTTGTTTGGTAGGTAGCCTATGAAATTCTGTTCCACCTTAATTCTATACTTTTGTGTCCAGTTGTTTAAAGGTTTGGTGTTAAAACACAAAACAAAAGACACAGTGCACACACAACTTGTTTACGCAGTTCGGTGCAAATACACCTACGTCTGCGGGGCCTTGCCCAGATCAGAAACCATTCACTAGAAAGCAGTCTTTAGTACAAGAAGCTTAACTTAAATACTAATCCATTGCTAACCTATTTGTGACAATAGAAGAATACAAATAGTCAGCTTATTATTGCACATAATGTATAGTTATGAATAGTCAGCTTAGAATATGAATAGTCCCTCCTTAATAGTCAGCTTATTAGTCCCTCCTTAATAGTCAGCTTATTAGTCCCTCCTTAATAGTCAGCTTATTGGTCCCTCCTTAATAGTCAGCTTATTATTGCACATAATACATAGTTATGAATAGTCAGCTTAGAATATGAATAGTCCCTCATTGTACCTATAAATTCTCTACCTGATCCTATTGAATAAGCATCTTGGAATTCACTGTTTTATGGTATCAGAGCCTTTCCCTTCTTCTCCTCTCCTCTTTGCCGCTTTCCTCTTCTTTTTTCTTCATCGACAATTTTTTTGTGATTTCTTGATTAATTGATCATGGCCGATGATAAGAGTTTGGATAAATTGCCCCTCACCACGTTGATTCATCTTCTCAATACCAAGCTTGAAGCTGCTACGTATCTGCAATGGAAGCAACAGGTTCAGTTTGTGCTTCGTTCACAGGGTTTGTTTGGCCATCTAGATGGCTCCTCTCCTCTCCCCAGTTTTCCGGTGATACCGACGTTGGATTCCTCCTCCTCCACGCCGCCAGATGCCGCCACCGTTAAGGCCGCCGAGGATGTCTACTCCGCTGCTCGGAGCGCCTATGATGCATGGGTTCTTGATGATCAGCGTCTCTGTAGTCTTCTTTATTCCTCTCTCTCCGCTGAGGCAAAGAATGAGATCTCGATGTGTGAAACCGTGAAGGATATGTGGGATACCTTTGCCACCGTCTATCAGCCTGCAAGTTTGGTCAATGCCTTGAGCCTTCGTCAACAGGCTACTCTCCTTCGAAAAACGGGTACGGTTCACGATCTTCACCTTGCTTTACTGGCTATTATTGATAAGTTGTCTGCTATGGGTGATCCTGCAAAGAATGAGGAAAAATTGTTATGGTTTCTTACTGCTCTAGGCCATGATTATAAGGATTTTAGTGCACCTATCGCTAATCGTCAACCCCTTCCTGCTTATCTTAATGTGGTTGACGAAGCAAAGGGATATGAATCGTTTTTGCTTAGTTTGGAGAAAACTAGGGGTATTTCTGCACAGGGTTTGAGTACAGGTCCTGTCGCTTTCATGGCGGCCGAGCAGCAGCCTCCTTCTGACGCCGCGTGGGAAGCTGTCGCAGCTTCACAGCAGTACGAGTGGACCGTTTCACAATCCCAAGCTGTACCGTTCACTCGTTGGTGCCCTTCAGTACCTCACTATTACTCATCCCGATTTGTCCTTTGCGGTCAATTTGGTGAGTCAGTTTCTTCAGGACCCACGAGATGATCATTTTGCAGCTGTCACTCGAATTCTCCGCTATGTTCGTGGAACGCAGCATTGTGGTTTGACCTTTTCCTATGAGGGCGTCCCAGAGGTCCTTGCCTATTCTGATGCTGATTGGGCCCGTTGCTTGGAGACACGGCGTTCTACTTATGGGTATGCGGTCTTCCTTGGTGGGAATTTAGTTTCTTGGAGTGCGAAGAAGCAGCCTACGGTCTCTCGCCCGAGCTCAGAATCTGAATATCGTGCTCTTGCCAACACTTCTTTGGAAGTTGTTTGGCTCTCGCATCTTCTTCGTGATCTACAGTTTCCACTGCAGGGTTCCCCGCTCTTATGTGATAATAACAGTGCTATCTTTCTTGCTGAGAACCCCGTTGTTCACAAGCGAGCTAAGCACATCGACGTTGACTATCACTTTGTGCGAGAACTGGTGGCTGCTGGTAAGCTTCGTATTGGTCATGTCTCCACGTCATTACAGGTAGCGGATATTTTCACCAAGGGGCTAAATCGGGTCTTGTTTGAGTTTTTCCGATCCAAGCTTCGCGTTTCGGTCAACCCGACGCTTCGCTTGAGGGGGGGTGTGACAATAGAAGAATACAAATAGTCAGCTTATTATTGCACATAATGTATAGTTATGAATAGTCAGCTTAGAATATGAATAGTCTCTCCTTAATAGTCAGCTTATTAGTCCCTCCTTAATAGTCAGCTTATTATTGCACATAATGCATAGTTATGAATAGTCAGCTTAGAATATGAATAGTCCCTCATTGTACCTATAAATTCTCTACCTGATCCTATTGAATAAGCATCTTGGAATTCACTGTTTTACTAATGAGTGAATGTTGTGAGATCCCCTCACTGCCGATCCTACGTCGTTGAACCCTCACGAACAACACGTCTCCCTGGATCTCCTCCTCCCGAGGAATTAAGGCTTCCTTGTTTCTGATCTTTACGAACTTGGTCGGATGATTTAACACTCCTCCACTCACCACAGGCAGATTGCTTCAATCACTTCTCACGTAGAGATGAATCCTTGGTCGCATATCAATTGCGTTCTTGCTTCTTCCTTTTATCATCTTCGCAATCCTGCCTTGTACAAAACTCTTTCCTTGTATAACTCTACCAAGCATAGACTTCTAAACTAAGGAAAGATCTAATTCTAATCTGGTATTTAAATGGACAATCCTTTATTAATAGGACTTGTACCATAAATAAACTTCTTAATCAATTCCTAACTATTACAGGAATATTCGTTTACCAGAATTAGATTTCCACGAAATCACATAATAATCTGCACAATATTCTGATCTGATCGCATAATTATACTCCATAATTCGCTCCAAAATTCGTGGCTAAAATCTGCTGTTTGGAAAAAACCTGATCGCAATGGTGTTAAAACACCATATCACCAGTATTCACAATATGCCATAAATAAGTCCAACTCCCAAGGGCTCTATAATCTCCCCCTTGGCATATTGGTGAATTCATCAGCAAAAACAATATAGACAACCAGATAGCACAATTGTCCAAACTGATTAAACCACCAAATTCCGAAACATAAAAAATCATTCAAAAACAAAATCTGTGGTGCTCTCAAGTTTCTCCCCCTGAATTCAGTAATATGGCAAGACAAACATTTATTCCACAATATCATCTAAGTCCACTGAATCATCAGCGTCTGAATCATCCGCATCCTGAGTTGCTGCCAACAAATCTCCTCTCTCAGCCTCCAATGCAGCCAACTCCCCCTGAATCTTTAATACAGCAGCCTGATGGCGCTCAAGTAGTTCCTGACATACTGCTGCTCTGGCCTCAATAGCTCTCAACCTTGCTGCACCAGCATCCGAAACCTCTGTTGCCGGAGGTGTCCAGGGTAAATCTTTCACAATTCGGCCACTCAAGGTTCTGAGAGTCGGCCGTAAGGCTTGAGTAGAGACCACTTCATCAGACTCTCTTGCAACTGCTCCCCCTTGGTTAGCACCATTGTGATGACACAGGGATGAACCAACGCTTCCATCCTAGTCTTCCGGGCACAATCCATGATATCATTAAACAATAATCTTCCCATATATACCTTGTGCCTGGCCCCCAGACTGTATAGCAGTGTAGCCATTTCTTTGGTAACACGTGTTATTAACCGAAGGAATCCAATTATGGACTGCTACCATGTACAAGCAATAATACCTGGAGGTGAGATTTGATGCAGGTATCTGCTGTCTGCCAGTCTGTGGCCAAGTGTTTTCCACACCACCTGTAAGCTCCACTGCCACTTCATCAAAGCTGTCTGGCATCTGGTGTTGAAACATGGACTGGACATTCCTGGAGATGCCACGCTGCAGAATTTTGTTCACAACTGCAGGGGAGAACTCAATAACTGCTCCTCTCACGTACACTCTTTGGAACCAGGGAGAATTTTCATCTTCACAAGCCTCTTTCAGATTTGAGTAAAACTCCATCACCAACTGCTTGTTGTAACTGCCAAAGCATGTAGCAGCTTTAAATACTTTGAGATATTGTAAGAAATCTGTAAATCCACACTCTCGATATTTCTCAGCATATGCTGGCCTTTCTGCCAGTATTTTTCTCGTACAAATAACCTCCCATTTTTCTTGGCTAGCTTCATCATAAAATTCAGTACAGATAGCCTCACTAACCACAGGAGCAGGTAGTGTATGAGACTCCATTTGCTCAGCTGATCTCTTCTGCCTATCTGCTCGCAACTTCTTCAATTTCTGCCCAATTGGCTCATCACTATCATCACTTACTGCCATATTCTTGTCTCTGGACCGCTTTGATCGTCTAACCTTCTTGGACGCAGATGCCCCACATTCCCTGGCCTTTTTGGACATCTGAGGGATAGGTATTCTTCCAGACTCAGGTGGTGTTTCAACACCCACCTCCTTACTTTTTATCTTAAGTCTACGGGTTTGTCTGGCTTCTGCCGGTGTTTCAACCCCAATGCCAGAACCCTCAGGAGTTTGCTCCCTCTCAGCTGGGCTCACATCTGGTGTTCGAACACCAGTATCAAGCATATCAGTGCTCTCCAACCCTTCCACAGCAAAATTCTCACTGCTCACAGGAGCATCCTCAAAACCTGTCTCACTTTCAATAACTCCCCCTGCACATACATCCTCTTCTTCACTGTCACTAATCTCCACCACTGGGATGGGCAGTTTTCTCAAAGATTCTTGTATCAAGAACATAGATTCATTAAAACACTCTACCTCTTTGCCACTAGCTCTGGCAAAGTCAGTGGATTTAACCACTGTTACCCAGGGTTGTACCACAACATCATCACTTAGGCTTCTAATTACCGGCCTGTGTAGAGAGCCTATTCTCGTGTAGATTGTGAAGTACTGATCTATGTCCTCCCCTACCTTGTACTTTTCACCAAAATCGACTCCAACTAAAGTGGCATAAAATTTACTAATCTCACTAATTTCTCCAATACCACCAATCAACAAATCTTTCAAATTAAAACCATTCACCTTACCATGCAAGTTCTTGAATATTCTAAGATCAACATAATCCCTGTTTTGGACCATCCAAGCAATAAACTCCAGAACAGAGGCAAAATAAACACCATCATAAACGAACGAATGGTCAAAACTGGCCTTCGGATGGCGGCGATTAACTCCATCCCAATTTATTACCCTCTGTTCCCGATTTCCATGGCATTCTCCCGTGTCTACATCGGGGTCCAGTTCTTCAAACCGAGGATTCTCCGGAACTTGCACACTCGTGAACCCCCCAAACCATCTCTTGTGGGTAAAATTTACCATTGTCGACGAGGTTTTAAGTTGGATGTGCGGCTTCTGGGATTTCGAAAGTTTCATTTTTCTCGAAAACTAGTTGCGGGAGCTCTGTTTGGGAAGATGAACAGTTGAGGAACTTGAATTTGTGTGGGAATCAATCACTTGTCACTTTCACTTACCTTTTTCGGAAACAAAAAAACCACTCTACTTTTCCCCCCTTTTTTTCAGAATACCATCTTGCGAACATTTAAGCCCATTATAACTTTCTGGCCCAATAATTAGCCCTCCTGGTCTTCTTCCACCATATTCCTCGGTGTTTAAACACCACTTCACATATTTTTGGTATTTTCGATATCTCTATTTTTTTGTTTTTGACTATATAAAAAATGCAAAACAATAAAAATACAACAGAATGATCAAATCTGGGTACCTTACATTCGACACACACCCAAGTGCTGTCTTAGGCCTTCAAAAGTCTCACCATCCAGAGGCTTTGTAAAGATATCAGCAAGTTGTTCTGATGTTGGTACATAATGAACTGTGACTTCTCCTTTTTCGACCAAATCCCTAATAAAGTGATGTCGGATATCGATGTGTTTCGTCCTAGAATGTTGCACAGGATTCCTGGAAATATCAATGGCGCTTTTATTATCACATAGGACTGTCAAACTCACATCATTGAACCCATAGTCTCTCATCATCTGTTTCATCCATAATAGCTGTGCACAACAACTCCCAGCAGCTAAGTATTCTGCTTCAGCCGTAGACAATGATATAGAGTTTTGTTTTTTACTGTACCAGCTGACAAGATTTGATCAAGCAAAGAAGCATCCACCAGTGGTGCTTTTACGATCATCAGCATTCCCTGCCCAGTCAGAGCACTGAATCCTACCAACTGCGGATCCTTGTTTCTAGAAAACCATACTCCATACTCCACTATTCCACTTATATATCTAATAATCCTTTTCACAGCTGACATGTGTGATTCCTTTGGATTGGCTTGATAGCGGGCACAAATACCAACACTCAAACAGATGTCCGGTCTACTTGCAGTTAAATACAACAGGCTGCCAATCATACTCCTGTACAACTTTTGGTCAACACTTTGACCAAGTTCGTCTTTTGTAAGCTTATCAGTGGTAGCCATTGGAGTGCGTACTGCCTTTGCACTAGTAAGCCCGAACCTCTTGATCAAGTTTTCAGCATATTTCTGTTGATTGATGAAAAGACCATTCTGCTCCTGAGTAACATGCAATCCCAGAAAATATGACAATTTTCCCACCATACTCATTTCGAACTCCTTAGTCATTAACTCAACAAACTCCTTCACCAATACCGAAGAGGTGGATCCAAAAACAATATCATCCACATAAATTTGGGCGATTAGAATATTTGTCCCCTTCTGCAGCACAAACAGTGTACGATCCACTCCCCCTCGACGATAGCCCTTCTGAATCAGAAAGGTTGTCAGTCGCTCATACCATGCACGAGGTGTCTGCTTTAGTCCATACAGTGCTTTATTCAACCGATATACATGGTCAGGAAAATGTGGGTCTTCAAACCCCTTAGGCTGTTCCACGTAAACTTCCTCCTTTACTAGCCCATTCAGAAACGCACTCTTGACATCCATCTGATGAAGAGTAAAGTCCAGAATGCATGATACTGCCAACATCAGTCTGATCGACTCCAATCTGGCTACCGGCGCAAAAGTTTCATCGAAGTCAACCCCTTCTACTTGGGTGTACCCTTGAGCAACTAGTCGCGCTTTATTCCTGGTGACGTTACCATCCGCATCAGATTTGTTCTTAAAAATCCACTTGGTTCCAATCACATTCACATTCGCAGGCCGTGGGGTAAGATACCAAACATTGTTTCTCTCGAATTGCTGCAATTCCTCCTGCATTGCCGAAACCCAAAATTCATCGAGCAGAGCTTCTTTGTAATTTTTTGGCTCAGTAAGAGAGATGAAACATGATAGTCCTGCCAATTCTCTGTAATTTACCCGCGGTTGATCCCTCAATTGCATATGTCTGGCCGGACTCTGTTCAGAGTCATGTGTTACAGTTTCCGGAGTTTCAACACCGGTTGACTGTACTGGTGTTTCAACACCAGTAGGATTCACTGGGTCGAGCATATCACCGTCACCCATAGTATCTTCTTCTGAATCATCAACAAACACATTAATAGACTCCATGACTACTCCAGAGCGTTGATTAAGAACCCGGAAAGCTCGACTCGTGGAGGAACAACCCAAGAATATACCGATATCACTTCTAGACTCGAATTTAGCTAAGGGTTCTCGATCCTTCAGAATGTAACACCGACTTCCAAAAACATGAAAATACGACACATCTGGTTTCTTCCCTTTCCATATCTCATATGGTGTCTTCTCAGTAAACGGACGCAGATATACTCTGTTGATAGTGTAACATGCCGTGTGCACCGCCTCAGCCCAATATCTAGCATGAATTTTTTTCTCGGCTAACATTGCTCATGCCATTTCCTGCAACGTCCTGTTCTTCCTTTCTACTATGCCATTTTGTTGTGGAGTTATGGGGGCAGAGAACTCGTGGTGTATTCCAAGTGTCTCGCAAATATCATGAAATTTTGAATTTTCGATTTCTTTTCCATAGTCACTCCTGATTCGTGCAATTCTTACTTGGGCGGTTCCTTTTTCTACAAGCAACATGTGTGCCAGGTTCTTGAAAACATCAGCAGTCTCTGACTTCTCCTTGAGAAATGATACCCACGTATACCTTGAGAAGTCATCTACACAGACGAAAATATACTTCTTCCCTGCCACACTGGGGGTGTTCACCGGCCCCATTAAGTCCATATGCAGAAGTTCCAAGAGTCTTGATGTTGTAACATCATGTACTGCATGGTGTGGTGTCCGGATTTGTTTTCCTTCTTTACATGACCCACAAACAACCTCCTTGTTGTCACTGATTTCAGGAATACCTCTAACTACATTCAGTCTGGAAATACGTGCTAGGGATTTATAATTTAGGTGCCCCAATTTTCTGTGCCACAGAGTACTAACTTCTTTCTTTGAACTCAGGCAGGTGACAACTTGATCGAGCAGGTAACAGTTATCCATTGATCTTGATCCAGTGAATACTCCAGTCTCATGGTTTGCTACACATTTCTCCTTATCGAAAACCACTGTCATTTCATTGTCACATAGATGGCTGATGCTTAACAAGTTTTCCTTCAGACCTTCCACTAGTAATACATCTTGGAACACCGGAAGCCCTTTGATGGCTAACTCACCCTTGCCGATTATTCTACTGCGTTTCCCATCACCAAATCTAACATGTCCTCCAAATCCAGGTTTAAATTTTCGCAAAAATTCAGGAACTCCAGTCATATGCCTTGAACATGCACTATCGAAATACCAAGAATTTCCTGTATGTTCCCCAAAACATACAAAACTTGAAAAACAAACATCTTGAGATTTTTGAATCCATACCTGACGTGTTGGTCGAGTGGTGCGTTGCGGACTTGGGTTATCACGCGTGTTCAGGAATCTGGTTCTGTATCCACCAGTGTTGCAACGATGCCTTGTATCATATCTTGACACGGTGTTGAAACCTCGATTTGCTGAGTTGAAAGTCAGGGTCCTAAGCAGCTTAAAACATCTATTTCTTACATGTCCTTGCATTCCACAGTATCCGCATCGTCGAATCCTTTTGGTAGAAAAATTTCTCTCGATTATTCTGGGAGCTAGCGCACCTTGACATTCTGTGTTACTCCATGAATTTTCCGGTATGGATCTTTCATATCCAATTCCGTACTTAGTCGTCTGTCCCATTCTTAGGCAGTCTTCGAGTTTAGCTTTTCCTGTATTAAGACGTCTGATAGATTGTTCTGCTGCCTCTGCTCGTTGCATCATTTCAGTAAAATCCTTCTTGATTTCTTCCAGTTTAGCAATTGCCTTTTCCTTTTCAAGTTCCTTTATTTTGGCTTCTTCACGCAATATCTTATTCTCAGACTTGAGCTCTTTGTTTTCATATGCCACTTTTAACCACATCTTGTACATTTCCATGCTTTCCTTGCGAATGTCATCATCACTAATGCTTCTAGCCTCTTCATCTGAGCTACCACTCTCGTCTTCATTTAGCCCACTGAGACCTTCCTTGAGAGAGTCTTCTAACTCTACTGATACACCGAAAGCAACATGATTGGTATACTCTTCTCCATCCTTACAATCATCCCCTACGTCATCATCACTCCAGGTTGTGACATACGATTTTCCTTGCCTTTTAAGTGTATTGGCACACTCAGCTTGTATGTGTCCAAAACCTTCACATTCTCTACACTGGATTCTCCTGTTCAGGGTTGGATTCGTTGATTTAAACTTTGGTGTTTCAACACCAATTGCTTGGCCAAATCTTGGAGTGGGGTTTGCGTTTGGGTTTTTGTTCCCACTAACTTTCTCTTGTGACTTCCTGCCCATCTTCTTCATAAATCTGGAGAAGTTCCTGGTTATGTTTGCAATTTCATCGGACTCTTCATTGTCTGAATAATCTTCTGACTTTCCAGAGGTTATGCTTGAAAAAGCCATCTCTTTCTTTCCTGCTTTAGTTTGCAGCATTTCCATCTCATAAGATTCCAGGGATCCCATAAGTTCATCAAGTGTCATAGTCCCTATCCTTCCGTTTTCATTGATCGCTGTGACCTTCATGTTGAAACGTGAAGGTAATGCTCTCAACACCTTTCTGACAAGCTTTTGATCTTTGTACTTTTTGCCGAACTGAAAAGCTTTGTTTGCAATATCTCTAACTCGTCCATTGAACTCAGAAATAGTCTCATCTTCACGCATCTTTAGTTCTTCGAATTTTGACGTATAATACTGCAACTTTGACTCTCTGACGGAGCTTGTCCCCTCATGATAAATTTGCAACACATCCCATGCCTCCTTAGCAGTCTCACAATTTGAAATCATCTTAAATTGATCTTCATCCACTACTGTAAAGATGGCATTCAATGCCTTTGAGTTGGACACGTGTGCTTTGTGCTCCTCGGTAGAATATTCAGAGAATGGTTTAGTCGTCAATGAGTTTGATCCCTCTGCTTCGTCAGTTGTAGGTGGGGTGTATTGATTGACGACATAGTTCCAAGCTTGGTCATCTAGTGCTCCGATGAATACCTTCATACGTGCCTTCCAATAGGTATAATTACCTTGTTCCAGCAACGGTGGTCGTGTGACTGAAGCCCCCTCCTTTGGTGCCATGGTGAAACCTGATCTCACTCTCCCTGTATAGGGGTCAGCAAGTGCCAAACTCTGATACCAATTGAAATTCTGTTCCACCTTAAGTCTATACTTTTGTGCCCAGTTGTTTAAAGGTTTGGTGTTAAAACACAAAACAAAAGACACAGTGCACACACAATTTGTTTAGGCAGTTCGGTGCAAATACACCTACGTCTGTGGGGCCTTGCCCAGATCAGAAACCATTCACTAGAAAGCAGTCTTTAGTACAAGAAGCTTAACTTAAATACTAATCCATTGCTAACCTATTGAGTGAATGTTGTGAGATCCCCTCACTGCCGATCCTACGTCGTTGAACCCTCACGAACAACACGTCTCCCTGGATCTCCTCCTCCCGAGGAATTAAGGCTTCCTTGTTTCTGATCTTTACGAACTTGGTCGGATGATTTAACACTCCTCCACTCACCACAGGCAGATTGCTCCAATCACTTCTCACGTAGAGATGAATCCTTGGTCGCATATCAATTGTGTTCTTGCTTCTTCCTTTTATCATCTTCGCAATCCTGCCTTGTACAAAACTCTTTCCTTGTATAACTCTACCAAGCATAGACTTCTCTACCAAGCATAGACTTCTAAATTAAGGAAAGATCTAATTCTAATCTGGTATTTAAATGGACAATCCTTTATTAATAGGACTTGTACCATAAATAAACTTCTTAATCAATTCCTAACTATTACAGGAATATTCGTTTACCAGAATTAGATTGCCACGAAATCACATAATAATCTGCACAATATTCTGATCTGATCGCATAATTATACTCCATAATTCGCTCCAAAATTCGTGGCTAAAATCTGCTGTTTGGAAAAAACCTGATCGCAATGGTGTTAAAACACCATATCACCAGTATTCACAATATGCCATAAATAAGTCCAACTCCCAAGGGCTCTACAGCCTATTGTGATAGCACATCCACAGTGCGAAAATAGCTATATAGATGTTTCTCCAAAACCCAACCTCCCTTTCTCCCCTTAATGCTCTATAAATGTCCCCGGTAAAGAATTTCCTTGCCCCTTCATTTTTTGCCAAACCTCCATGCCATTAATCACACTCCTCTATTTTTCATCTCTTTTAAAGTATCCAAGAGCTATCATTTGGGAACTTACTTCTCATATATCTCCGTATTTTATGTAGTAAGAGTGATTCCATCTGATCCACAGCCGATTCGTCTTCCTACATAGGTTCCACATTGTTTTAATCAAATTCACCTCGTTCCATTCCAAAAGCGCAATCATGTTCGAACCTCCTCCCTTCACTGGCGTACAAATGTTGTCCCAAGAAACGGGTCACTTCCTCATGATAAATTCACTCCCACCCCATAAATATGATCGATAGATGGCTTCCAAATGCTTCAGTACTGGTTTTGGTAGGGGAAACACCGACATCCAATAATCTGCAATTGCAAATAGAACACTTTTGATTAACTCCAACCTTCCTGCGTACTAAGCAGTCGTGTGCTCTAGTGTTTTTATCCTGCTCATCATCTTCTCAATAAGTGGCTGACACTGCTGCACTGAGAGTATTCTGCTCATAAGGGGAACACCCAGGTATTTAAAGGGAAATTTACCCTCATCAAAACCAGTTAACAACAAGATATTCTTCTTCAAATCACCCCCACGGCCTCCAAAAAACACTTTAAATTTTACTTGATTTACCCTCATGCCTGTGGATTTAGTGAATTTATGTAAAATACTCATTAATGCCTGAAAAAATTTAACATCAACCTTAGTCATCAGTACCATATCATCAACAAAACTCAGGCTAATTATTTTCAGACTAACTTTAAATAATTTCGCATTAAATCCATAATTTCCCGGAGCTTTCTGGTCTCCAATCCTCTTTAAAGCAGCCCATACGTCCTTTTCAGTAACCTTGGATATCAGTTGTCTTCTACCTTCACTGTTCAAGGTTCTCCCATTTCGCATAGCTTCAACATCAATGCCCTCTAACCTTTCAGTACCTTTTCAAATCGAGTCTTCATATGATTCTAGTACTTTGAGCCTCCATTCCCCTTTGATCAGTAATTTGAGTTCCATCTTATTTCTCCATTTTTAGAATCCCCAACATATTGTTCTTCACCTTTACCGACACATGGAAAGAGGCGTTGCTTCCATCCCCCAGCCTTAACCATTCCACCTTTGCCTTTTGTTTTGCTATATTTTCATCTATTTCATTCCATTTTCATCCGTTCTTTAGTGCATTTAACCACCTTCACAATTTTCTCTTTGTCTATCCTGTGTGAAATAAGTTCTGCTTTAGTTCCTCCAGTTTGCTTTTGATCCCAGATAATCTTTCAGTATAGCCTCCCAAAACTGTTTGAAGCCTAAGAAGCATCCCCCAAACAATAGACATTGGCCAGCCAACCATTACTTCCCTCCATTTTTCCTTGATCACCTTCAGTACTTCATCATTTTCAAGTAAACTGTTAAGAAACTTAAATTGTTTCTTCCGTTTGGCTTTCTCCTTATATAAGCTGATTCCAAGAATGGCGTGATCAGATACTCCAGACTTTAAGATCTCCACCTTGCCATCTGGGTACAAATGAAACGACTCCATACTCCCAATAGCTCTGTCAATCTTCAAATAAATAATCCCATTAGCTTGTCTATTCGACCAAGTGAAATAGTCACCTAAGCTATCAGATAATCCAATTCGATTAATCATTAGTTCAAGATCCCACTTGATATAAATCTCCTTACAAAGAATCTGGATTGCAAAATTAAGATCTTTGACAAAACAAGGGAACTCGCAAACCCTAGTGTTCCGCACGAAATTCAATTGTCTAGCGCTCGAGGTACGCCTAATTTTGACTTGCTCTCTAACTAGCACTCAGGATCAGATTACAAGGTTTATTGATACTGAACTAGCCCTTGGGGTTAAGCTCGCAAGCAATAAGAGTATGAACTCAAAGGTTTGTATATTTGATTGATAAAAGATGTTAGGTAAAAATAATGTTGAACCCTCTCCCCCCTTCTAGTACATAGGTATGGTCTTTAAAAATATAAACAAGAAACTAAAAAGGATTATGGCAGATTTAAAGAGCTAAAACTATATTTAACTAGACTACCTAAAGTAAATGTAGATATGGACGATTTCAATCAAGAGAAATCTTGAATGAATATTGCCTTATCTAATCTTACCAAATCTAATTCTAATCAAATCAAAACTGATTTGTCTAAACTCTAAAATAAATCATGGACAACATGGCTGAATTAATGGGCATTATTCTAAAATAAAATAAAATAAATGATCACACTACCTCATTAAAAAACCAATGAGAAAAAGAGTATAGTATTATCCTCCTAAAAATAATAAACTAAGAAAAATATAATAAATGATATTTTTGACTTCGTATCGCCAGTACTCATTAATTTGTACATCATTCCCACCTATCTGATCATTCACAGACAATACATTGTTGAAATCCCTCATCAAAAGCCATGCATTGCCATGAGTTTGATTCTTTAACTTTTCAATGTCTTTCCATAAAATGTTCCTGTTTTCCAGTTGGTTAGCAGCATAGATAGCTGTAAACCAATGAATCAGTACATCATCAAGTTCATACACATCAACATGGATCATCTGATCAGTCACTCTAGTGAGCTTCAAACTTACTTTAGATTTATCCCACATAATCCACATCCTGCCATTTAGGTGAGCCACACAGTTGTCCACATAACTCTAGTATGAGCCCATTTTACTCCTGATTTCCTTTGAATTTTCTTTTTTTACCATGATTTCTTGGTGAACGTCGTTTCACTCACCAAAATAATCTGCAAACTCTATAGATGAGATTAGTACAGTAGGAAGCAGAGTCGATCCCACGAGGAACGGAGCAAAATCTATAATAAAATACCTACTAATATAGAACACTTTTGGTGTAGCCACCACGCCTTAATTTTCAGATTTATTTAACAACTAATAATGCAACTATAAAATATGAAATAATAATGCAAACTAAAATATATAATTGTCTATAAAATATATGAATAAGGTAATCGGCTCGGAATAACTCACATTAGTTAAACATCGATCATAGGCGCAAAGATAAATCAATTCATATGCATCTATCAGTTATAGGAAAGTAGGTACGCTTAACCTCCCCAATTCTTTCGTACTTTATCGACAATTAACCAATTATAATTAATTAATTGTTTCTCTTACCAAGATGCCTCCGGAAAGTATTCGCTGAACCAGATACACACCTCGATAGCATTAAGAATGAAAAGAACCCGACATAGCAATTACCCAAGTATTCGCAAGTAGTAACGCACACTTAATTGTTCCCCATCTTGCTATTACAGTCTTAGCTAGTTAGCTGTTTTTCACAAGAACTCGCTACTTACTAACCCTTTCCAACGATTACGTATTGGTGGAATTAGATAGCGTTATCCTAATAATATTCAAGTTGATCAGACTTAAACACATCAGAAATAAATTTAACCAAGAACAATCAAGAACACATAAGAATCAATTATAAAACAATTAGGCCTCACGATTCATAAACTAATGCTTGTTATTCCATGCCGATATATAAATTAGCTACTCATAATAATTAAACTAAACAAATATATAATATAAAAACAATACATAATTAACAAAATTAAATAAAAGACAAATCAATCAAGCAAACCTGCTTGACTCGCAAAATTGATGAAAGCAAATAATCTAATCAGATTATTATGCCCCGGAACCAAAGAATAGCATGGAAATCAAATGCTAATGTCTCCGTCTCCGTATTAATATATATCTCCTCCTCTGTCGGCCGTGTATATTTATATACACCAAACCAAAACCAAATACAAATCAACTTCTAATTACTTTTCTTCTTAGGGAAGAAATAAGGAAATAAGATAATATCTATTCTAATTCTAAATAATTAATTCCTACAATTAAGGAATTTTAAATGGAAGGAGATAATACAATCCTCATCAATATGGGAAGTGAATATCTTTAATTCTTCAAATTCAAATCTCTTCAATAATTCACTTTTTATCCCATAACTTCAGAAATTCTGCTTTTGCCTCTCTTCCTTCATCCCTGGAAAAATGTCTTATAAAATAAGAACATTTTCCATTGGAGCACATCGCCTCATTAAAAACCTTAACCTGGAAAACCCAGTGGGAAAAAACCGTTGGTTAAGGGAAAAAGAGCACAATGTATAGCTCCCTCTCAATTCTCCGCAATCAATGAATTCCTGCACCAAAAACACCTTAAAGTGCAAATTATATCTCAATAAAATCATAATAATCCCACAAAATATGAACACAATATAACACACATCAAATATCCTCACACTTGAATCATGCTTGTCCTCAAGTATGAAGTGAAGAATATAAGAGTAATCAACAATCCACAATGTTCATAAGTTCTCATTCCCTCATATGACTCTATCTAAAATGACCTAATAAAAAGAAAAAGTAAGATAGAAATACAAATCACACAACTAAACAGATAAAAATTTAACATTCAAAAACTCTAAATTCTACTCTTATAACGATAAATTTTCCCCTGCCAAGGAGTAAAGGATCACGTTAACGCACCTGGAAATCATCAACCCTTAAAGTAATTTAAATGAAAATGTTCAAGATCAGAAAATCTAATCATCAATTTAGTCAAAATCGGACAAGCAATGAATATTTCTCACGGTTTCACTCAATCACTCTCAATATATGAAGGACAATCACTCAAATAATTCACAAGTTATAACATAGAGAAGTTAATATGCAAATCAGGAAGGTCTTTCTCAAGGGTTGTAACGGGGCTAGGGACCATTCAGATTGGTGAGATCCTAAGGGTTCTAAGCTCAAACAATATCGATCAAAATATTATGCATGTTTTTTTCCTTCAACCATCATCCATGTATAGTAGACATTCACCAACAATCTTCATCTCATGGCTATTAAGAGAAAGCCAATATCACATCAAAGTAGGTGTTATTTATTTTTTTTTCTTTTCTTTTTTTTTCTTTTTTCCCAGCACCATTCTTCTTCAATACAGTCCAAAACAGGTACTTTTTTTAGAGAAAAATCGCAACATAAAAATATGATTTTTTCTCTCTTTTTTCACTGTTACGCCCCTCCAGTTTGGCCAAACGGAACCCCAGTGTCACTGTTCATCATAAAATTCAGCCTTCATTTTTTGAAACCGTTCAGTCTAGGCAAACTGGACACATACTCAGTAATATCATCCACTCAAGAGAACACAATGGATGAATTCATCAATATCATCTCCAAGAACATGCATAATAGGGCCAAGAGAAAGGATAAAACAAGGTTTTGGCTAAATATATAATAACTCATATCAAAGAAAATAATCAAAGCTTCAAAGTGTTTCACTAGGGGTTAATGTAATTGGTAGGCAATTTAAGCTGTGTGGGTCATCCTAGTGCCTTCCATCACTTTCACACATAACAACTCCAATTATAACAATGTGATCTCTCAGAACAAAGATTGATGCAGAGAGTGCTCTACTCTAGCTCAAACCTCACTTTAGTAGGCTAAAATATTCAATTAAACTCGTCCTTTGTCGTCATCCAAAAAATCATATCAATCAAATTTCACAAATCATAGAAAATCTCATTCAATAACTTCAAGGCATATTAGATTTACCAAGTTTGTTACAATGAAGTTTACAACCGGCAAGGTACTTTTATCAAGAGCCGCTAGAATTTTCTCATGTCAAATTATCGACTCAAACAACACAAAAAACACATTTTTGACTGTAAGAAAAAACTGAAATAAAATATTTTTTTATTTTCCAAAAATATAAAAATAAAACACACAAGAAACCAATTTGGTGAACGTCGTTAATTCCCACATGTACGGATTTTCAGCATTGGGACCCGCCTCTCCTCTGTCCCCCATTACAGTATCGGGAACAGATTCAATCTCAGATCCGGATTCTGTCTCGGAAATAGCCTCTGTTTGGCCAAACAGAGGGTCTGCGGCAGCTTTCAGCTTCCTCTCCCTGGCGAGTTTGTAATTCTTCCTGGCTGTCTTTTCAACTTCAGAATCAAATATCAATTCCTGCTCCTGGGACCTGGTCATATACCAATAACTAAAGAACAAAAATTAGTAGCAAAATAAATAGAAATTAACTACCGCTCCCCGGCAACGGCGCCAATTTGGTGAACGTCGTTTCACTCACCAAAATAATCTGCAAACTCTAATGATGAAATTAGTACAGTAGCAAGCAGAGTCGATCCCACGAGGAACGGAGTAAAATCTATAATAAAATACCTACTAATATAGAACACTTTTGGTGTAGCCACTACGCCTTAATTTTCAGATTTATTTAACAACTAATAGTGCAACTATAAAATATGAAATAATAATGCAAACTAAAATATATAATTGTCTATAAAATATATGAATAAGGTAATCGGCTCGGAATAACTCACATTAGTTAAACATCGATCATAGGCGCAAAGATAAATCAATTCATATGCATCTATCAGTTATAGGAAAGTAGGTACGCTTAACCTCCCCAATTCTTTCGTACTTTATCGACAATTAACCAATTATAATTAATTAATTGTTTCTCTTACCAAGATGCCTCCGGAAAGTATTCGCTGAACCAGATACACACCTCGATAGCATTAAGAATGAAAAGAACCCGACATAGCAATTACCCAAGTGTTCGCAAGTAGTAACGCACACTTAATTGTTCCCCATCTTGCTATTACAGTCTTAGCTAGTTAGCTGTTTTTCACAAGAACTCGCTACTTACTAACCCTTTCCAACGATTACGTATTGGTGGAATTAGATAGCGTTATCCTAATAATATTCAAGTTGATCAGACTTAAACACATCAGAAATAAATTTAACCAAGAACAATCAAGAACACATAAGAATCAATTATAAAACAATTAGGGCTCACGATTCATAAACTAATGCTTGTTATTCCATGCCGATATATAAATTAGCTACTCATAATAATTAAACTAAACAAATATATAATATAAAAACAATACATAATTAACAAAATTAAATAAAAGACAAATCAATCAAGCAAACCTGCTTGACTCGCAAAATTGATGAAAGCAAATAATCTAATCAGATTATTATGCCCCGGAACCAAAGAATAGCATGGAAATCAAATGCTAATGTCTCCGTCTCCGTCTTCGTCTTCATATTAATATATATATCTCCTCCCCTGTCGGCCGTGTATATTTATACACACCAAACCAAAACCAAATCTAAATCAACTTGTAATTACTTTTCTTCTTATGGAAGAAATAAGGAAATAAAATAATATTTATTCTAATTCTAAATAACTAATTCCTACAATTAAGCAATTTTAAATGGAAGGAGATAATACAATCCTCATCAATATGGGAAGTGAATATCTTTAATTCTTCAAATTCAAATCTCTTCAATAATTCACTTTTTATCCCATAACTTCAGCAATTCTGCTTTTGCCTCTCTTCCTTCATCCCTGGAAAAATGTCTTATAAAATAAGAACATTTTCCATTGGAGCACATCGCCTCATTAAAAACCTTAACCTGGAAAACCCAGTGGAAAAAAACCGTTGGTTAAGGGAAAAAGAGTACAATGTATAGCTCCCTCTCAATTCTCTGCAATCAATGAATTCCTGCACCAAAAACACCTTAAAGTGCAAATTATATCTCAATAAAATCATAATAATCCCACAAAATATGAACACAAATATAACACACATCATTTCTGCAAGTACAGCCAACGTCAAGTCCATTTTTCTAAGGTAGGAGGCAATCTCTTTGTGCTTGGTTGCTTTATTCAATCCTTTTACATTCCATGTGACAATCATGGAACCTTGCCATAAGAATAAGCAGGTTCACTCCAAACCCTCTGATTCTCAGGCTCGGTTACCTCCCTGAAACTGCCTTCTCCCACAATACTTTTCACCATCTGCTCTACAATAATTTCAACTTACCCCTGTTGTTTGATCTCACAATCTTCCATTCCTACACCTTTTCCTTCTTTTCATCCTCCATATCTGATCCCTTTCTGACTACAACATACTTCTCATCCATTAATTGTTTATTATAAATATATTTAAGCCTCTCGTATTTTATGGGCACATCATGTTGTTGCCTCTACTGTAAATACACTTTTTGCGTCTAGAAATATCAGTCAAATGTAAATAAAGGTTTGGATAATCAAATTACTGACCAATTTTTTAGTGTAATAAACTTAATATCCCGTGTGATTGTTTGTTAGTAAAATTGATTTGCTGGGTTTAAATTTATTATTTATTTACCCCAACAATTTCCAAGTCAAAATTTCTATGAAAATTCTTCTTCCGTTCGCTATAAAAGATTTTGTCTCTATGCTTATTTTGCATTAAAAAAAATGAATTTCTTTTATGTGCATGAATTAAACGAATTTCAACCCGACTCCGTCATGACCCGGTATAAATTAAATTGAAATGAGTCATATCCATACCTTTTATAATGATCACTGTACTCCAATTTGTATTCAGCTTGTATACCCATTTACTGCTCTATAAGCATTGATGTCAAATAGTTTTTATCTAAAAAAGAAAGTGGTGATTTTTAAAAGTTTTTAATGGATTGAAATCTGCTATTTGAGTGAGTTTTTTATCCGCTATTTGACTTAATTCGTTGATGACCCAATATAAAATGGACTTTAATGAGTCACATTTGTACTTTTTAACTATTAGTATTACCAAATTTGTATTCAGTCCGTCTGCCCATTTATCACCCGCCCTATGCACATAGATTTCAAATAAATTTCAAAAGTTTAGGTGATGTTTTTAATCATTTATTCTAAATAAATTTAAGCCTCTTGTATTTTTTGGGTTGAGCATATTGTTCTCACTATTATAAAAACACACTTTTGCCTCTGGATCATGGCGCACGACACAGTCTGTGCCCAACGTAGTCCGTGCACGACACAGTC
The DNA here is from genome assembly GCA_037428765.1 of Rubia yunnanensis. Taxonomy (NCBI): domain Eukaryota; kingdom Viridiplantae; phylum Streptophyta; class Magnoliopsida; order Gentianales; family Rubiaceae; genus Rubia; species Rubia yunnanensis. The sequence continues at coordinate 117,281,346 of CM075064.1, read as the reverse complement.
CGCGCACAACATAGTCTACTCACGACTCTTTTGCAGAACAATCATACTTTTCTCCTATATGTTTGATTAATATGTTTGGAATATTTAGTTTTTTAAAAAATTATTATTTTGAGGAACGACAACAAACTCCCACGAAATCAATGGCTTCTTAGCTCTTATGTTAGATCTAAACTTTTTGTCAGACTCTTTCTCCCTTTTCTCTAACACTTACGCCGAAATGTTCCCTGAAATGTATAATATTGGATTGTCGGCTTGCGTTGAATTACTGACGGAAAAAAGAGAAAAAACATTCTACAAAATTGAAAGATTTGAATTTTTTGAATTTGTTGCTAACTGTCCGATCAAATGAAAATCATATACCTATCTAATAAAGTTTACGAAAAATAACTTTACATTTTCCCCACACATTCATAATGAAACCAAGTTCATTTTTGTTTATTGTTTTTATGAAAATAAATAATTCTTTTCTTGAATTTCATTTTTTTTGAATTCTAATATTTAAAAAGAATATTATATTATTTAAAAATTACACATTTACTATATACTACATTTATCAGACACTTAATCACTAAAAACAGACAATATAAATTATAATTATTATATGTAGTAAAGGTAAATAAATAAAAGTTACCCAAAGATGATCTTAATCTCCACCATATCTAGGAACATGGAGGAAGAGGAGCTCTAGAAAAGTTACTGGACTTGTATTCAACCCATATATCCATTTACCGCCCGCTCCATGCACATAGATTTCAAATAAATTTAAAAAGATTTAGGTGATTTTTTTGATTATTTATTCTAAATAAGTTTAAACCTCTTGTATCTTATGGGCTGAGCATATTGTTCCCACCATTATAAAAGACACCTTTGCCTCTTTACCAATACCGGTTAAATGTCAAAAAATATTTATATAATGAAATTACTAAGAAATTTTTAGCGGTATAAACTTGATTTGTTGAGTGATTATTTGTTTGTTAAATTGATTTGTATGGTTTTATTTTATCACTAATTTGTCACGGCTATTTTCTTGCCAAAAATTCCCTGTAAAAGTTCTTCTTCCGTTCGTTGTAGAAACGATACAGTCTTAATGCCTCTTTTGCATTAAATAAGTGAACCATATGAATGCTTTTTGTAGAAAAAAGTAGTTTGAAATGCTAGTATATAAGTAATAATTTCATTAACTATTGAATGACAACTTAGTGTACTAGTTTTTATTATTATCCTAAATATTTTTCTATAAATAGCAACTTTTTGCATTTCTAATGGTAGTTGAAGGTAGTAATTTCTTGATCCGCCCAGAATGTAGTAACGTATGCATGCAGAATAGAGTTGTTCCTCTGTTTTTGGTTTCACTTCTATAAACTAACGTTATTATTACTCTGTTTATTGATACAAAGATGACAACAACCCAAAACAGGACAATATGGAAAGTTTTGTCGCATTTGTTTTGGTTAAACTTTTTACCTTTTGCACTAAAATCCCTCCAAGAAAGTTGGAGGCGTCGAATAAGAAAATTGGTGACACAAAATGCAATTCACCAAGAAACGATATTGCCTTGGTGAATTGGGCTTGAACGGGTGAACGGAGGGGCCCCAATAATTACGTCTACACATTTTTTTGTATATTACATTGTGGCCCCAACTTTTACAAACACACCCTACAACCTTTTCTTCCGCATCCTGTTGGGATCTTAGTTGATATCCTTGCTTCAAGTTGTGTATGGTCAGCCCATGAATGTTAATTACATTTTTTAGGCCATCTACATTTGTTATTGCAATTCGGTCATTCTTTTGTGTGATTGGGTTAAAGAATTTTCCATCGATCCAAATTACATGAATTTTCATATTATTGCCTAGTTATGAAAATTAAAAATAAATTATTTTCATTAGAGAAATGTAGAAAAGCGCTAGTGTATGTTATAGAGTAAATTATAATTAATTACTTAGAATTAACAAAGTGGAATTAGAATCACTTATGGATTTTTTTTGTATGTCTGACCCCTTATAAATATTCTGATTTGGACTTTGAAAGTGCATTGGAGATGTACCGAGTACCGTCCATTTAGAGCAGATTTTAATTTTGAGTTACAAGTAGACCTTTTACTTTTTACACTTAGACCCCTCCAAGAAAGATGGAGGTGTCGAATCATAAAATTGGCAACGCCAAAATGCATTCACCGAGAGACGATGGAAACTTGCCAATTTGGGCTTAAGCGGATGAAAGGAGGGCCTCAAATCAAAACAATGATTACTTGTACACATTTTTTTATATAAATTATACTATGACCCCAGATTTTACAAACACACCCTACAACATTTTTTTCCGCATTCGGTTGGGAGCTTAGTTGAATCGTACTCCATGGATTGTACGGTCAACCCGTGAATGTTAATTACTTTTTGTAGGCCATCTACATTTGTTATTGCAATTAGGTCCTTCTTATGTGAGATAGGGTTAAGGCATTTTCCGTCGCTTCGAAATACATGAATTTCCATTTTCTTTTGTAATTATGAAAATTTAAAAATAAATATTTTTCATTGATGGAAAGCGGAAAAGAACTATTATGTGTTCTAGAGTAATTATAGTTGATTACTTAGAAGTAACAAAGTGAAATCAGAATCACTTCAACATATATTTGTGCCCCGATCCCTCATAAATATTCCAGTTCAGACTTGGAAAATACATTCGGAATGTATCGAGTACCTTTCTATTCAAGCGGATTTGAATTTTGAGTTACAAGTTAACTTTCTAATTTTTGTACTAAGTCCCCTCCAAGAAATTTTATTGCATCGAATCACAAAATTGGAAACACCAAAATGCAATTCACCAAGAGACGATCACGATTTGCAGATTTGGCCCTGAAAGGGTGAACAGAGGGGTCTCGAATCAAAACAATGATTACTTCTACACATTTTTCTGTAAACTACATTGTGGCCCCAAAATTTTACAAACACACCCTTCCACACGTTAATTAATGAACCATCCCTCCCAAAAGGTCACTTTATACTCGCTAAAAAAGGGTAGGTAAACATTAAATGAAATTCTAGTGCCGATATATTATCCCCAATACCGGTGCTAGCTATTTTTCCACCAAATTTTACCCACCAAAATTACTGTCTCAGGTCGTAGGCACCGGTAATAGCATCGGTATATGTCATTTATCCAATTATCGGTGTAGAAAAATTACCCAACCAAGCATCTTTTCTTCTTAGGCACTTTTTATGTGGCACCGATAATCCGAGAACCGAGGTTGGAGTTATTCATAGGCACCGGTATTTTGGCTTATTGGTCCCATAACCGGTGCATATAATCTTCCTAACACTGCTATTGCCCTGTCAGTAATGACATATCGGTGCCTTTGTACCTACTTTTTAGTAGTGCGACATCAATCGGCTTTCCCGTAAACTGAAGGTTGTTCCCTTTTGGTTGCGATTTCAGTTGAATAGATGCGGTGAGAGACCTAGAGTGACTATAGCATCGTCGCCGTTAATGGCGGCACCACCATAAGTGGTAGTGGCAAGGTTGTCGTCAAGGGTTGAAAATACATCATGATTGTCAGAAAAAAGGGAGTACTATCCGGAGAAAAAACAGCGGTCGAAGGTGTAGAGTTCCGAAGCCATTGTTCGAAGGTATGATTTAAAAGTGTATTTTTGAGAGGTACGATGACGAACCTCCCATTTCGCACTACATCATAATAAAAAAAATGAAGTTATATTATTTAGAAACTACTTCTTGAATATGAATAATAACTAAGAGTTAGTCTCTTTAAAGACGGTATTTCCATAAGTTATGGAAAGATAAATGTTTAAACTGCAAATTAGAAGAAATCAAGATAAAAATTCTAGGTTGCATTAATCGGGTCATAAACTTATAGCTACTGCATGTTGCATAATAAATTTTTAGTGTTGCAACCGAATCCTTTTACCTTTCTATAATTCGAATTCAACCACGTCTTTCCATTGGTATATGGAAAGACGATCGATCCCAAGAATTTTCCAATAACTAATGATAAAAAAAAGTTATCAACTCTAAAATTTACTTTTAAACAAAAGGGGGGAGGGATTAAAAAAATCAGCCAAAAACATTTATATCTTGGGCTCCGGTACTTACTAATTCAGATGGAATGGTATAATTAATGAGGTTTCTAGGGATAAATTAGCCATTTTTTAGTTTCTTTCCCCCTTCCTGATATGAATTTCCTTGCGAAAACTCTGGATTGCTAAATTTAAATCTTTGACCGAATTAAGGAATTCACACACCCTAACTTGGTCGCACGAATTCATCAACAATTAACCCTCGATATTGATGCTCACCTCAAGTATTTGCTTACTAACTAGCCCACGGGATTAGTTCACAAATAAGGGTATTGATACTTAATTATCCCACAGGATTAAGCAACAATGAAAGCGCTTGCAAGCAAAGAGTACGGACTCTAAAATTTGTTTATTTGATTGATAAGAATGGTAAAAATCTTGGCCAGAGCCTCCCCTATTTATAGGGTTATTCTCGGCCAGAAACCCTATTCAGAAACGATAACTGAAAAGACTTATGACAGCTTAAAGAAGTTAAAACCATATCTAACTAAAATACCTAAATTAAGAGGAATATATGGCCGAATTCCTCAAAATGAGTCTTGAATAAAAAATTCCTTATCTTATCTTACCTAATCTAATTCTAGACATAACAAAACTGAATATAGTAAGCCCTAGTGGAGTACCCTAATTTAGTTTTGAAAGAAAGCGGGATATGGTCGAGGGAAGGAGATAGCGCGCGGCACTAGAGCACAGTGGCGCAGCGGTGGAGCGGCAGCGGACTGGAGCAGCCAGATGAAGTCGTGGTTGAGAATGGCAGCGTCGGGTGGCGATGCTATGGGTGGTGCATTTTATGGGATGGTGAAGAAGTCCCTGATGGCATTGATAAAAGCGTATGCTAGAAAAAAGTACCCGTATTCTGCATGGGAAGTCAAGACGATGGTGATTCAGGGTCTAGGATGGGTCATGGCGGCAAGATGGTGGTGCGCAACGGATGTTGGTTAATGGTGAGGTGGGGCTAGGGAGGGTATCGATTTTCTTGCGTTGGCTGAGCGGCGTCGAAAATGGTGACTGATGGTGGTGGAGGTGGCAAGAGGGGAGAGGGGTTGGTGGTGGTGGTTGGCGAAGCTAAAGAGGAGACGAGGCTGGGGCTGATTGACAGTGGAGCCGGAGCAGTGGTGGAGTGGTGGTGGCGGCGCTGTGAAAGTGGTGACGGAGCAGTGATGGTGGTAGCAATATAATGGTAGGTCAAGGGGCATTTTTGTCTTTTAAATTTTAGTATTAGGCTGAAGGGCATTTTGGTCATTTCTGGTCCATCAATGGTAAAAAATGGCCAGTCAATGCTGGAATATAGTCTTTAGGGTTATATTTGTACTTATGTAAAATAGTTAGGGTTATATTTGAACTAAAATTTATCTCAGGGTTATATTTGCACTTTCTCAATTATATAGGGTTTTATCAACATATTTCCCTAGACTTTATAACTACTACATGTTGCATAATAAATTTTTAATATTGCAATAAAAACCTTTTACATTTTTATTATTCTAATTAAACTCCATCTTTCCATAAGTTTATGGGAAGATGGCCTTTCCCAAGATTTTTTCCATTTTAATATATAAAATAATATTATAATATTTAAAAATATTACTATAATTACCGCCTACTCAATGTTTCTCATCTTCTCCGGTAACACAGAAACCCTAGCTCGGAATCAGAGAGGTTAAAGTGATGGCGCCACCGTTGTCCACCTTGGCAAAGCACTCGCTCTGCCTTGGACCTCACTTTTGTATCCCTACAAAAAGCTACATATCTCTTCAATTTCAGTTTCTAGGGTTTTAGATACTGTAAATCCTATAGCACAATGGGAAAACTCTCCAATGGCATTGAGAAGCTTGCAGGTGCTCATGGCGGGGGCTGACAATGTCGGATCGACTGGGCTCCAGAACATCTGGAAAGGGCTATGAGGAAATTCTGTGGTTCTTATGGGGAAGAACATTATGATGAAGAGGTTCATCATAGTCCACCTAGACAAAACTAGCAACCAGACAATTCTAAATTTGATCCCTCTCCTTGTGGGAAATGTTGGATTGATCTTCACCAAGGGGGATTTAGTGAGGAGGTCGCAAAGTACAAGGTTGGAGATCCTCCACGTGTTGGTCTGGTGGCTCTAGTTGATGTGGTTGTGCCTCTTGGCAACAATGGACTAGATCCATCCCATAATACTTTGTTCCAAGTTCTTAACATCCCCACCAAGATTAACAAGGGTACTATTGAAATCATCACCCCTGTTGAAGGGTGACAAGAAGGGTGACAAGGTGGGATCTTTCGAAGCTACTTTGCTTGCAAAGTTTGGAATCAGGCCATCCTCCTATGGACTTGATGTCCTAACCGTTTATGAAATGGGTCTGTCTTCAGCCCAAAGGTGCTCGACCTAACTTAGGAGGATCTCATGGGAAAGGCTTCCATGGGTTTTTGCCAAAGAATCAAAGAACCGGAGAAGGAAAATTTGCCACGGAAAACTTTCAAAGTCAGTGAAGTAGCCATCGAAACTTCTCTGGTTATTTGGTTCTTTGGCAAACACCAATGGCAAACTTTCCAATGAGAGACTCCTAAGAAGGATGAGCCTGCTAAGGAGAGTGATGATGATCTGAGCTTCGGTCTCTTTGAATAAATGTAATAATTTTATGTTGGGCCTCTTATGTGGACCCTGGAGTCTTTTCCCTACATTATATGTCAAACAAGAGTTTTTTTTGATTTGGTAGTGTATTTTTTATGACTTGGTAATGTGTTTTTGTTCTGAGTACTTGCTTATTATCATAATGGATCATTGTATTGAATGTGTTATGTTGTGATAAAAAATTAATACTATAATTATTAAAACCAAAATCTACAAGACACTTAGCCAAAACGTAGGTTGAAATGTACAATATTAGATTGTCGGCTTGCATTGATTAGTGGCGGAAAAAAGGAAAAAAATTATTCTACAAAATAGGAAGATCTGAATTTCTTGAATTCATCACATACAGTCTGATCAAATGAAAATCATACACATGTCTAAATCGTATAAAAAATAATTTTACATTTTCTCCATAGATTTCATAATGAAACTATTTTTATTTTTATATATTCTTTTTATGAAAATAAATCCTTCTTTTCATAAACTTTGATACACCTAAATATTCCAATTAGAACAATCAAACATATAGGAGAAAAGTAAGATTGTTCCGAAGAAGAGTCATGAGCAGACTATGTTTTGCGTGGACTGTGTTGTACTCGGACCATGTCGGGCACAAACCGTGTTCGTGCACCATGATCCAGAGGCAAAGGTGTGTTTTTATAATAGTGAGAACAATATGCTCAACCCATATAATACAGGAGGCTTAAAATTTTTTAGAATAAATAATTAAAAACATAAAAATCACCTAAATTTTTGAATATATCTGAAATGTTAGTGCATAGGGCGGGCACTAAATGGGCAGGCAGGCTAAATACAATTATAAGTCAAAAGAATATCTAGTAGCGAGTTGGAAGCAGAGAGAAGAGGAGTGCGGTGAGAGAGCCTAGAGTCACTGTAGCGTCGTCGGCGTTAATGGCGGCACCCTTATAACTGGTGGTGGAAAGGATGTCGTCAAGGGTTGGAAATACATCATGGTTGTCAGAAAAAGGGGAGTACTGGTCAGAGAAAAAGCAGCGGTCAAAGGTGTAGAGTTCCGAAGCCATTATTCGAAGGTATTGAGCAAACGAAAGATGATGGAAAATTTGGAAAGTAAGAAATGGATTGGACTTTAATTCGGGATATAAAATGTGTTCGGAGGGATACAGAATGTATTTTATGTATCCCTCCAAAAAAATTCTATAAAGAAACTTAGCAAGCCAAAGTCCAACGCACGAACGTGCGGGCCGTGGGCAAAGCACAATTGGTGCACGATCTTTCTGCATACAGTTCTATTTTTCTCTTATATATATATATATTTAATTGTATTTAGAAGATATATATATATATATATATATATATATATTATTGAGAGGTACGTCGACGACCTCCCAATTCACATTACATCATAGCAAGAATTTAAGTTATATTATTTAGTAACTTCTAAATTTACTTTCTTTCTACTTATGAAATAAATAATCCACTTGGGCGAAAGGATTTCTTATTGTAAACCGAGGCCTTGGATTTTCTTAAACACAAAACAAATGAGGAATGAATCATGGATTTATATAAGACATAACACTTCCTCATTGTTTCTAGATTTTTTTAACATAAACACTAAACCAAATCAGAAATAGAATAAGGAAACTTAGTTTAAAAACCACCACCTCCCCTACGCTTCTATTTTCCGTTCTCTTTATTTTCACGCTTCAATTTTTTTGACGGGATATAGACTGTGTTTACCAGGATATTGTGGGATATAGAATATGTTTGGAGGGATACATAATCACTTTACTTTGTGTTTGGTGGGATGTAGGTTGTGTCGGGTGGGCTGTTGTGGGATAAAAAAAGTTTCTTTAATTAATAACATGATCAATAGAATGAAAAGCCACTCGATACTGTTTGTAATACACTAATTGTATTTTAGCCAACATACATAGAAAACGTATTTCAAATTTTAGGATTGGCGGAGCTGGATTCCCTGTTATCCCTCTTTAGATATGCTATGTCTATGTATATATACTATATATAGTATAGTATAATATATATGTTTGATATGCTACTGCCAGACCACGACGCACAACACAATCCGCGCATGATTTTTTTGCGTCACGATTATACTTTGCTCTTATATATTTGATTGAATTTAGAATGTTTAGATATTTAAAAGTCTATTTTTGAGAGGTACGATGACGAACCTCCCATTTCGCATTACATCATAATAAGAAATGAAGTTATATTATTTAGAAACTACTTCTTGAATATGCATAATAACTAAGAGTTCGTCTCTTGAATGACGGTCTTTCCATAAGTTATGGAAAGATAAATGTTTAAGCTGCAAATTAGAAGAAATCAAAATAAAAATTTTGGGTTGCATTAATCGGGTCATAAACTTATAAATACTGCGTGTTGCATAATAAATTTTTAATGTTGCAACCAAATCCTTCTACCTTTCTATAATTCTAATTCAACCACGTCTTTTCATAGGCATATGGAAAGATGATCGTTCCCCATGCCAATAATAACTAATGATGAAAATAAGTTATCAACTCTAAAATTTACTTTTAAACAAAGGGGGGAGGGGTGGGATTAAAAAATCAACCAAAACCATTTATATCTTGGGCTCCAGTACTTTACTAATTCAGATGGAATGGTGTAATTAATGAGGTTTCTAGGGATAAATCAACCATTTTCAGTTTCTTTCTCCCTTCCTGATATGAATCTTCTTGCGAAGACTCTGGATTGCGAAATTTAAATCTTTGATCGGATTAAGAAATTCGCAAACCCTAATTTGGTCATGCGAATTCATCAACAATTAATCCTTGAGATTGATGCTCACCTAGAGTATTTGCTCACTAACTAGCCCACGGAATTAGATCACAAATAAGGGTATTAATACTTAATTATCCCACAAGATTAAGCAACAATGAAAGCGCTCGCAAGCAAAGAGTATGAACTTGAAAATTTGTTTTATTGATTGATAAGAATGGTAAAAATCTTGGACAAAGCCTCCTCTTTTTATAGGGTTATTCTTGGCCAGAAACCCTATTCAGAAACGACAACTGAAAAGACTTATGGCAGTTTAAAGAAGGTAAAACCATATCTAACTAAAATACCTAAATTAAGAGTAATATATGGCCGAATTCATCAAGATGAGTCTTGAATAAAAATTTCCTTATCTTATCTTACCTAATCTAATTCTAGACAGAACAAAACTGAATATAGTAAGCCCTAGTGGAGTACCCGAATTTAGTTTTGAAAGAAAGTAGGATATGTTTGGGGGAAGGAGATAGCGTACAGTAGTAGAGCAAGGCTACGCAGCGGAGGAGCGGCGGCAGACTGGAGCAGCCCGACGAAGTCGTGGTCGAGGATGGTGCCACAGATGTCGACAGTGTCTGACGTTTTGGGGTCCCGGATGGCAGAGCGGTACAAGTTAAACATGACGCTTCTGGAGGTAGTGTCGGGTGGCGACGACGTGGGTGGTGCATTTTACGGGATGGTGAAGAAGTCCCCGATGGCATTGCTAAAAGCGTATGCTAGAAAAAGTACATGTATTCTGCGTGGGAAGTAAAGACGATAGTGATTCAGGGTCTAGGATGGGACATAGCGGCAAGATGGTGGTGCGCGACGGATGCTGGTTAATGGTGAGGTAGGGCTAGGGAGGGTCTGGATTTCTGGCGTTGGCTGAGTGACATTGGAAATGGTGACTGATGGTTATGGAGGTGGCAAGAGGGTAGAGGGATTGGTGGTGGTAGTTGGTAGAGCTAAAGGGGACACAAGGCTAGGGCTGGTTGACAGTAGAGCTGGAGCAGTGGTGGAGTGGTGGTGGCGGCACTGTGAAAGTGGTAACGGAGCTGTGGTGGTGGTACCAGTATAATGGTAGGTCAAGGGGCATTTTTGTCTTTTAATTTTTAGTATTAGGCTGAAGGGTATTTTGGTCATTTTTGGTCGGTCAATGGTCAAAATGGCTAGTGAATAACGGAATATAGTCTTTAGGGTTATATTTGTACTTATGTAAAATAGTTAGGGTTATATTTGTACTAAAAATTTTCTCAGGGTTATATCTGCACTTTCTCAATTATATATGGTTATATCAGCATATTTACCTAAACTTTATAACTACTACACATTGCATAATAAATTTTCAATATTGCAATGAAAACCTTTTACTTTTTTATTATTCTAATTAAACTTCATCTTTCCATAAGCATATTGAAAGACGGTATTTCCATAAGCCTATTGAAAGACGATCTTTTCCAAGACTTTGCCATTTTAATATATAAAATGAAATTATAATATTTAAAAATAATACTATAATTACCGCCTACTCAAAGTTTCTCATCTTCTCTGGTAACACAGAAACCCTAGCTTGGAATCAGAGAGGTTAAAGTGACGGCGCCGCCTTTGTCCACCTTGGCAAAGCACTCGCTTTGTCTTGGACCTCACTTTTGTATCCCCACAGAAAGTTACAAATCTCTTCAATTTCAGTTTTTAGGGTTTTAGATACTGTAAATCCTATAGCACAATGGGCAAACTCTTGAATGGCATCGAGAAGCTGGCAGGTGCTCATGGCGGGGGCTGACAATGTGGGATCGACTGAGCTCCAGAACATTGGTAAAGGCCTGTGAGGAAATTCTGTGGTTCTCATGGGGAAGAACACTATGCTGAAGAGATCCATCATAGTCCACGTAGACAAAACTAGCAACTAGACAATTCTCAATTTGATCCATCTCCTTGTGGGAAATGTTGGATTGATCTTCACCAAGGGGGATTTCAAGGAAGTTAATTAGGAGGTCGCAAAGTACAAGGTTGGAGATCCCCCATCTGTTGGTCTGGTGGCTCTAGTTGATGTGGTTGTGCCTCTTGGCAACATTAGACTTGATCCATCCCATAATTCTTTGTTCTAAGTTCTTAACATCCCCACCAAGATTAATAAAGGTACTGTTGAAATCATCACCCATGTTGAAGGATGACAAGAAGGTGATATGAATCTCCTTGTGAAGACTCACGATTTGCGGAATTAATATCTTTGATCTAGTGAAAGGATCTACAAACATGCACTATCTCGCACGAAATTCAGGAGTCTAGCCCTCGGGGTACGCCTAACTTCGACTTGCTCTCTAACTAGCTCTCAGGATCAGATTACAAGGTTTATTGATACTTAACTAGCCCTCAGGGTTAAGCAATAATGGAATAACTCACAAGAAAAGAGTATGAACTCAAAAGGTTGTATATTTGATTGATGAAAGTGTAATGTAATAATAATGTTGAAAACCATCCCTATTTATAGTACATAGGTATGGTCTTAAAAAAATACAAACAAGAAACTGAAAAAGATTATGGCAGCTTTAAGAATCTAAAACCATATTTAACTAGACAGCCTAAAATAAATGACTATATTCTTCAAGATAAATCTTGAATGAATATTGCCTTATCTAATCTTACCGAATCTAATTCTAATAAAATCCGAACTGAATATTCAAAAACACTAAAATAAATGCATGACCGAAACATTAATTCTTCCAATGCCAACATGCCTAAATTAATGGGCCTCATTCTAAAAAATATATAAATGATCACACTACCTCATTAAAAAAACCCAGTGGGAAAAAGAGTATAGTATTATCATCCTAAAAACCCTAATAAATAAAAATAAATAAGAAAACCAATTCGTATCATTCCCTCCAAGGTCGATAGGTTTCATCCTCAAAACGTGAACGATCTTAAAAAATAAATGGAGATGAACATCCCACGCTATCCCTGTGAAATTCGGCTAGTAAACGATGACTTGGCACTGACTAGGTAGTGACTATGTGCTGAATGGGAGGCTGAAGTAGCACTAACTCGTGAGATAAAGAGAACTAGAGAAAAACTTGAAATAATTTCAATAACTCACGATAAAAGTATAAACTCGCGATATATCGAGCAGCTCACGAGATGAAGAGCTGGAGTGGTTGTTTCACGCGTGCGGTGAACGTGCCTTCAATGGACGTGCGCGTGAGCTTCACGCGCTCTTCTGTGAGACCGTGCGTATTAAACATGCGTCGAACGTCTTCCTCTGCTGTGCTGAACGCTTCTTTGTCAGAATTGCCTGACTTCAAAGGAGACTATCAGAGATGAAACAGAGATAACCGACGACGATCAGATCTGCAATTGATGGCAAGAAGAATGGTTCGATCAAAAACGGAGTCAGAATTCATCAGAGGAACCTTCCCTTCTATCGAATCAAATAGCGGTGGATGGAGCTGCGGTGGACGGCGACCAGAGCGACGGGATTCTTGAGATCGAACAGGGATGGAGCTGGACAGCGATGCGGCGGCAGAATCGTCCCAGATTTCTGAGCGGCGGCGGATTCTGCTTTATGATTTTTTTATTTTATTTGTTTTTTTTTCAAAAATAAATTCAAACAAAACTTGAAATCCCTGTTGATGAACTTGTCCAAGGATCTTTTGCTTTGTTATGATACCAACTGATATGAATCTCCATGCAAAGGCTCACGATTTGCAGAATTAGTATCTTTGATCTAATGAAGGGATCAGCAAACCCGCACTATCTTGCACAAAATTCAGGAGTCTAGCACTCGGGGTACGCCTAACTTTGACTTGCTCTCCATCAGGATCAGATTACAAGGTTTATTGATACTTAACTAGCCCTCGGGGTTAAACAACAATGGAATAGCTCGCAAGCAAAGAGTATGAACTCAAAAGGTTGTATATTTGATTGATGAAAGTGTAATGTAATAATAATGTTGAAAACCACCCCTATTTATAGTACATAGGTATGGTCTTTAAAAAATACAAACAAGAAATTGAAAAAGATTATTGCAGCTTGAAGAATCTAAAACCATATTTAACTAGACAACCTAAAATAAATGACTATATTCTTCAAGATAAATCTTGAATGAATATTGCCTTATCTAATCTTACCAAATCTAATTCTAATAAAATTAGAACTGAATATTCAAAAAAACTAAAATAAATGCATGACCGAAACATTAATTCTTCCAATGCCAACATGCCTAAATTAATGGGCCTTATTCTAAAAAAAATATAAATGATCACACTACCTCATTAAAAAAAACCCAGTGGGAAAAAGAGTATAGTTTTATCATCCTAAAAACCCTAATAAATAAAAATAAATAAGAAAACCAATTCGTATCAGAAGGGTGACAAGGTGGTATCTTCCGAAGTTACTTTGCTTGCAAAGTTTGGAATCAGGCCATTCTCCTATAGACTGATGTCCTAACCGTTTATGAAAATGGGTCTGTCTTCAACCCGAAGGTGCTCGACCTGATTCAGGAGGATCTCATGGGACATTCTGCCATGGGTGTTTGCCAAAGAACCAGAGAAGGAAAGTTTTCCATGGAAAACTTTTAAAGTCAGTGAAGTAGCCATCGAAACTTCTCTGGTTATTTGGTTCTTTGTCAAACACCCATGAAAAACTTTCCCATGAGATACTCCTAAGATAGAAGAGCCTGCTGAGGAGAGTGATTATGATCTGAGCTTCGGTCTCTTTGACTAAATTTAATACTTTTATGATGGGCATCTTGTGTGGATCCTGGAGTCTTTTCCCTACATTATATGTCAAACAATAGTTTTTTTTATTGATTTAGTAGTGCATTTGTTTTTACTTGATAATATGTTTTTGTTTTGAGTACTTGCTTATTATCATAATGGACTGTGTTATTGTATCTGTTCTGTTGTGATAAAAACAATACCATAATTATTAAAACCAAAATCTACCAGACACTTAGCCAAAATGTACGTTGAAATGTACAATATTAGATTGTCGGCCTGTGTTGATTAGTGGCGAAAAAAGGAAAAAGCCATTCTACAAAATAGGAAGATCTAAATTTCTTGAGTTCGTCACTAACAGTCTGATCAAATGAAAATCATACACCTGTCTAAATCGTATAAAAATCAATTTTACATTTTCTCCATAGATTTCATAATGAAACAATTTTCATTTTTATATATTCTTTTTATTCTTTTCATAAAATTTGATGCACCTAAATATTCCAATTAGAATAATCAAACAAATAGGAGAAAAGTAAGATTGTTCCGAAGAAGAGTCATGAGCAGACTATGGCGTGGGCGGACTGTGTCGTACACAGACTATGTCGAGCATATACTGTGTTTGTGCGCCATTACCCATAGCAAAGGGTGTGTTTTTATAATAGTTAGAACAATATGCTCAACCCATATAATACAGGAGGCTTAAAGTTATTTAGAATAAATAATTAAAAACATAAAAATCACCTAAAATTTTGAATTTATCTGAAATGTAAGTGCATAGGATGGGCACTAAATGGGCAAGCGGGCTGAATACAATTATAAGTCAAAAGAATATCTAGTTGCGAGGTGGCATCAGAGAGAAGAGGTGTGCAGTGAGAGAGCCTAGAGTGATTGTCGTGTCGTTGGCGTTAATGGCGGCACCGCCATAAGTGGTGGTGGAAAGGATTTCGTCGAGGGTTGGAAATACATCATGGTTGTCCGAAAAAGGGGAGTACTAGTCGGAGAAAAAGCAGCAGTCAAAGGTGTAGAGTTCCGAAGCCATTGTTCGAAGGTATAGAGCAAACGTAAGAAGAAGATGGAAAAGTTTGAAAGTAAGAAATAGATTGGACTTTAATGCGGGATATTAAATGTGTTCGGAGGGATATAGAATGTATTTTATTTATCCCTCCAAACACATTCTATAAAGAAAATTAGCAAGCCAAAGTCCAAAGCACGAACGTGCGGGCCATGGGCAAGGCACAATTTGTGCACGATCTTTCTACATACAGTTCTATTTTTCTTTTATATGTTTAATTGTATTTAGAAGATATATACATATATGTATATATATATCTATATATATGTATATGTATATATATGTATATGTATATATATATATATATTATTGAGAGGTACATTTGCGACCTCTCAATTCAAATTAGATCATAGTAAGAATTTAAGTTATATTATTTAGTAACTCCTAAATTTACTTTCTTTCTACTTATGAAATAAATAACCCACTTGAGCAAAAGGATTTCTTATTGTACACCGAGGCTTTGGATTTTCTGAAACACAAATCAAATGAGGAATGAATCATGGATTTATATTAGACATAACATTTCCTAATTGTTTCCAGATTTTTTAAACATAAAAACTAAACCAAACCAGAAATAGAATAAGGAAACTTAGTTTAAACACCACCACCTCCCCTGCGCTTCTATTTTCTGTTCTCTTTATTTTCGTGCTTCAAGTTTTTTTTTTAGCGGGATATAGACTGTGTTTACCAGGATACTGTGGGATATAGAATGTGTTTGGAGGGATACATAATCACTTTACTTTGTGTTTCGTGGCACATAGATTGTGTTTTGTGGGATATAGGTTGTGTCGGGCGGACTATTGTGGGATATAGATTTTATTTTGGAAGAAATTACAGAATATAGGTTGCATTCTTCATGGGTGATAAAAAAGTGTCTTTAATTAAGAACATGATCAATAGAATTAAAAACCATTTGATACTGTTGGTAATACAAGTATTTTAGCCAACATACATAAAAAACAAAATTAAAATTTTAGGATTGACGGAGCTGGATTCCCAATTATCCATCTTTAGATATGATATTGCCTATGTATATATACTATATAGTATATATGTTTGATAAGCTATTGCCAGACCATGGCGCACTGCACAATCCGCGCATGAGTTTTTTGCGTGACGATTCTAGTTTGCTCTTATATATTTGATTAAATTTAGAATGTTTAGATATTTAAAAGTCTATTTTTGAGAGGTAGAATGACGAACCTTCCATCTCACATTACATCATAATAAGAGTTTAAGTTATATTATTTAGCAACTACTTCTTGAAGAGCATAATAACTAAGAGTTCGTCTCTTGAAATGTGGTCTTTCCATAAGTTATGGAAAGATAAACGTTTAAACTGCAAATTAGAAGAAATTAAGATAAAAATTTTGGGCTGTATTAATCGGGTCATAAACTTATAACTACTGCATGTTGCATAATAAAATTTTAAACTTGAAACTAAAACCTTTTACCTTTCTATAATTATAATTCAACCACATCCTTCCATGAGCATGTGGAAAGACGATCGTTCCCAAGATTTTGCCAATAACTAAAAAGAAAAATAAGTTACCAACTCTAAAATTTACCTTTAAACAAAAAGGGGGAGGGATTAAAAAATCAGCCAAAAACATTTATATTTTGGGCTCCAGTACTTTACTAATTCAGATGGAATGGTGTAATTAACGAGGTTTCTAGGGATAAATTAGCCATTTTTCAGCTTCTTTCCCCCTTCCTGATATGAATCTCCTTGCGAACATTCTGGATTGCGAAATTTAAATCTTTGACCGAATTAAGGAATTCGCAAACCCTAACTTGGTCGCATGAATTCATCAACAATAAACCCTCGAGATTGATGCTCAACTCGAGTATTTACTCACTAACTTGCCTGCGGGATTAGTTCACAAATAAGGGTATTGATACTTATTTATCTCACATGATTAAACAACAATGAAAGTGCTCGCAAGCAAAAGAGTATGAACTCAAAAATTTGTTTATTTAATTGATAAGAATGGTGAAATTCTCGGCCAAAGCCTCCCCTATTTATAGGGTTAATCTCATCCAGAAACCCTAATTAGAAATGATAACTGAAAAGACTTATAGATGCTTAAAGAAGCTAAAACTATATCTAACTAAAATACCTAAATTAAGAGAAATATATGGCCCAATTCATCAAGATAAGTTTTGAATGAATGCTTCCTTATGTTATCTTACCTAATCTAATTTTATATTGAACAAAACTGAATATAGTTAGCCCTAGTGGGGTACCCTAATTTAGTTTTGAAAGAAAGCGAGATATGGTCGGGGGAAGGAGATAGCACGCAGAAGTAGAGCACGGTGGCGCAGTGAAGGAGCGGTAGTGGACTGGAGCAGCCGGACGAAGTCGTGGTCGAGGATGGTTCTACAGATATAGACAGTGTCTAATGTTTTTGGGTCCCGGGCGGCAAAGTGGTACATGTTCAACCTAACACTTTTGGAGGTAGCGTCGGGTGGTGACGACGTGGGTGGCACATTTTACAGGATTTTGAAGAAGTCCCTGGCGGTATTGCTAAACGTGTATGCTAGAAAAGGGTACCCGTATTCTGCGTGAGAAGTCAAGACGGTAGTGGTTCAGGGTCTAGGATGGGTCATGGCGGCAAGATGGTGGTGCGCGACGGATGCTGGTTAATATTGAAGCGGGGCTAGGGAGGGTTTCGATTTTCTTGCGCTTAGATGAGTGGCATCGGAAATGGTTACTGATTGTGGTGGAAGTGGCGATAGGGGAGAGGGGTTGGTGGTGGTGGTTACTGGAGCTAAAGAGAAGATGTGGCTAGGGCTCGTTAATTGTGGAGCCGAAGCAGCGGTGATGGTGGAGTGGTGGTGGCAGTGCTGTGAAAGTGGTGCTGGGAAGGTGGTGCTGGAGCAGTGGTGGTGGTGGCAGTATAGTGGTAGGTTAAGGGGCATTTTTATTTTTTAAATTTTAGTATTAGGCTGAAGGGCATTTTGGTTATTTTTAGTCGACCAATGGTTGAAAATGACCAGTCAATGCCAAAATATAGTCTTTAGGGTTATATTTGTACTTATGTAAAATAGTTACGACAAATTATCCCAGGTTTATATATGGACTTTCCCAATTATATAGGGTTATATCAGCATATTCCCCTAAACTTTATAAGTACTACACGTTGCATAATAAATTTACAATATTGAAATGAAAACCTTTTACTTTTTTTATTATTGTAATTAAACTTCTTGTTTCCATAAGTCTATGGAAAGACGATCTTTCCCAAGACTTTGCCATTTTAATATATAAAATGATATTATAATATATAAAAATAATATATAATTACCGCCTACTCAAAGTATATCATCTTCGGTCACACAAAAATCCTAGCTCGGAAACAAAGAGGTTAAAGTGATGGCGCCGCCGTTGTCCACCTTGGCAAAACACTCGCTCTGTCTTGGACCTCACTTTTGCATCCCTAGAGAAAGCTACACATCTCTTCAATTTCATTTTCTAGGCTTTTAAATACTGTAAATCCTATAGCAAAATAGGCAAGCTCTCCAAGGACGTCAAGAAGCTAGTAGATTCTCATGGCGGGGGCTGACAATGTGGGATTGACTCAGCTCCAGAACATCAGGAAGGGGCTGGAAGGCATTCCGTGGTTCTCATGGGGAAGAACGCTATGATGAAGAGGTCCATCAGAGTCCACGCATAGAAAACCAGCAACCAGACTATTCTCAATTTGATTCCTCTCCTCATGGGAAACGTTGGATTGATCTTCACTAAGGGGGATTTGAAGGAAGTCAGTGAGGAGGTCACAAATTACAAGGTTGGAGCTACTGCACGTGTTGGTCTGGTGGCTCCAGTTGATGTGGTTGTGCCTCTTGGCTACACTGGACTTGATCCATCCTAGAATTCTTTGTTCCAAGTTCTTAACATCCCCACCAAGATTAACAAGGGTACTGTTAAAATCATCACCCATGTTGAGCTTATCAAGAAGGGTGACAAGGTGGGATCTTTCGAAGCTGCTTTGCTTGGAATCTTTGGAATCAAGCCATTCTTTTATGGACTTGAAGTCCTAACAGTTTATGAAAATGGGTCTGTATTCAGCTCGGAGGTGCTCGACCAAACTTAGGAAGATCTCATGGGAAATTCTTCCGTGGGTGTTGGCCAAAGACCAAAAGAACCAGAGAAGGAAAGTTTTCCATGGAAAACTTTCAAAGTCAGTTAAGTAGTCATCGAAACCTTTTTGGTTCTTTGGCAAACACTCATGGCAAACTTCCCATGAGATACTCCTAAGAAGGAAGAGCCTGCTGAGGAGAGTGATGATGATCTGAGCTTCGGTCTCTTCAACTAAATGTAATACTTTCATGTTGGACCTCTTGTGTGGATCCTGGAGTCCCTTCCCTACATTATATGTTAAACAAAAGTTTTTTTTATTGATTCGGTAGTGTATTTTTTATGATTTGGTAATGTGTTTTTGTTCTGGGTACTTGGTATTATCATAATGGATCATGTTAGTGAATCTATTGTGTTGTGACAAATAAAATAATACTATAATTATTAAAACCAAAATCTACCGGACATTTAGCTAAAAACGTACGTTGAAATGTACAATATTAGATTGTCGGCTTGCGTTGATTACTGGAGGAAAAAAGGAAAAAATCATTCTACAAAATAGGAAGATCTGAATTTCTTGAATTCACCACTAACTGTCTGATCAAATGAAAATCATACACCTGTCTAAATCGTATAAAAAATAATGTTACATTTTCTCCATATATTTTGAAATGAACTATTTTCATTTTTATGTATTCTTTTTATGAAAATAAATCCTTCTTTTCATAAACTTTGATACACCTAAATATTTCAAATAGAATAATCAAACATATAGGAGAAAAGTATGATTGTTCCGAAGAAGAGTCATGAGCAGACTATGTCGTGCACGGACTGTGTTCGTGCACAATGATCCAGAGGCAAGGGTGTGTTGTTATAATAGTGAGAAACAAAATGCTCAACCCATATAATACATGAGGCTTAAAGTTATTTAGAATAAATAATTAAAAACATAAAAATCACCTAAAATTTTGAATTTATCTGAAATGTAAGTGCATAGGGCGGGCACTAAATGTGCTGTCGGGCTGAATAAAATTATAAGTCGAAAGACTATCTAGCCCTTTGCGAGGTGGCAGCGGAGAGAAGAGGAGTGCGGTGAGAGAGCCTAGAGTGACTGTCACGTCATTGGCGTTAATGGCAGCACCGCCATAAGTGGTGGGGGGAAGGATTTCGTCAAGGGTTGGAAATACATCATGGTTGTCGGAAAAAGGGGAGTACTGGTTGGAGAAAAAGTGGCAGTCGAAGATGTAGAGTTTCGAAGCCATTGTTCGCAGGTACAGAGCAAACAAAAAAAGAAGATTGAAAAGTTGGAAAGTAAGAAATGGATTGGACTTTATTGCAGGATATAAAATGTGTTCGGCGGGATATAGAATGTATTTTATATATCCCTCCAAACTCATTCTATAAAGAAACTTAGAAAGCCAAAGTCCAATGCACGAACGTTCGGGTTGTGGGCAAGGCACAATTGGTGCACGGTCTTTCCACATACAATACAATTCTATTTTTCACATATATATTTATTTGTATTTAGAAGATATATATATATATATATATATATATATATATATATATATATATATATATATATTATTGAGAGGTACGTTGGTGACCTCCCTATTCACATTAAACCATAGTAAGAATTTAAGTTATATTATTTAGTAACTCATAAATTTACTTTCTTTCTACTCATGAAATAAATAACCCACTTGGGCAAAAGAATTTCTTATTGTACACCAAGGCTTTGGATTTTCTTAAACACAAAACAAATGAGGAATGAATCATTGATTTATATAAGACATAACATTTCCTAAATGTTTCCAAATTTTTTTAAACATAAAAACTAAACCAAACCAAAAATAGAATAAGGAAACCTAGTTTAAACACCACCACCTCCCCAACGCTTCGATTTTCGTTTCTCTTTATTTTCGTGCTTCAATTTTTTTTGGTGGGATATAGACTGTGAATACCAGGATATTGTGGGATATAGAATGTGTTTGATACATAATCACTTTACTTTGTGATTGATGGGATGTAGGTTGTATCGGGCGGGACAGTGTGGGTATAAATTTTGTTTTGCGGGATAATACAGAATATAGGTTGTATTCTTCATGGGTGATAAAAAAAGTTTCTTTAATCAAGAACATGATCAATAGAATTAAAAGCCACTCGATACCGTTGGTAATACACAATTTTATTTTAGCCAACATGCATAGAAAAAAAAATTCAAATTTTAGGATTAGCGGAGCTGGATTCCCTATTATCTCTCTTTAGATATGCTATGTCTGTGTATATATACTATATATATAGTATAGTATAGTATATATATGTTTGATATGCTATTTCCAGACCATGGTGCACAGCACAGTCCGCGCATGATTTTTTTGCGTGTCGATTCTACTTTGCTCTTATATATTTGATTGAATTTAGAATGCTTAGATATTTAAAAGTCTATTTTTGAGAGGTACAATGATGAACCTCCCATTTCACATTACATCATAATAAGAATTGAAGTTATATTATTTAGCAACTACTTCATGAAGAGTATAATAACTAAGAGTTTGTCTCTTGAAAGACGGGTTTTCCATAAGTTATGGAAAGATAAAGGTTTAAACTGCAAATTAGAAGAAATCAAGATAACAATTTTCGGTTGCATTAATCGGGTCATAAACTTATAACTACTGCGTGTTGCATGATAAATTTTTAATGTTGCAACCAAATCCTTTTACCTTTCTATAATTCTAATTCAACCACGTCTTTTCATAGGCATATGGAAAGATGATCGCTCCCCAGACTTTGCCAATAATAACTAATGATAAAAATAAGTTATCAACTCTAAAATTTACTTTTAAACAAAGAGGGGAGGGGTGGGATTAAAAAATCAACCAAAACCATTTATATCTTGGGCTCCAGTACTTTACTAATTCAGATGGAATGGTGTAATTAATGAGGTTTCTAGGGATAAATCAACCATTTTCAGTTTCTTTCTCCCTTCCTGATATGAATGTCCTTGCGAAAACTCTGGATTGCGAAATTTAAATCTTTGATCGGATTAAGGAATTCGCAAACCCTAATTTGGTCACGCGAATTCATCAACAATTAACCCTTGAGATTGATGCTCACCTAGAGTATTTGCTCACTAACTAGCCCACGGAATTAGATCACAAATAAGGGTATTGATACTTAATTATCCCACAAGATTAAGCAACAATGAAAGCGCTCGCAAGCAAAGAGTATGAACTTGAAAATTTGTTTTATTGATTGATAAGAATGGTAAAAATCTTGGACAAAGCCTCCTTTTTTTATAGGGTTATTCTCGGCTAGAAACCCTATTCAGAAACGATAACTGAAAATACTTATGGCAGCTTAAAGAAGGTAAAACCATATCTAACTAAAATACCTAAATTAAGAGTAATATATGGCCGAATTCATCAAGATGAGTCTTGAATAAAAATTGCCTTATCTTATCTTACCTAATCTAATTCTAGACAGAACAGAACTGAATATAGTAAGCCCTACTGGAGTACCCGAATTTAGTTTTGAAAGAAAGCAGGATATGTTTGGGGGAAGGAGATAGCGTGCAGTAGTAGAGCAAGGCTACGCAGCGGAGGAGCGGCGGCAGACTGGAGCAGCCCGACGAAGTCGTGGTCGAGGATGGTGCCACAGATGTCGACAGTGTCTGACATTTTGGGGTCCCGGGTGGTGGAGCGGACAAGTTAAACATGACGCTTCTGGAGGTAGTGTCGGGTGGCGACGACGTGGGTGGTGCATTTTATGGGATGGTGAAGAAGTCCCCGATGGCATTGCTAAAAGCGTATGCTAGAAAAAAGTACATGTATTCTACGTGAGAAGTAAAGACGATGGTGATTCAGTGTCTAGAATGGGACATAGCGGCAAGATGGTGGTGCGCGATGGATGCTGGTTAATGGTGAGGTAGGGCTAGGGAGGGTCTGGATTTTTGGCGTTGGCTGAGTGGCATCGGAAATGGTGACTGATGGTTGTGGAGGTGGCAAGAGTGTAGAGGGATTGGTGGTGGTAGTTGGTAGAGCTAAAGGGGACACAAGGCTAGGGCTAGTTGACAGTAGAGCTGGAGTAGTGGTGGAGTGGTGGTGGCGGCGCTGTGAAAGTGGTAACGAAGCTGTGGTGGTGGTACCAGTATTATGGTAGGTCAAGGGGCATTTTTGTCTTTTAATTTTTAGTATTAGGCTGAAGGGCATTTTGTTCATTTTTGGTCGGTCAAAGGTCGAAATGGCTAGTGAATAACGGAATATAGTCTTTAGGGTTATATTTGTACTTATGTAAAATAGTTAGGGTTATATTTGTACTAAAAATTTTCTCAGGGTTATATCTGCACTTTCTCAATTATATATGGTTATATCAGCATATTTCCCTAAACTTTATAACTACTACACGTTGCATAATAAATTTTCAATATTGTAATGAAAACCTTTTACTTTTTTATTATTCTAATTAAACTTCATCTTTCCATAAGCATATTGAAAGACGGTCTTTCCATAAGCCTATTGAAAGATGGCCTTTCCCAAGACTTTGCCATTTTAATAAATAAAATGATATTATAATATTTAAAAATAATACTATAATTACCGCCTACTCAAAGTTTCCCATCTTCTCCGGTAACACAGAAACCCTAGCTCGGAATCAGAGAGGTTAAAGTGACGGCGCCGCCTTTGTCCACCTTGGCAAAGCACTCGCTTTGTCTTTGACCTCACTTTTGTATCCCCACAGAAAGTTACAAATCTCTTCAATTTCATTTTTTAGGGTTTTAGATACTGTAAATCCTATAGCACAATGGGCAAACTCTTCAATGGCATCGAGAAGCTGGCAGGTGCTCATGGCGGGGGCTGACAATGTGGGATCGACTGAGCTCCAGAACATTGGTAAAGGCCTGTGAGGAAATTCTGTGGTTCTCATGGGGAAGAACACTATGCTAAAGAGATCCATCATAGTCCACGTAGACAAAACTAGCAACCAGACAATTCTCAATTTGATCCATCTCCTTGTGGGAAACGTTGGATTGATCTTCACCAAGGGGGATTTCAAGGAAGTTAATTAGGAGGTCGCAAAGTACAAGGTTGGAGATCCTCCATGTGTTGGTCTGTTGGCTCCAGTTGATGTGGTTGTGCCTCTTGGCAACATTAGACTTGATCCATCCCATAATTCTTTGTTCTAAGTTCTTAACATCCCCACCAAGAGTAATAAAGGTACTGTTGAAATCATCACCCATGTTGAAGGATGACAAGAAGGTGATATGAATCTCCTTGTGAAGACTCATGATTTGCGGAATTAATATCTTTGATCTAGTGAAAGGATCTACAAACATGCACTATCTCGCACAAAATTCAGGAGTCTAGCCCTCGGGGTACGCCTAACTTCGACTTGCTCTCTAACTAGCCCTCAAGATCAGATTACAAGGTTTATTGATACTTAACTAACCCTCAGGGTTAAGCAATAATGGAATAACTCACAAGCAAAGAGTATGAACTCAAAAGGTTGTATATTTGATTGATGAAAGTGTAATGTAATAATAATGTTGAAAACCACCCCTATTTATAGTACATAGGTATGGTCTTAAAAAATACAAACGAGAAACTGAAAAGGATTATAGCAGCTTTAAGAAGCTAAAACCATATTTAACTGGACTACCTAAAATAAATGACTTTATTCTTCAAGATAAATCTTGAATGAATATGGCATTTTCTAATCTTACCAAATCTAATTCTAATCAAACCATAACTGAATATTCTAAACACCAAAATAAATGATTGGCCGAAACATTAATTCTTCCAAGACCAACATGGCTGAATTAATGGGCCTTATTCTAAAATAAAATAAATGATCACACTATCTCATTAAAAAACCCAGTGGGAAAAAGAGTATAGTGTTATCATCCTAAAAACCCTAACAAATATAAATAAACAAGAAAACTAATTCGTATCATTCCCTCCAAGGTTGAAAGGTTTCATCCTCAAAACGTGAACGATCTTCAAAAATAAATGGAGATAAACATCCCACGCTATCCCTGTGAAATTCGGCTAGTAAACGATGACTTGGCACTGACTAGGCAGTGACTGTGTGCTGAATGGGAGGCTGAAGTAGCACTAACTCGTGAGATAAAGAGAACTGGAGAAAAACTTGAAATAAGTTCAGTAGCTCACGATAAAAGTACAAACTCACGATATATCGAGCAGCTCACGAGATGAAGAGCTGGAGTGGTTGTTTCGCGTGTGTGGTGGACGCGCCTTCAATGGACGTGCGCGTGAGCTTCACGTGCTCTTCTGTGAGACCGTGCATATTGAACACGCGTCGAACGTCTTCCTCTGCTGTGCTGAACGCTTCTTTGTCAGAATTGCCTGACTTCAAAGGAGACTATCAGAGATGAAACGGAGATAACCGACGATGATCAGATCTGCAATTGACGGCAAGAAGAATGGTTCGATCGAAAACGGAGTCAGAATTCGTCAGAGGAACCTTCCCTTCTATCAAATCGAATGGCGGTGGATGGAACTGCGGTGGATGGCGACCAGAGCGACGGGATTCTTGAGATCGAACAGGGATGGAGCTGGACAGCGATGCGGTGGCGGAATCGTCCCAGATTTCTGAGCGGTGGCGGATTCAGCTTTATGATTTTTTTATTTGTTTTTGTTTTTTTTCAAAAATAAATTCAAACAAAACTTGAAATCGCTGTTGATGAACTTGTCCAAGGATCCTTTGCTTTGTTCTGATACCAACTGATATGAATCTCCATGCAAAGGCTCACGATTTGCAGAATTAGTATCTTTGATCTAATGAAGGGATCAGCAAACCCGCACTATCTTGCACAAAATTCAGGAGTCTAGCACTCGGGGTACGCCTAACTTTGACTTTCTCTCTAACTAGCCATCAGGATCAGATTACAAGGTTTATTGATACTTAACTAGCCCTCGGGGTTAAACAACAATGGAATAGCTCGCAAGCAAAGAGTATGAACTCAAAAGGTTGTATATTTGATTGATGAAAGTGTAATGTAATAATAATGTTGAAAACCACCCCTATTTATAGTACATAGGTATGGTCTTTAAAAAATACAAACAAGAAACTGAAAAAGATTATGGTAGCTTGAAGAAGCTAAAACCATATTTAACTAGACAACCTAAAATAAATGACTATATTCTTCAGGATAAATATTGAATGAATATTGCCTTATCTAATCTTACCAAATCTAATTCTAATAAAATCATAACTGAATATTCAAAAACACTAAAATAAATGCATGACCAAAACATTAATTCTTCCAATGCCAACATGCCTAAATTAATGGGCCTTATTCTAAAAAATATATAAATGATCACACTACCTCATTAAAAAAACCCATTGGAAAAAAGAGTATAGTGTTATCATCCTAAAAACCCTAATAAATAAAAATAAATAAGAAAGCCAATTCGTATCAGAAGGGTGACAAGGTGGGATCTTCCGAAGTTACTTTGCTTGCAAAGTTTGGAATCAGGCCATTCTCCTATAGACTTGATGTCCTAACCGTTTATGAAAATGGGTCTGTCTTCAGCCCGAAGGTGCTCGACCTGACTCAGGAGGATCTCATGGGACATTCTGCCATGGGTGTTTGCCAAAGAACCATAGAAGGAAAGTTTTCCAATGAAAACTTTTAAAGTCAGTGAAGTAGCCATCGAAACTTCTCTGGTTATTTGGTTCTTTGTCAAACACCCATGAAAAACTTTCCCATGAGATACTCCTAAGATAGAAGAGCCTGCTGAGCAGAGTGATTATGATCTGAGCTTCGGTCTCTTTGACTAAATGTAATACTTTTATGATGGGCATCTTGTGTGGATCCTTGAGTCTTTTCCCTACATTATATGTCAAACAAGAGTTTTTTTTATTGATTTAGTAGTGTATTTGTCTTTACTTGATAATGTGTTTTTGTTTTGAGTACTTGCTTATTATCAGAATGGATCATGTTATTGTATCTGTTCTGTTGTGATAAAAACAATACCATAATTATTAAAACCAAAATCTACCAGACACTTAGCCAAAATGTACGTTGAAATATACAATATTAGATTGTCAGCCTGTGTTGATTAGTGGCGAAAAAAGGAAAAAATCATTCTACAAAATAGGAAGATCTAAATTTCTTGAGTTCGTCACTAACAGTCTGATCAAATGAAAATCATGCACCTGTCTAAATCGTATAAAAAACAATTTTACATTTTCTCCATAGATTTCATAATGAAACAATTTTCATTTTTATATATTCTTTTTATTCTTTTCATAAAATTTGATGCACCTAAATATTCCAATTAGAATAATCAAACAAATAGGAGAAAAGTAAGATTGTTCCGAAGAAGAGTCATGAGCAGACTATGGCGTGGGCGGACTGTGTCGTACACAGACTATGTCGAGCATATACTGTGTTTGTGCGCCATTACCCATAGCAAAGGGTGTGTTTTTATAATAGTTAGAACAATATGCTCAACCCATATAATACAGGAGGCTTAAAGTTATTTAGAATAAATAATTAAAAACATAAAAATCACCTAAAATTTTGAATTTATCTGAAATGTAAGTGCATAGGATGGGCACTAAATGGGCAAGCGGGCTGAATACAATTATAAGTCAAAAGAATATCTAGTTGCGAGGTGGCATCAGAGAGAAGAGGTGTGCAGTGAGAGAGCCTAGAGTGATTGTCGTGTCGTTGGCGTTAATGGCGGCACCGCCATAAGTGGTGGTGGAAAGGATTTCGTCGAGGGTTGGAAATACATCATGGTTGTCCGAAAAAGGGGAGTACTAGTCGGAGAAAAAGCAGCAGTCAAAGGTGTAGAGTTCCGAAGCCATTGTTCGAAGGTATAGAGCAAACGTAAGAAGAAGATGGAAAAGTTTGAAAGTAAGAAATAGATTGGACTTTAATGCGGGATATTAAATGTGTTCGGAGGGATATAGAATGTATTTTATTTATCCCTCCAAACACATTCTATAAAGAAAATTAGCAAGCCAAAGTCCAAAGCACGAACGTGCGGGCCATGGGCAAGGCACAATTTGTGCACGATCTTTCTACATACAGTTCTATTTTTCTTTTATATGTTTAATTGTATTTAGAAGATATATACATATATGTATATATATATATATCTATATATATGTATATGTATATATATGTATATGTATATATATATATATTATTGAGAGGTACATTTGCGACCTCTCAATTCAAATTAGATCATAGTAAGAATTTAAGTTATATTATTTAGTAACTCCTAAATTTACTTTCTTTCTACTTATGAAATAAATAACCCACTTGAGCAAAAGGATTTCTTATTGTACACCGAGGCTTTGGATTTTCTGAAACACAAATCAAATGAGGAATGAATCATGGATTTATATTAGACATAACATTTCCTAATTGTTTCCAGATTTTTTAAACATAAAAACTAAACCAAACCAGAAATAGAATAAGGAAACTTAGTTTAAACACCACCACCTCCCCTGCGCTTCTATTTTCTGTTCTCTTTATTTTCGTGCTTCAAGTTTTTTTTTTTAGCGGGATATAGACTGTGTTTACCAGGATACTGTGGGATATAGAATGTGTTTGGAGGGATACATAATCACTTTACTTTGTGTTTCGTGGCACATAGATTGTGTTTTGTGGGATATAGGTTGTGTCGGGCGGACTATTGTGGGATATAGATTTTATTTTGGAAGAAATTACAGAATATAGGTTGCATTCTTCATGGGTGATAAAAAAGTGTCTTTAATTAAGAACATGATCAATAGAATTAAAAACCATTTGATACTGTTGGTAATACACTAATTGTATTTTAGCCAACATACATAGAAAACAAAATTAAAATTTTAGCTCCAGTGGTTGGGACATGGGTGGGAAAGCCAATAAACCCAGGTTCGATCCTCGGCAGCGACAGTGTGGGGAGTTCTTGCTTTGCAAGGTTCCCTTGTGCGCACCGAGGCAATGCTGAACCCATGGGTCCTGGTGCTGGACTACCGTGATTTACCTCTTATATGATGGTGTGGGTGTGGGCTGGTATGTGCCAGTGAGGGCGAGCGGATGATCGCCTTTTGCCAAAATTAAAATTTTAGGATTGACGGAGCTGGATTCCCAATTATCCATCTTTAGATATGATATTGCCCATGTATATATACTATATAGTATATTATAGTATATATATGTTTGATAAGCTATTGCCAGACCATGGCGCACTGCACAATTCGCGCATGATTTTTTTGCGTGACGATTCTAGTTTGCTCTTATATATTTGATTAAATTTAGAATGTTTAGATATTTAAAAGTCTATTTTTGAGAGGTAGAATGACGAACCTTCCATTTCACATTATATCATAATAAGAGTTTAAGTTATATTATTTAGCAACTACTTCCTGAAGAGCATAATAACTAAGAGTTCGTCTCTTGAAATACGGTATTTTTATAAGTTATGGAAAGATAAATATTTAAACTGCAAATTAAAAGAAATTAAGATAAAAATTTTGGGCTGCATTACTCTGGTCATAAACTTATAACTACTGCATGTTGTATAATAAAATTTTAAACTTGCAACTAAAACCTTTTACCTTTCTATAATTATAATTCAACCACATCCTTCCATGAGCATGTGGAAAGACGATCGTTCCCAAGATTTTTCCAATAACTAAAAAGAAAAATAAGTTATCAACTCTAAATTTACCTTTAAACAAAAGGGGGGAGGGATTAAAAAATCAGCCAAAAACATTTATATCTTGGACTCCAGTACTTTACTAATTCAGATGGAATGGTGTAATTAACGAGGTTTCTAGGGATAAATTAGCCATTTTTCAGCTTCTTTCCCCCTTCCTGATATGAATCTCCTTGCGAAGATTCTGGATTGCGAAATTTAAATCTTTGACCGAATTAAGGAATTCGCAAACCCTAACTTGGTCGCATGAATTCATCAACAATAGACCCTCGAGATTGATGCTCAACTCGAGTATTTACTCACTAACTTGCCTGCGGGATTAGTTCACAAATAAGGGTATTGATACTTATTTATCTCACAGGATTAAACAACAATGAAAGTGCTCGCAAGCAAAAGGGTATGGACTCAAAAATTTGTTTATTTGATTGATAAGAATGGTGAAATTCTCGGCCAAACCTCCCCTATTTAAAGGGTTAATCTCAGCCAGAAACCCTAATTAGGAATGATAACTGAAAAGACTTATAAATGCTTAAAGAAGCTAAAATCACATCTAACTAAAATACCTATATTAAGAGAAATATATGGCCCAATTCATCAAGATAAGTTTTGAATGAATACTTCCTTATGTTATCTTACCTAATCTAATTTTATATTGAACAAAACTGAATATAGTTAGCCCTAGTGGAGTACCCTAATTTAGTTTTGAAAGAAAGCGAGATAGGGTTGGGGGAAGGAGATAGCACGCAGCAGTAGAGCACGATGGCGCAGTGAAGGAGCGGTAGCGGACTGGAGCAGCCGAACGAAGTCGTGGTCGAGGATGGTTCTGCAGATATAGACAGTGTCTAATGTTTTTGGGTCCCGGGAGGCAAAGTGGTACATGTTCAACCTAACACTTCTGGAGGTAGCGTCGGGTGGTAACGACGTGGGTGGTGCATTTTACAGGATTTTGAAGAAGTCCCTGGCGGCGTTGCTAAACGTATATGCTAGAAAAGGGTACCCGTATTCTGCGTGAGAAGTCAAGACGGTAGTGATTCAGGGTCTAGGATGGGTCATGGCGGCAAGATGGTGGTGCGCGACGGATGCTGGTTAATATTGAAGCGGGGCTAGGGAGGGTTTCGATTTTCTAGCGCTTGGATGAGCAGCATCGGAAATGGTTACTGATTATGGTGGAAGTGGCGAGAGGGGAGAGTGGTTGGTGGTGGTGGTTAGCGGAGCTAAAGAAGAGATGTGGCTAGGGCTCGTTGACTGTGGAGCCGAAGCAGCGGTGATGGTGGAGTGGTGGTGGCAGTGCTGTGAAAGTGGTGCTGGAGCAGTGGTGGTGGTGGCAGTATAGTGGTAGGTTAAGGGGCATTTTTGTCCTTTAAATTTTAGTATTAGGCTGAAGGGCATTTTGGTTATTTTTAGTCGACCAATGGTTGAAAATGGCCAGTCAATGCCAAAATATAGTCTTTAGGGTTATATTTGTACTTATGTAAAATAGTTAGGGTTATATTTTCACTAAAAATTATCCCAGGTTTATATATGGACTTTCTCAATTATATAGGATTATATCAGTATATTTCCCTAAACTTTATAAGTACTACACGTTGCATAATAAATTTTCAATATTGAAATGAAAACCTTTTACTTTTTTTATTATTCTAATTGAACTTCTTCTTTCCATAAGTCTATGGAAAGACGATCTTTCCCAAGACTTTACCATTTTAATATATAAAATGATATTATAATATATAAAAATAATATATAATTACCGCCTACTCAAAGTATATCATCTTCTCCGGTCACACAAAAATCCTAGCTCGGAAACAAAGAGGTTAAAGTGATGGCGCCGCCGTTGTCCACCTTGGCAAAGCACTCGCTCTGTCTTGGACCTCACTTTTACATCCCTAGAGAAAGCTACACATAACTTCAATTTCATTTTCTAGGCTTTTAAATACTGTAAATCCTATAGCAAAATAGGCAAGCTCTCCAAGGACGTCAAGAAGCTAGCAGATTCTCATGGCGGGGGCTGACAATGTGGGATTGACTCAGCTCCAGAACATCAGGAAGGGGCTGGGAGGCATTCCGTGGTTCTCATGGGGAAGAACGCTATGATGAAGAGGTCCATCAGAGTCTACGCATAGAAAACCAGCAACCAAACTATTCTCAATTCGATTCCTCTCCTCACGGGAAACGTTGGATTGACCTTCACCAAGGGGGATTTGAAGGAAGTCAGTGAGGAGGTCACAAATTACAAGGTTGGAGCTACTGCACATGTTGGTCTGGTGGCTCCAGTTGATGTGTTTGTGCCTCTTGGCTACACTGGACTTGATCCATCCCCGAATTATTTGTTCCAAGTTCTTAACATCCCCACCAAGATTAATAAGGGTACTGTTAAAATCATCACCCATGTTGAGCTTATCAAGAAGGGTGACAAGGTGGGATCTTTCGAAGCTGCTTTGCTTGGAATCTTTGGAATCAGGCCATTCTTTTATGGACTTGAAGTCCTAACAGTTTATGAAAATGGGTCTGTATTCAGCTCGGAGGTGCTCGACCTAACTTAGGAGGATCTCATGGGAAATTCTTCCATGGGTGTTGGCCAAAGAACAAAAGAACCAGAGAAGGAAAGTTTGCCATGGAAAACTTTCAAAGTCAGTGAAGTAGCCATCGAAACCTTTTTGGTTCTTTGGCAAACACTCATGGCAAACTTCCCATGAGATACTCCTAAGAAGGAAGAGCCTGCTGAGGAGAGTGATGATGATCTGAGCTTCGGTCTCTTCAACTAAATGTAATACTTTTATGTTGGGCCTCTTGTGTGGATCCCAGAGTCTCTTCCTTACATTATATGTTAAACAAAAGTTTTTTTTATTGATTTGGTAGTGTATTTTTTATGATTTGGTAATGTGTTTTTGTTCTGAGTACTTGGTTATTATCATAATGGATAATGTTAGTGAATCTATTGTGTTGTGACAAATAAAATAATACTATAATTATTAAAACCAAAATCTACCGGACATTTATCCAAAACGTACGTTGAAATGTACAATATTAGATTGTCGGCTTGCGTTGATTACTGGAGGAAAAAAGGAAAAAATCATTCTACAAAATAGGAAGATCTGAATTTCTTGAATTCACCACTAACTGTCTGATCAAATGAAAATCATACACCTGTCTAAATCGTATAAAAAATAATGTTACATTTTCTCCATATATTTTGAAATGAACTATTTTCATTTTTATATATTCTTTTTATGAAAATAAATCCTTCTTTTCATAAACTTTGATACACCTAAATATTCCAAATAGAATAATCAAACGTATAGGAGAAAAGTATGATTGTTCCGAAGAAGAGTCATGAGCAGACTATGTCGTGCACGGACTGTGTTCGTGCACAATGATCCAGAGGCAAGGGTGTGTTGTTATAATAGTGAGAAACAAAATGCTCAACCCATATAATACAGGAGGCTTAAAGTTATTTAGAATAAATAATTAAAAACATAAAAATCACCTAAAATTCTGAATTTATCTGAAATGTAAGTGCATAGGGCGGGCACTAAATGTGCTGGCGGGCTGAATAAAATTATAAGTCGAAAGACTATCTAGCCCTTTGCGAGGTGGCAGCGGAGAGAAGAGGAGTGCGGTGAGAGAGCCTAGAGTGACTGTCACGTCGTTGGCGTTAATTGCAGCACCGCCATAAGTGGTGGGGGCAAGGATTTCGTCAAGGGTTGGAAATACATCATGGTTGTTGGAAAAAGGGGAGTACTGGTTGGAGAAAAAGCGGCGGTCGAAGATGTAGAGTTTCGAAGCCATTGTTCGAAGGTACAAAGCAAACAAAAAAAGAAGATTGAAAAGTTGGAAAGTAAGAAATGGATTGGACTTTATTGCGGATATAAAATGTGTTCGGAGGGATATAGAATGTATTTTATATATCCCTCCAAACACATTCTATAAAGAAACTTAGAAAGCCATAGTCCAACGCACGAACATTCGGGCTGTGGGCAAGGCACAATTGGTGCACGATCTTTCTACATACAATTCTATTTTTCTCATATATATTTATTTGTATTTAGAATATATATATATATATATATATATATTATTGAGAGGTACGTTGGCGACCTCCCTATTCACATTAAACCATAGTAAGAATTTAAGTTATATTATTTAGTAACTCATAAATTTACTTTCTTTCTACTCATGAAATAAATAACCCACTTGGGCAAAAGAATTTCTTATTGTACACCAAGGCTTTGGATTTTCTTAAACACAAAACAAATGAGGAATGAATCATTGATTTATATAAGACATAACATTTCCTAAATGTTTCCAAATTTTTTAAAACATAAAAACTAAACCAAACTAGAAATAGAATAAGGAAACCTAGTTTAAACACCACCACCTCCACCACCTCCCCAACGCTTCGATTTTCTATTCTCTTTATTTTGGTGCTTCAATTTTTTTGGCGGGATATAGACTGTGATTACCAGGATATTGTGGGATATAGAATGTGTTTGATACATAATCACTTTACTTTGTGATTGGTGGGATGTAGGATGTGTCGGATAGGTTAGTGTGGGTATAGATTTTGTTTTGCAGGATAATACAGAATATAGGTTGTATTCTTCATGGGTAATAAAAAAAGTTTCGTTAATCAAGAACATGATCAATAGAATTAAAAGCCACTCGATACCGTTGGTAATACACAATTTTATTTTAGCCAACATGCATAGAAAACAAAATTCAAATTTTAGGGCCTTTTGAAGCGTTCGCCGGTAACCAAAGCGTATCGTTCCCGCCACTTGGGTACTACTTTGTTTATAGCTTTTTTAGGTTATGCAATAGAAGGGGGCTTGGTTCTCTATTTCCGGCCCTAGGGGAGTTTACTCGAAGGCCCGGTTTGCTTAGTGCTACCGGGCTGAGTGCGAAGCACGTGGGATCAAGGCGGTAGTCGTGAGTGTTGGATACACGGCTAGGCCGCACGGTTCGAACCCCTCAAAGGTCGACCCGTGACAGTTGGTATCAGAGCCCAATTGGCACTCAGTGAGTGCGAGGGCTTGGAAGAAGAAAATGAAATACGAACAACCGCGCTGGTCGTAATAGATCTACTTTCATGCTAGTTCTTGCTCCAGCATGAAAGTTCCATTTCAGGGAAGGACGAAGACAAGCAGTCTGATTGAACACCACTTTGATATCTTTACGCCTCGATTTTCTTTTTGAAATTGGTTTTTTTTTGACATCAACGGGTCATCTCGTGCCGCACGCTTAACCGCTCACGGCCCGTGATGTCCCGTCTCTGCGCCCGCGCCGCGCTGTGCACAACGCCCGAGTCGTTTGTGCCCAACGCCCGTGCGTGCAGCGTCCGGTCGCCCAGCCGGCCAGCAGCCCGGTTGCCCAGCCGGCCAATTCTCGTCCCCAAAAAAAGAAAAATGGAACCCATTCCCCTGTTGCTGAGATTCGGGCGGGAATACCCACTTTGAATTTTAAGGAGAAAGTTCGAAAACATATTTATTCTGAGCTTCAACATCTCTTGGCCAACGAAATTTAAAAAAAAAAGAATAGCATCAAGGAATAGGGGGGACGCCCGTTAAAGGCCTGATATTCTTAATTACAGTCTCCGGAGCTGGATTCCCTACTATCTCTCTTTAGAAATGCTATGCCTGTGTATATATACTATATATATAGTATAGTATATATGTGTTTGATATGTTATTGCCAGACCATGGTGCACAGCACAGTCCGCGCATGATTTTTTTGCATGTCGATTCTACTTTGCTCTTATATATTTGATTGAATTTAGAATGCTTAGATATTTAAAAGTCTATTTTTGAGAGGTACAATGATGAACCTCCCATTTCACATTACATCATAATAAGAATGAAGTTATATTATTTAGCAACTACTTCTTGAAGAGCATAATAACTAAGAGTTTGTCTCTTGAAAGACGGTTTTTCCATAAGTTATGGAAAGATAAAGGTTTAAACTGCAAATTAGAAGAAATCAAGATAACAATTTTCGGTTGCCTTAATCGGGTCATAAACTTATAACTACTGCATGTTGCATAATAATTTTTTAATGTTGCAACTAAAAGCTTTTAACTTTCTATAATTCTAATTCGACCACGTCTTTCCAAATAAGGGTATTGATAATTAATTATCCCACGGGATTAAGCAACAATGAAAGCGCTCGCAAGCAAAGAGTATGAACTCAAAAGTTTGTTTATTTGATTGAAGAATGGTGAAAATCTCGGCCAAAACCTCCCTTATTTATAGGGTTAATCTCGGCCTGAAACCCCAATTAGAAATGATAGCTGAAAAGACGTATGGCAGCTTAAAGAAGCTAAAACCATATCTAACTAAAATACCTAAATTAAGAGGAATATATGGCCGAATTCATCAAGATGAGTCTTGAATGAATAATGTATTATCTTATCTTACCCATAATTCTAGACAGAACAAAACTGAATATAGATAGCCCTAGTGGAGTACCGTAATTTAGTTTTGAAAGAAAGCAGGATAGGGTCGAGGGAAAGAGATAGTGCGCGGCAGTAGAGAACGGTATCATGGAGACGGCGGACTGGAGCAGACGGACGAAGTCGTGGTCAAGGATGGTGCCGCAGATGTTGACTTTGCCTAACGTTTTAGGGTCCCGGGCGACGGAGCGGTACATGATCGACCTGATGCTTCTAGAGGCACCATTGGGTGGCGACGATGTGGGTGGCACATTTTACGTGATGGTGAAGAAGTCCCCGGGGGTGTTGCTAAATGTGTACGCTAGAAAATGGTACCCATATTCTGTGCGGAAAGTCAAGACAATGGTGATTTAGGGTCTAGGATGGGTCATGTCGGCAAGATGGTGGTGCGCGATGGATGCTGGTTAATGGTGGGGGTGAGGCTAGGGAGGGTCTCGATTTTCTGGTGCTTGGCTGAGCGGCGTCAGAAATGGTGACTAATGGTGGTGGAGGTGGCGAGACGGGAGAGGGGTTGGTGGTGGTGGGAAGTCTATACGATCGTGATTCAGGGTCTATGATGGGTCATGGCGGCAAGATGGTGGTGCGCGACAAATGTTGGTTAATGGTAAGGTGGGGCTAGGGAGGGTCTCAAATTTCTAACGCTTGGCAGAGCGGCGTCGGAAATGGTGACTGATGGTGGTGGAGGTGGCGATAAGGAAGAGGGGTTGGTGGTGGTGGTGGTGGTTGGCAGAGCTAAAGAGGAGAAGAGGCTAGGGCTGGTTGACTATGGAGTCGAAGCAGTGGTGGTGGCGGTGTTGTGAAAGTGGTGTTGGAGCAGTGGTGGTGGTGGCACTATAGTGGTAGGTCAAGGGGCATTTTTGTCTTTTAAATTTTAGCATTAGGCTGAAGGGCATTTTGGTCATTTTTGGTCGATCAATGGTAAAGAATGGCTAGTCAATGCCGAAATATAGTCTTTAGGGTTATATTTGTACTTATGTAAAATAGTTAGGGTTATATTTATACTAAAAATTATCTCAGGTTTATATCTGGACTTTCTCAATTATGTAGTGTTATATCAGCATATTTCCCTAAACTTTATAATTACTACACGTTGCATAATAAATTTTCAATATTGCAATGAAAACCTTTTTCTTTTTATTATTCTAATTAAACTTCGTCTTTCCATAAGACTATGGAAAGACGGTCTTTCCCAAGACTTTGCCATTAAGGCCGTCGAGATGCTGGAAGGTGCTTATGGCGGGGGATGACAATGTAGGATCGACTCAGCTCCAAAACATTGAGAAGGGGATGTGAGGCAATTTCGTGGTTTTCATAGGGAAGAACACTGTGATGAAGAGGTTCATTAGAGTCCACGCAAAGAAAACCAGCAACAAGACTATTCTCAATTTGATTCCTCTCCCTGTGGGAAATGTTGGATTGATCTTCACAAAGGGAGATTTGAAGGAAGTTAGTGAGGAGGTCGCAAAGTACAAGGATAGAGCTCCTGCACATGTTGGTCCGATGGCTCCAGTTAATGTGGTTGTGCCTCTTGGCAACACTAGACTTGATCCATCCCAGAATTCTTTGTTCCATGTTCTTAACATCCCCACCAAGATTAACAAGGGTACTATTTAAATCATCACCCCTGTTAAAAGGGTGACAAGGTGGGATCTTCCAAAGCTGTTTTGCTTGCAAAGTTTGGAATCATGCCATTCTCCTATGGACTTGTAGTCCTAACAGTTTATGAAAATGGGTCTGTCTTCAGCCCGGAGGTGGTCGACCTGACTTATGAGAATCTCATGGGAAAGTCTGCCATGGGTGTTTTCCAAAGAACCAGAGAAGGAAAGTTTGTCATGGAAAACTTTCAAAGTCAGTGAAGTAGCCATCGAAACTTCTCTAATTCTTTGGTTCTTTGGCAAACACCCATGGAAAACTTTCCAATGAGATACTCCTAAGAGGGAAGAACTTGCTGAGGAGAGTGATGATGATATGAGCTTCGGTATCTTCGACTTAGTTCAAACATTCAATTTCTACAAGACTTATAGCTAGTATTTGTATACTGGTTAGTTCATGAATGTGTTTAGAATGTTTGTTAACCGTTCTAAAGACTTAGTTCAAACTTTCATTTTTTCTGGAAAACTTACATCTGTTAAAGATATAATACTCCATGTGTCTAGATATTTTGTTAGTTTGTTTAAGGACTTAGTTCAATTTTTCCTTTTTCTTCAAAACTTACAATCAATAAAGATATATTAGTTCATGTGTTTATAATGTTTGTTAACAGTTTTATATACTTAATTTAAACTTTAATTTTCTTCAAGACTTATAGTTAGCAACCGTATACTAATAAGTTCATGCGTCTTGATAGTTTGTTAATCGTTTTCAGGAGTTACAGGGAAAGGAGAGGCGGGGAGAATGTATATTGGGTTTTTGACTCGTATTTTTATCTTATAACCCAAAAACTCGTGAGATTGAACCGTGCTTTTTTAAATATTTCTATAATTGCATGGCAGTCGCTCGTTTCACCATAAACTATGATGTGACAGTCTACTTTATCTGATTAAAAATCTTGACATCTTAAACTGCATGCCAAATCTTACATTACTCAATAATGGAATAATGTTTCAACGATTATGAATTTTAAAATATGAATTATCTTACTTGTACAATTAAGTTCTTTAATATCCTTGCGTGTTTGGAAATTCATACAGAGCTTAAGGATTTAGGTACAATATTCATGCATTGGAAATAGTAATTTTCTGCAGTACTCAAATGCTTGTAAAACAGAAAAGTGAATAGTATATCTTTAAATATGAAAATATAAGGTTAAAATTGATAGATAGATACATATATTATTAAGAACTAATAATACATCATTATTATTTAATGAAAAACCTAGCTAACTATTTGAACTTGATCTAGGGCTTATTTGTGATTATATTTTATTCAAAAAAATAGTAACTAGTTATCAAAAGATGAATACTTTTTTTTGTTAAAATACTCACCTAAGTGAGGGGGTATATATTAAGCTCCCCAAACCATAAAAATAGCATTAAAATTGAATTGAGATTTCTGAATGTATAGCTAGATAAGCTAATGTGGAAAAGCTAAATACAGAAACTTTACTCCATATCCTTTATAAAAAAACCCCTAACTCAATGAAGATTATGGCCCTAAACCCGTGTTGCGGCCTATTATGGTCTTCCACGTTCTTTCCTCCTTGTGTCAACAAGAAGAGGTTGCTTTCCATAATAGCCCCTTGCAACTCTCTTCCCCAGAGGAGAGTTACTCTCTGTTTTACCTGATTGAAGAAGTGAGGGAGTCCTCCATTTTTCTATATGTTTAGCAGATTCCTTGCGGTATCAGACCCTTGCATCAATTGTTGTACTTCTATGGACAGGTTCAAATGTGATGGGACTGCAGCTTGCTTCCCACCTGAACCTGTCAAAACAAGACAAAAGCCAACGGTACAATGTTCTACCGAAGAAAAGCATAATAAACCAAGTATAAGAAAAAACAACAAGGCCTTGATCAAAACAGTTCTATAAGAATAGAACTTATCCATTTCTGGTGTAATGGATACTGATCTAATCAAGATTAATTTGACCTTGAATTTTAAGTGGAAGATCAGTGAAATTAAAAACCTGTGTTACCTAATTAAATCTAGCCAATTTGGCTAAGGAATTAGAACCTTCGTTTCCCTCTCTGAGAATATGAATGAAAGAGCACTCAATCTTATCTATTCTTTGCCATATGCTTCTTGCTATTGTCATAGATCTCCAAGGTATTTTCCATTCTCTCCTCAATATCTTCACTGCTATCATTGAATCAGATTCAATGATCTGGGATGTGATATTGTGTTCTTTAGCCATTTTGAGCCCTTGGAGAATTGCTGTCATTTGAGCCTCCAAAATAGTGCATTGTGGAATGTTCATAGTAGAAGACCGGATATGCTTTCCTTTATGATCCCTAAGAATCAAAGCAATGCCTGTTGTGCCATTCAATATGACTGAACCATCCACATTGAGTTTAAATGTATGTGCTGGGGACCCGGAAACATCCACTGGTCCCTTTTTTCTCTTCAAGGTTCTACATATGTTGAGGGTAGGGTATGTAGTAGAAAAATCCCAATGAGCATCTATTTTATGAGCTAATAGCATGTCATTTAACAATTTCATAATGGTTATACACATGGTTTTCTGATTTGGTACAATGGCATAAAAAACCTATTTTTAGCACACCATAAAGCCCAGGTAACAATACATGGT
The DNA here is from genome assembly GCA_037428765.1 of Rubia yunnanensis. Classification (NCBI taxonomy): domain Eukaryota; kingdom Viridiplantae; phylum Streptophyta; class Magnoliopsida; order Gentianales; family Rubiaceae; genus Rubia; species Rubia yunnanensis. The sequence continues at coordinate 117,240,612 of CM075064.1, read as the reverse complement.
AAAGATCTGATGATTTCAGTGGCATGCATGCTTTTTACATTCAATGTCCAGTAGAAATTGAATTTGTTCCACAGTATGGCATGGGCAGTATGTTGAAGGTTAAAAAATCTATTTACTAGTTGCCATATCTTGTCTGAGAAAGCCCAAGAACTAAAAACATGATGTAAATCATCTGAGTTATTGTTACAGAAACAACACTTGGATAGGAGGTGAAGATTAAAGTCTTATAAGATGTCAGGCATTATGATCAATCTATTTAGAAGATTCCAATTCCATAAGCTTAGTTTATGTGGCAAGAGAGAAGACCATATATACTTAAATGGTGGAACCTTAAGTTTTCTATGCCTCGGAAGCTCATAAGAAGAACTAAGCATAAAGTTTCCATTCTTAGTTTTTGTCAAGATCAGTTCATCCTTGTGATTAAGAAACATGAGATGTTCGTATCTGAGATGGAGGATGGCTGGAATTGGAAAAAAACTTTGAAGCAGTGAGATATAGTAATCTCGCTGGCTCAGAAAGTCTGCAATGGAGAAGTTTGGTTGAAAGAGATCAGTATCTGAGGGCTAGTACTTTGTTAGGGGACCTAATTTAGTCCAGTTTGCATGCCAAAATGATGAATCACCATTACCAATTTGGACAAAGGAGTTGTTAATAGCTAAGTCTTGAACCTCTATGATTCTTTTCCGGGACTTAGAGGTTTTTTGGTTATCAGGAGTTGACCACATAAACTGTGACCAGAGTGATTTTTCTAGTTGAAGCTTCCACCAAAGCTTTAAGGAAACACTTTTGGTCATAGTATTTAAGTCTTTTATATTTAGTCCATTTTCTTCTTTTGGAAGAGTTAATTTCGTGTCACTTCTCCAAATTTTCCTTTTATTATTAATTGTGTCTTGAGTATACCAAAGAAACTTAGCAAACACTTTATGAAGCTTATCAATGTGGTATGTTGTGTAGGCTTTAAAACTGATAGAATATGCAAGGGTATTGTGGCAAGAACATGTCCTATTAAAGTTAATCTTCCAACCTGGTTCAGAATTTTATTTTCTAGGCCTTGATAGTATATGTTTTTATTCTGCCAATAAAGATTGTGTAGCCCAGATATTTGCAAAGGAAAAGGTGTGGTACATGTTTCATTAATCCTATTAGCTTGTACAAACTAACATTGGAATATTGGAATAGGAAGTTAATGCTTCTTGAAAAGGCTTCTTCCATAAGGATGAAAATTAAGGGAGACCTTGGGTCACCTTTCTTTAAACCTCTGAAAGATTGAAAGAAACCAAAGGGTTCTCCATTTATTAGGATGGAGAAAAAGGAAACTCTATTATTATATTATTGAGGTGGTCAGCAAATTAAAATTTTTAAATAGTTTTGAGAGAAAATCCCAGGGAACCATATCAAATGCTTTCATCATGTCAAGTTTTACGATTATATTGAATCCAAGTTGCTTGGAATTAATATAATTAATCATTTCATGCGTGAGAAGAACATTATCTGCCAGTTCTCTGTCAGTCAGAAAAGTTGTTTGTTCTTTGGAAATTAGATCATTTAGGATAAATTTAAGCCTGTGAGCTATGAGTTTAGTAAAGATTTTGTATATGAAATTGCACAAGCTTATAGGCCTAAAATATTTAAAAGAGGCACAAACTTCCTTTTTTGAATCAGAGTGATTAAAGTAGTAGAGATGGCTTTTGGAATAGGTGTTAAACTGAGAAAGTAATTACTGCCTCCAATTAGATCATCTTAAATTATAGACCAACAGTGTTTATAGAATGCACCAGGGAAACCATTAGGCCCCGGTGCTGATTCAGTATCCATGTCTTTAAGAATGTTTGAAATTTCTTCAATTGAGGTTGGTTTAACTAGTTGTTGATTAGTTTCCTCATAGATTGGATACATTTTCCAGCATTACAACTGTGTTAATTCCAGAAGGGTCTAGATGATCATGTGATAGATGCCTTAAGTAAAACTTTACTGCTTCAGTTCTAATAAAACTATGATCATATAACAAGTCCCCTGTGTCCTTCTTGATTAAAGAGATGGGTTGTCTTTTATGTTTTGATTTAACCTATTGATGGAAGAATTTAGCATTTAAATCTCAATATTTTAGCCATTTAACCCTAAACTTTTGTTTCCAATAAGTTTCTTGGTATTTTAAGGCTAAGGTTAGTTCAGCTTTAGCTCTATTGTACTTAGTTAGAGTTTCAGAAGTTTTAGCTTGTTGCAGATTTGCTTCTGCAATGGAGAATAGTTCTTCTATTTCCTTAACCTTATCAAAGATATTACCAAAAACATTTTTATTCCATTGTTTTAAAGCCTTTTTTTGTGTTTTTCAGTATGAAACTAAAATTTTTCATTCCTGAAGAGTTGGAATGGATATTCCATGAGTTTTAATTAGTTGTAAGAACTCCGAATGTGAGAGCCAACAATTTTGAAACCTGAATGGTTTTGGTTTTGTTGGGATCAGATTGTTAGAAAGGGCCACTATTAAGGGTGAATGGTTAGACTGATCCCTTGCCAAGGTTTGCGCATAAGATATGTGGAAAGATGCATCCCAAAGTTGGTTTGATAGAGCTCTATCTAATCTTTACCAAACCCTACCCTTAGGCCTAATGCCTGTCCAGGTGAAGAGATTACCTGAATTGTTGACTGTGGTGAGTTTGGCCTCAGATATGAAATTTTTGAAATTGGTTATACCTCTTTGGCTAGGGACTGAGGGGCCAATGTATTCCTCTTATTTTTTAATTATGTTAAAGTCACCAATTAAACATATAGGCTTGTGAGTTACATTCAGTATTGGATTCCACAAAACCTCTCTTAGTTTAATTGTGTATTTAGCATATATGAAACCTATGAGACAGCTCGGGGTTAAAGTTGTATGGTTTATTTCACAATGTATGAGTTGATCTTCACATTAAATAATGTTTAGGTTCACAGAATCCTGCCAGAAGATGAACATGTTATTGAGAGGGTTGCTGTAATAAGACTTAAACCCTATCTTCTTAGCTATCTCTTGAATGGCATCATTTTGTAACATCAGTTCCATAATTACTATCATGTTAATTTTAAATCTCTTCTTAACATCCTTAATCATTATTTATGTGGAGTTGTTACCAATTCCCCTTGCATTCCATGATAAAATATTAAGCTTAATCATATAAAGTTTCTTGTGAGATTCAATGTGGATCTTGTGGATATGTTCTTTGGAGTTGAAGTATAATCTTATACTTCCTAGGCTTAGTGATTATCTCAGGATGATCTTGGGTTGCCAAGGATTCTTCATCTTGAGACTTAGGCTCTGAGTATTCATAATTTTTGGTGTCTTTTAAGATTGAATCAAGTCTTTTTTGAGATTCCATAATATTTTCTTTAATTTCCCCAAAGGTTACTGTTTTGTCAGGGATTAAGTTATGATTAGAAGCTTGAATTTGTCTACTATTCAGCCAATCCAGTCTTTCAGTTTTGGACTTAGTTGTGGTAAGGAGAGGTTAATCCCATGCATTTATCTCAATGAATTCAGTTGAATTGTTTTCCATTAAATCTGAGTTATCATCTTTGTTTTGTTAATATGCTTTTATTGAGGTTTCTAAGTTTTCGGTATTGTCTAACTGCTGCAACATTTCAAACTAATTATAGCTGCTAATAGCTCTTAGTTTTCTATTTGCATCTGAGGTAATGGTTTCAGAGTGATCAATATTTTTTCCCAAAATGTGTCAAACTGGTTAAAGCCATTAAAAGTAGCTTTCAGTTTGTCATTTCCAATAGAGAAATTAGTAGTGCTTTATTGCAAAAACAAATAGTGGCATGGATTGCATTGAAATTTTGATTAACAATAGTTTGATGCACTTTCAACGGAGATGAGTGAAGAACCTGATGTCCCTAATCAGGGATTAAACCTTTAGAACTTGTATCACTGCCTTTATCAATGATTTACCTTTGAGTTTCTTTGCTTAGGTTTTCAGTTTTGGACTTGTCCTCTACTACATGGGCATAAACAACTAGAAAAGAAGGGTTAGTGAAGACTTGATTAGAAGAGTGATTAGAAATAACAAAGTAGGCTTTATTTTTAAGGGTTAGAATGTATGCTTTGTCTTTTGATAAGACACCAGAAGAAGTGCCAACCACATTACCTTTCTCAGTACCCTGTTCACAATTGTGGTTGATCTTTTTACTAGTATTCATTATTTCCTTAGGTCTCCAAGTTGTAAATTTAGCATTGTTAGGATCAAACATGCATTCAAAAGCTAAGTTCCCTAGTTTAAGGTAGTTAGAAAAATAATTTGGGAGACCATCATATTCAATGTATTTCCAAAACCCAATATTTCTGAAACTTAACCAAATTCTTTCCATTAAAGGTTTTGACACATACAATCTCGACACATACTCGGGCAACTTGTGGTCTAGTTCTATTCAAGGTGGATTTATCAACTTTGACAAGGGATCCAATCAAGTTACCAATTGACATTATAGCACAATAATTAAAAAATAGTTTGGTAACCATATAGGGATAGCCATAGTAGAACTATTAGGTAATTGGCATTAGATATAAAATTAGGCATCCATTAGGTCATCCTAGTAGAGTAAGATCCTAAATTCCACACTTTATGTAACTATCATCCATAATAGCAATCCAGAATTGAAAAATTAATAAAGACATGTTTGTTTTCCAAGTTTCTCCATTTGAAGGCAACTTCGACAAAACTTCCCAACAAGCATCCATCTCAATAGTTCTTCAAGTCTATTGCATTCTTTATCATTAAGGTGCAGTACCGGCTCCCCTAAATGTTCAATTTTCTATTTTGGATTGAAGAGGGCTCTGAGCATTTAGGAGTCAACATGAACCGGTAAGGGTTTACGATTTTCTGTGTTAAGAGCTTGGGCATAGGAGAGTTGAGGATTAGGGCCGGTATATCAAGCATCGCCATAGTGGCGTCAGCGGAGAAGAGATCATAGTGAGAGATCAGAATGATAATCGGGGATGAGAACGATGATTGGGTATGAGAACGATGATCTGAGATCCTAAATATTAAGAATCGCCTCAGAGAATAATACGGATTTCTATGTTCTTCCTATGATGAATGCTTTTCATTTGATTTTTAACATTTCATTCCATCTTCTTTTGCACAAGGAATCGGCCGGTCAATGAACATTAATTAAAAATCACAAAAAAATTTAAATTAGCATGAAAATATAGCTAAGGCTTGTAATAAATTGAGTGGGACTTCTATTACTTTGAACAACTTATTACTTATATTTATACATGTATATACATCAAGTTAGTGTAGTTATAAATTTATAGTTAGATTTTATTTTATGTAATTAAAAATAAAATAAAATAACATAAGGAATGATCAATATCTAGTACATAATGAAAATGACAATAAATTTATTATTATGAATCATGAAAGGAAGAGAAATAATCCAACTCACCAATAGTTATAACAAAAACTAAAATCCATACATGATCACCACGGTGAAATTTTAAGTATAATAATTCAAATGCTAGAAATTCAAGAAATGAGCAACCCTAAGGGTGGAAAAGTTGGTGAAACAATGAAGTGATTATGTGAAATTCATTTGGCGGACAACTTGCACCTGCATGTAAAGATCTTTGTCTTTATGTTTAACAAATTCACAGATGCAAAAATCATCTTCTTTAATGAGATTGACGTGGCAGAGATATTTCCATCCACCGGTATACCAGCAACGACCATCAGCCCATTGATGATACTCAGCATCCCACTTCCTCCCAGCAGAATCACGAAGGACTATAACACTGGGAAGATTAAGCTTATAGGCTCTAATAATTTGAACTGGAATTAACTGGATCAATATTGAATTATTGTTAGTGTTCATTCTCAAACCTAATAATTTCATTAAATGATAATCAATTAATAATCATTTAATAAGATTTGAAACTTTTTATAGGCAATATCTAGAAATAAATTTGCTTCCAAATAATAAAAAATGTAGATAGAAAATTAAGTGTAGACTGACTACATACCAATTCATCTTGTCTTTTCTTTCTTATTTGTGTAACAAAATATGGATTTTCTGGTTGCCGAACTCTTCCGGAGGTGAAAAGATCAAAACCAAAAGGATCGACTCTCTTTTTTCTCTTTCCTGGTTGATGTTTGAGTTCTTTTGCAGTGTTATCCTCCTTATCTGATCACAATATTTTTAAAAGCATAAATATGTAAAATGGGAGACTTAGTCTCTTTTAATTGATTCCAAGAAAAATTTAATATAACTCATTACATAAATGAAGAGCATATATATATGTATATAAATATAAATATATATATATATATATATATATATTCATTGTATTTTTAAGAAAATGAAAAATTCACCTGTATTATGCATTACAACCAATTCATACATTTTTACCAAAAAATTCGTTCATGGTGTCCTTCAAACGAATTATCTTTAAATGTTTTTAGAAAAAAATCACCCACAATTAATTTTCGGGATATTTTCAATAGCCCTCGTTTAAGAGAAATTTTGACATATATTATGATTGGTATTCACTATTTGTACGTGATGGTAAGAGCATCTTTGCAACTTATCTTGAACAAAAAGGATATACACACTACTTATGACGAAAAACTTACCACATATCAAAGATAAGGACCAAGATGACGCACCCAAAAGAAGTTAGTTTGAAGAAACATGTAAAAAATCTAATAGCCATGGATTAGCAACATAAGATTGTTTCATTCATAAAAAAATTGAAAGTATGACACAGAACAATAAACTCATTACTGGTACCGTATTCAATGTATTCAATGAAATAGGAGAATTAACATAAGAATTTAATTTAAAAATTATGAAATATTAATATAAATTATAAACTTACAAGTTAAATCTATTGTTCGCTTGTGGGACTTGGAGTGATATGAAGAACGGTGTTTATCCGAGTTGTTAATTTCCACACCATGTTCAATTTCCACATCATATTCTTGGTCTTTCTCATCCAATTCTTCATCCATCACATCATGAATAAATCTTCCAGCTCCTTTCTTTACGCAAAAATCCAATCCTAGTATTGTCACGTAAAATACTTGACTCCCATCGTATCGAAAAATAATAACATCCCCTAACACCACAAAGCTCTGTTTGACGAATGTCGACCAACCATCGACAATACATATTTGATCTTCAATTTTTTCAACCTTCACCTTCCAAATGTTATCATATTGATCCTTCAAAAATAATTTTGGTGGCAATATTCCATCCATATGCCTTGTGAAGGTATAGGGAAATCTCTGCCATCAAGCAAATTAATCATCACATTTTGACTATTTTAAGTTGAATATCCTTCTAATACTAAATCTCTTTTAGAGGTAAAAGGTACTATAAGAATAACATTCTAAAATAACTATAGCATAAAAGATAAAATTAGTCAAATAAATCCCCTTAAGCGATACTATATAACACAGATAATGATTCTTTATGAAAACAAATATAAAAATAGCTCTCTTAAGGGGAAAAAAAATCTCAATTTGGCATTTAAGCTTAATATTTTTTTTTAAAAATCAAATAAAATTAAAAAAAAGTATCTATTCAGTGTGTTTCTCCACAAGATGAAGATTGAAAGAATGATTCTTGAGTAGTCACCCTATCCATGAATAGAGGGTTTGCTAACTTGTTCCAATGTCACATAAATTTAATTTGTCAAACATAAAATGAGAAATTTACAGTCATACACAAAATCACCAAGAGGCATATTTGAATACCAGATTTTCATGGAAAGAGTAATCACTACTTACAAGAATTTTCTGACTAGTTATCGGTATGTACGGCTTAAAAATTGGGGGGAATTCTTTTCGAGACGTGGATCCCGGCACATTGTAATTAAACTTCCTCCTTCTCATCTCCAATTTCATGTCACTTAAATTTGATCCCAAATCAATGATGTCTTGAACTAAAAAAACCCTCCAATAAAATTCTCAAATTATAAACATATTTAAATTCCAGAGTCAAATATAAAATCTACATCTGAATTCGAACCCATCAAATGAATTTATAGTATAGAAATGATGATAAGATAATCAATTCTAATAAATACTAGTTTGACCACAGTGGAACATGGATTATAAGAGAATCAATTCTAATAAATACTAGTTAGACCACGTTCAATGTTGCAGGTGCAATAGAATTTAACAATATCTTTATTTATGTCAATTATGGTATGAAAAGTATTGATAAATATTTCATATCTAAATTTATTCCAACTATTAAATTGTACTCTCTATCTCACATTAAAAATTATAGAAAGTCTTATGAAAGGCGGCCCGTCCTTAAACTTACGGGCAATCCACTGTAATTTTTGCCTTAAATATTTAAATATTTTATAAAATTTAAATATAATATTTTAAAAGTTAAAACAAGTAATATTGTATAATTGAACGTAAAAATATAAAAATATATCACATCAAAAATATTTTTGATTTTTTTAAATTTAGTATGTAATTTAACAAATGCTTTGTATAATGTAAATAATTCTTGGTCTATCTATAAGCATATGGGCATGACGCCTGTCAGGAGACCTATTGTAATAAATATTTAATTTTTACATTTGAAAATTTTTAAGGCATTAAATATCCAATGCTATATGCATGTTTTAAGAAATTGAAAAAATAAATTAAAGTATTTCACAAGTATAAATGTAAGTTATAAGTTGAGATTAGAAAAATAAATTGAGAGTCAAAAGTAAAATCCGTTGATCGATTCATTAGAAGGTATCAAAAATATTTATGGTAAAAAAAGATGGTAAAAGAATAAATCATAAAAATGACTAGTTGGCTTAAGTTCAACTTTATAGGTGGAGTATTTTAGATATGGTTATCGAATTTGAATTGGTGATAAACAATTTTTTTAAATTGAAAGTTAAAGTAGTATTTGGTAGAGACCACCACAGACCACTCTCAATGGGTAAATCACATCATCAATGTGGTAATTATAATTTCTCATTTTCCATTGCAAGGGAATTGCATAAATAAAATTCAAGATTTCATTTCATTATACCTATTATCTATTATGGTATCAAAATATTGATACAACTTTTCATTTCCAATTTGACTCTACGTGTTAAATTGTACTATCTAACATAAAACATTTAATTAAAAGAAATTGTTTTTATTAAGTGCAAGACATTGAACATCCAATACTATATGTATATTATTTTCGAGTTTCCATTCATTTTCTCTCTCTACCTAAGTTAGAGGTGATTAGGGTTTAGAGTGTTAGCTCTTGAGTTTTCATCCGGCACAAGCTTCTTCAGCGTGAAACCTATTCCAGATTCCGATCGGAGAGACTTCTCAACGATGGTGCATCTAGCTACCTTTGAAAAATTGTTTGCAAACCTCCCACTCACTGAGGATGAAAACCTTCCCCCAATACGCATCACTGGATTCTGACGGATCCCAATAACATTTGTCTTTTGTTGATAAGGTTTTGGCACCAAGGAGGTTTCCACATGTGGAGATTCTCGATATCTCTAGTGCCTTTGGGGTATGCAAAAAACCATGACGGATCAGAGTCAGAACACAGGTCGCTACAATAGGCAAAATAACTCCTTGGAGAAGAGATGGGAGGATGATTATGGGAAATATATTTGTTAGTGGAAATTAATCCTAGGAAACCCCTTAAGAAACTTGATCGTTGATATGGAGCAGTGGAATAAGGACATGAGAGAAACACATGCAACTTCAAGACGTATGAACATTACTGTTGATGCTCACATTGTTGCAAAGATATTATCCTCGAATATGGAATTCCTAACTATGTCGCAACCGAGTTTTGGAACTACTGATATTTGAGGGTAAATAAATCAAAAAAAATACTCCATCTCCAAAAAAAATTGAAAGTGAAATTTAGTTTTACCAATTTTCCTAGTTCTTACTAGTGTGTTCCAACATACCTAGTTTAACCAAGTGTAAAAATAACGTGAAGCGTTCAAGACACACAACTTGGTTACGCAGTTCGGTGTAAATCACCTACATCTGCGGGGCCTGGCCCAGTTCAGAATAAATCCACTAATTAGAAAGATAGTACAGAGTACAGCATACAAAATACTTATCTTTAACTAACTACGACGTGTGGACTTTGCTAGCTCCCCTAGCTACCGATCCGCCTTGATCAGACTCCCTCTGACCTCGAACTCCGTCGACGCTGGATCTCCTCCTCCCGAGGAATTAAGGCATACGATTCTGAACTTGTGCAGCAGGACAGTGTTGGAACACAGTATATTGGCTCTAGCAAGTTTCGTAAGATCTCAAAATCTGGGTGCAGATTTTGCTCTGTAAAATCGTTATCTTTGCAGCCGTGTTTGTCCCATATTTATATTTGCAAATCAGATCTGAACATCCATCATTATCTCCACAATATTCCTATTCCAAATCTGATTTGTTGAAGCATATCCAAATCCCATAAATAAAGGGATTTACCTTATCTCAAACTCTCCCATATATTCAATCAAATCTTCTCCATATAAGTAGGGATTTTTCCATAAAACCAAATATGCTTCTTACGCCTGATGTATAGCCAAATCTATAGTTACCATAAAATCCAAAACACTCCAACATTTTGGCTTGAACTTCGTTAAAGCTTTGGCGTTAATTCTGTTCATAAATTCTGCTCCAGCAGTGTTCCAACATGGTATGATTCTGCTCAACATTAATTCAACAAAAATTGCCAACAAATTAATTCAACAGTCACAGACTTTACAATCTCCCCCTTTGGCATTTTTGTGGACCCAAAATATTTTGAACATTGCTAACAATCATCCAATGAGCAGAATAAAGATCATATTACTAGAATGCAATTAGTGAAAGCCGAAATCCCAGAATTCCAATAATAGACCGACAAGGAAAACCAATTCAAAAAACCAAAAGACCAAATATGAAATCCAAAATCAAAATATCCAAATTTCTCCCCCTGGGGCCACACATAGGCCAAAGAAACCCAAATTCCAACTGTAACATAGAAAACCAGTCTTTGTTTAAAATAAAACTCCCCCTGAATCAATCCTCCAGCTTGGACTTTTCTTCTTCCAATCTTGCTTGTTCTGCTTGCAGGGCAGCAATCTGAATTCCCACAGCTCCAAGCCTAGCCTGTATTGCCATCAACCGCGTCTTCTTGGCTGCATTGGCTGAGGAAGATGATCCAGTAGCTTTCCAGGGGAGATCATGCACACGTCTGAGTCCAAAAGTCTTCTTGTTAGGCCGTAAGAACTCCGCATCTACTATCACATCCGTGGCCTTTCCCTTCACCTTTGCACTTTTGGCTAGTGCTGAGATCAGACATGGGTATATCACTGCATCATTTACCTTTGGGGCTGTGGCCTGTCGAACCAAGTGCTGCTGAATTAGTAATCCAAGATTAACTTTCTTCTGTGTTCCAACACAGTAGAGCAACTTAGCCATTTCTCTGGTTAATGCTGTGGTGTTGCTGGATGGTAACCAACAATGGACTGCAATCTGATACAACCCGAAGAATCTGGATGTCAGACATGATGCCTGAGAATATCCTGCAGCCGGCCACTTATCCTTATACCCTCCAGAAATTACAGCCAAGATTTCATCATCATTTAGACCCAAATCATCCGGGAACACTCCCCCTATGTCAGGAGTCTTTAGCCCAAACAACATATTTATCTTTGAAGCAGATAGTTCTATAATCTTCCCTCTAGCATAAACTCTATCAAACCAGGGAGAAGAAATGTCTAAATTCCCAGGCATGAGATTAGCATATACCTCGAGTGTAACATCTCTGTTGTACTGTAACTGAACAGTTGCAGCAACTGTCATTCCAGTCATCTTCAAGAAATCAGTAAATCCGCTCTCCTTGTAGGCCTTCAGATCTAGCGGTCTCTCTGTAATAACCTTCTTTTCCGAGAAAAACTCCTCCATTTCAGCTCCCTTCTTGTCAAAGTAAACTGCCGAGAATGCCTGGGAGATAGATGGTGGTGGTAGAGCCTTCCTCTGGATGCTGTTACGTCTCTTCCTGCTTCTCTTTGCTGCCCCGGTATCCACAGCAGAGCTAGCCTTCCTTTTTCCCTTTGCCTTCTGAAGAAATTCATTCAGGACCTCATCACTGGAATAAGTCATGTCTGCAGCCTCCTGTGTTGAAACATTGTCTGCTCTTTCAATCTGCTCTTCTTCTGAATTACCGCCCTGAACTGGTAGATCTTCATCAGCTCCTTCCATCTCTTGATTCCCTTCTTCATTCGACTCATCAGTGGCTTCATCATGCAACTCTTCTTGAACCTCATCACCTTGTGTACCCCCCAGATCAGCATCAGAATCTACCTCCATATATGCAGGTTCTTCTGAGTGTGTTGGAACACTCTCCTCATCATCATCAGATAGTTCAATGAACACGGGTTCCCTTAGTTTATCCATCCTCTTTGCATTCACTTCATCATAGAATCCGACCTGTAGCTTATCTCCATATTTTACTTTCTTTAACCCAACAGCCTGTTCCTCACTGACTTCTCTAATCCACACATAACTATGAGGAGTCATACGACAGAAAACATGAAACTTGTCTTTCCCTTTTCCATTCAACTGACCATACATCCCTCTCATAAACTTCACAGTCTTGTACTCAATATCCCAAACATCAGTAAAATGACCAGAAATAAACTCCTTAATTTTGACATGCAATACCTCTAAATCCTTTCTTACACTCTTGATTTTGCTTAAATCCACAGAGTATCTATTAGCTTGTAACCACTCAAAAATATCATCCACACTCCTACTTTCAAAGCCCAAGAATTTGAATGGTCGAGGATCAGGACCAGTTACCTTAGGTTTTGCTTGTTTCTTGCCTTCTGAAGCATGCTCTTGGGCATCTGAGTTTTTACTCTGGTTCTTGACAAATGTCTCCTCCTCTTCCTTTTCTTCTTCAGTTTTCTCCGCCTCTGCTTCAGTCATCTCCTCATCCTCTTCAAGGACAGTGCTTACTCTGTTCTGATCTTGATTTTGTGACTCATTCACTTCAGCATGCCTTCTCGGCTCATCGAACACTACCAATTCCGAATTTACTAAACTCCGGTCTTCTTCCAAACTTTCCGGCACTGGAGCTTCTTCTCTCGGAGAATTTTGGTTTGACATTCTTTGGAACAATGCCGAGACAGAGAGGAGTTTTGCGGCAAGATTTTTGGCCAGAGTTTTTGGGGAAAATCGGCCAGAGACAACAGAATGTGAAAGGGAAGTTTTAGAGTTTGAGACAACTTTCAACTCTTCATAAGCTTACCTCTTTTCCCGCGAAGATCCTTTTTAGATTTCCCAAAAGTTGTCATGATAGCCTTTCCTCTTCTTGTCCCATCAGTGATTTATTCCTCATTTAACTTCCAACACTCTATTTAACTTCTCCTATTTTTGGTCACCTTTTGCTTCCTTCCAATTTTTTCTTTTTCTAATTTTTGACGCAAATAACAAACACAAACAAATTATTTACACACAGAATTCATCAAAGGTAAAAGTTACCTCAGATTTGACAAACACCTAAGTGTTGTCGAAGGCTCTCGAAAGTGGTAGCATCAAGTGGCTTGGTAAATATATCGGCAAGCTGTTCGTGTGTTGGAACATAGACCACTTCCACTTCTTTTCTTTCCACCAAATCTCGAATAAAATGATGCCTTATGTCAATATGCTTGGTTCTCGAGTGTTGAACTGGATTCTTCGAAATATCGATTGCACTTGTATTATCACATAAAATCTTTAGGGGGCTTTGTTGAATTCCATAATCTTTAAGCATTTGATTCATCCTTAATAGTTGTGCACAGCAACTCCCTGCTGCAAGATACTCTGCTTCTGCAGTAGATAGAGAGATCGAGTTCTGTTTCTTGCTATACCAAGACACCAAATTTGTTCCAATAAAGAAACATCCGCCGGTAGTACTTTTCCGATCATCTGCATTACCAGCCCAATCAGAATCACTGTATCCTATCAATTCTGAATCTTGATTCTTTGAGTACCAAACACCATATTCTGACGTTCCACTCACATATCTAATAATTCTTTTGACTGCAGTAAGATGAGATTCCTTAGGATCCGCCTGAAATCTAGCACATATTCCAACACTGAGACATATATCAGGTCTGCTAGCTGTGAGATATAACAAACTTCCAATCATGCCTCTATATAACTTTTGATCAACTGACACTCCTTTTTCATCTTTCACCAACTTATCAGAAACACCCATAGGAGTTCGAACCGCACGAGCACTACTGAGTCCGAATTTTTTAATCAAATTCAGGGCATACTTACTTTGATTGATGAATAGACCATTCCGTCCTTGTTTGACTTGTAATCCCAGAAAGTAAGTCAATTCTCCAACCATGCTCATTTCAAATTCAGACTGCATTGTGATGACGAAATCCTGTACCAAAGATGGTGAAGTAGAGCCAAATACTATGTCATCAACATATATTTGAGCAATTAGAAACTGTGATGATTTGTCAAGCACAAATAAAGTGCGATCTACTCCCCCTCGACGATAACCTTTCTGAAGCAAAAAGTTAGTAAGTCGTTCATACCATGCTCGAGGTGCCTGCTTTAATCCATATAAGGCTTTCTTGAGGCGATATACATGATGCGGATAATGAGGATCTTCAAAACCTTTAGGTTGTTCCACATAGACTTCCTCATTCACCACTCCATTTAGAAACGCACTCTTAACATCCATTTGATACAACGTAAAGTTCAAGAAGCAAGCAATAGATAGTAGAATACGAATAGATTCTAACCTGGCAACTGGTGCAAAGGTTTCGTCAAAGTCAACACCTTCCACTTGCGTATATCCTTGAGCAACAAGTCTGGCTTTGTTCCTGGTGATTAAGCCATCTGCATCGGACTTGTTCTTGAAAATCCATTTTGTACCAATGACATTGATGCCTTTGGGACGAGGGGTAAGGTACCAAACATCATTCCTGGTAAACTGTCCGAGTTCATCTTGCATTGCAGCAATCCAATATTCATCAAGTAAAGCTTCCTTATAGTTCTTCGGTTCAATTAGTGACACAAAACAGTGTAGACCAGCCAGACGTCGATAATCTACTCGAGGAACTGATCGAGTATTTCGCAGAGTTGAGCCAGGTTGAATGTGTGGTGCAACCTTGTCATTAGTAGACGGTAGCAGTGTTGGAACATGGTCATGTGTTGGAACATGGTCCGCTTCAGCAGAGTGAGGTTCCTGGTGCTCATTTGGTTCTGACTGCTTTTCTCTGTCCGGAGTTTGAGACTGTGTTGGAACATGAGTGTTGGCGGATTCTTCCTCTACTGCTTCTGGAAGTTTCTCCTTTCCTGAATCATCCACAATGACATTTATGGATTCCATGAGAGTGTTAGTTCGATGATTGAACACTCGATAGGCACGACTGTTGATAGAATACCCTAGAAAAATTCCTGGATCACTTCGATTATCAAATTTTGCCAACTGTTCTCTGTCTCTGAGGATATAGCAAGTGCTTCCGAACACATGAAAATATGAAACATTCGGCTTCCTGCCTTTCCAGATCTCATAGGCTGTCTTATCAGTGAATGGTCGAAGATACACACGATTAATTGTATAACACGCTGTATTGATCGCCTCTGCCCACCATTTCTTATGAAGATCCTTTTCTGCCAACATGACTCGAGCCATCTCCTGAAGAGTTCTATTCTTTCTTTCGACAATACCATTCTGTTGAGGAGTGATAGGAGCCGAAAACTCATGTTGAATCCCCAGTTCATTGCAGAAAGAACTGAATTGTTCATTTTCGAATTCTCTGCCATGATCACTTCGAATCCGGATTATCTTTCCTACAGGACTTCCCTTTTCCGTTTGTAGCTTTACTACAAGGCTACGAAATACCTCAATCGTATCAGATTTCTCTTTCAAGAAGGCTACCCATGTAAACCTGGAGAAGTCATCAACACATACAAAAATATATTTCTTTCCTCCTATGCTAGGTGTGTGTACTGGCCCCATTAAATCCATATGTAATAATTCCAGATTTCTAGAAGTAGTAATAAACTGTACTGAAGAATGAGGAGCACGAGTTTGTTTACCTTGCTGACATGGTCCACACATGATTTCGTCATTCCCGGTCAAGGTAGGCATTCCACGTACAGCTTTCATGTTAGCAATCTTCACCAGTGTTTTATAGTTGATGTGTCCGAGTTTCCGGTGCCATAGAATTCCCTCGTCCCGCTTTGAAAGCATGCATCGAACTTCTTGTTCCAAAAGATAACAATTGTCTGGAGATCGTATTCCTGACAGAACCCTGTTTTCTCCATGCTTCACTACACATTTTTCTTTATGGAACTCAACTATCATGTTGTCATCGCACAGCTGGCTTATACTTAGCAAATTTGCTTTCAGATCTTCAACAAATAATACACTTGTGAGAACAGAAAACCCTTCAATTTTTAATTCCCCCTTGCCAATTACTCTGCTTCTTTTTCCATCTCCAAAAGTTACATACCCGCCATCATATGGAGTAAGATTTGTAAGGTATTTCGAACTGCCAGTCATGTGACGTGAGCAGCCACTGTCAAAGTACCATGAGTCACTGGAATATGCTGATAAAGAAGTGTGTGCGACCATACACTTACCGGACCTTTTAATGATCCATATCTTCCTGATTCTTGTATGAGTATCGACTGTGTTGGAACACAGTTCTCTTCCTGTCATTTGATCTCTGATCAGTTTTTTACACTGATATTCAGTATGTCCTTGATACCTGCAGTATCCGCAGATTAGAGGCTTTCTTTGAAACGGTTTTCCATACTTCCGTTTTACTTCTCGAATCCTTGCTTTGAGAGTTACTGGTTTTTCATACACTTCAACCTCTGGTTCTTTCCTGTATCCAATTCCGTGTCTATCGCCAAAGTTCCTTCCCATATCCAGTATGTCATCCAGTTTTGCTTTCCCGGAATTCATTTTTGAGATAGCTGCTTCAGACATTTCAGCCCTCTTGACTGCTGCTATTAATTTCTGACTCAGTTCTTCATTTTGTTTTCCAAGTTCTGCAATCGTGGACCGTAACTCCTTTTCGCTGTCAATCAGCTTCCTTTTTTCTTCAATCAGTTCTTTGTTTTTGTCTGCTACTTGAACCCACATGGCATACATTTGTTCGTATGTGCTATATATCTCTTCATCACTGACAGAAAGATCATCTTCATCACTGCGAGCCTCGTCTGGATTCATATCGTAACTTACATCTTTCCCTTTGTTTAGAGTGTTGGAACACTGACTTTCTGAAGTATCATGGACCTTTGCTCCAAAGGCTACATAATTACTGGTTAATTCTTCCTCATCTTTTTCTTTCTCTTCATCATCACTCCAAGAGGTAACATATGATCTTCCTTGTTTCTTTCGAGTGTTAGCACATTCGGCCTGAATATGACCGAATCCTTCACATTCTCTACATTGAATTCTTCCAGCCTGTTTTGATTCATTGTACTGATTTCTCCCATACTGCATATTTCCTTGTTCAAACCTCAATCCACGATTGTTGTTCGAATCTTGTTGCTTTTGTCTGTTTCCGCCAAACCTCTCCTGAGATTTCTTATTGACCACCTTCTTTAACATCTTTGAGAAATTTTTTGTAATAAGTGCCAGTTTTTCAAACTCATCATCGCTGTCAGACTCATTACTTCCTTTGTCTGGAGAAACTTTAAACGCCAAATCCTTGGATACCCTTTTTGTAGGTTGCTGGAATGTCATCTCATATGTTTGCAGTGACCCCATTAGTTCATCTAGGCTCATTGTGGATACATCTCTTGCCTCCTCTATTGCTGCTACTTTCATTGCAAACCTTTTAGGTAGAGATCGCAAGGTCTTTTTCACCAGCTTGGTTTCTTTGTACACTTTTCCAAGTTGATAAGCCATGTTGGAGATATCTCTAAGCTTTCCATTGAATGTGGCAATGGTGTCGTCCTCCTCCATTTTGAGTTCTTCAAACTTGGTAGCCAACATCTGTAGTTTGGACTCCCTCACTCGACTGGTTCCTTCATGAACCGTTTGTAGGATGTCCCATGCTCTCTTCGCTTGGTGGCATGTAGATATAAGCTTGAACTGGTTTTCATCGACTGCCGTGAATATTGCATTAAGAGCCTTTGAGTTTGCTAGAGATTCTCTAAGATCACCTGGAGTCCATTTAGACTTGTCTTTGAGTTTTTGACTTGACTCCCCTTCCACATCCTTAGAGCTGGTAGCATCTTCTGTAGGATGATTCCATTCATTCTCAACATAAAACCACGCCAGTTCGTCCAGGGAATTAATAAACACCCTCATACGAGCCTTCCAATAGTTGTAGTTGTTTCCTTCTAGCAGTGGTGGTCGAGAGATTGAAGCTCCTTCTCTTGTCGTCATGGTAAAACCGGATCTCACTTTCCTTGAAACAACCAAGGGAACAATAAGTGACTCAGCTCTGATACCAAATGAAATTTAGTTTTACCAATTTTCCTAGTTCTTACTAGTGTGTTCCAACATACCTAGTTTAACCAAGTGTAAAAATAACGTGAAGCGTTCAAGACACACAACTTGGTTACGCAGTTCGGTGTAAATCACCTACATCTGCGGGGCCTGGCCCAGTTCAGAATAAATCCACTAATTAGAAAGATAGTACAGAGTACAGCATACAAAATACTTATCTTTAACTAACTACGACGTGTGGACTTTGCTAGCTCCCCTAGCTACCGATCCGCCTTGATCAGACTCCCTCTGACCTCGAACTCCGTCGACGCTGGATCTCCTCCTCCCGAGGAATTAAGGCATACGATTCTGAACTTGTGCAGCAGGACAGTGTTGGAACACAGTATATTGGCTCTAGCAAGTTTCGTAAGATCTCAAAATCTGGGTGCAGATTTTGCTCTGTAAAATCGTTATCTTTGCAGCCGTGTTTGTCCCATATTTATATTTGCAAATCAGATCTGAACATCCATCATTATCTCCACAATATTCCTATTCCAAATCTGATTTGTTGAAGCATATCCAAATCCCATAAATAAAGGGATTTACCTTATCTCAAACTCTCCCATATATTCAATCAAATCTTCTCCATATAAGTAGGGATTTTTCCATAAAACCAAATATGCTTCTTACGCCTGATGTATAGCCAAATCTATAGTTACCATAAAATCCAAAACACTCCAACATTTTGGCTTGAACTTCGTTAAAGCTTTGGCGTTAATTCTGTTCATAAATTCTGCTCCAGCAGTGTTCCAACATGGTATGATTCTGCTCAACATTAATTCAACAAAAATTGCCAACAAATTAATTCAACAGTCACAGACTTTACAGAAAGCCTAATCTGGAAGGAATACCAGACGCATTAGGTGGAAATTTTACTGACTCGTACGCAAAGCTGGATCACAGTAGAATGGATGCTAGTACTGTACCAAGGATTCAAGATCCTTATATTGACATCCTTGAGGAAAGCTAGTTAGTGGAATACCAGGTTGAAGGTGGCAAGGCATCACTAGAGCAGTACCCCCAACAAGATCGAGAGTAGAGTTGATTCACTGCCATGGCAAATAAACATCTCTCTAGCAGACCCACTTAGTCTGACGATGGTCCATGCTCCGTTTCAATTTTCCTCACCAACTAGATAGATCATGAAGATAATATGGAGAATGGCCGCATGAGTAAGAAATGCCTAGGAAGAGGGCGGACAAAAATATTTTTCCGGAGAAGTCAAAAAATAAAATGTTCTAGGGAAAACAAAGAGGAAATTGAAGCTGGGAGCAGTGGCTCAGGAAGTTGGAGACATGAATAACACGAAGAAAAAGAAGCAAGAAGGCCTCGACGAGGCATCTCAGACCATTGAATGTGCAAGTATAACACAAGTATATAGTTACTAGCGATGGTGACCAAGCCTATGTAGGCCAATGAATATCATGAGTTGGATCGCCCACATGCTCAAAGGGTTCAAGCAAATCAAGAATTGCGTACTATGGTACGCTAGAATTCATTGGTTGTTATTTTTCGTAGTGAAATTAAATTTTTTGTAAAAGTTATTGATAAGTTAAAGTCCCTTCAAAATTATTTTAGTGTTTATGTTGAGTTGCACAGTTTCTGTAGTGGTCTTGCTTTGTTATGGAGTAATCAAGTAGTGGTAGATTTGAAGTTAATGTTGAGTCATTTTATAGATGCTTTTGTCAAAATTTCTGGTAGTCGTGTACGTATTATTGGTCACTACTATGAACATCCCATTGCTAGATGAAGAGAAGGATAGCACAAATTTCAGCAAACAGTGTCTGATTACACAATATCATGGATATGTCTTGAGACATCAATGAAGTTATATCACAAGGAGAAATTTCAAGGGATCAGTCCAAGGGCAGGGTGGAAAATTAATGTGTTTCGAAAAACCTTGGATTTTTGGATATTATTTTACATGGGACATAGAGGTCTTAAATTTACGTGGAATAGACTCTTAGCCCATTCAGATACTAAGAGAGCAAGACTTGATCGGCAGATATGTTATTGCAACTAACATATTCTTCGCATGTTCCATTCCACTTACTAGGCGGTGGATGCTTTATTTCACCCGCAAAGAATATGTGATTATTGTTTATTCTGCCATCAACTACTCCAATGATGATCCCTACTCCATAGTTCGAGTCATTCCCATTGGGAAAAATAATCCCCTTTGTGCATAATCAAAATAACAAAAAGAAAAACAAAAACAGAATAACACAAATTTAACGTGGTTCACCAATTTTTGGCTACCTCCACGAATAGACTCAGATTTTGTCACCAGAAGGGTTTACAGAATACAAGCTCAAAGTACAGACTCAGAGGGTGAATTTTAGACCTGATCAGATGTCTTCAAGACTCACACCTATTACAAAACCTAATTTCCCTATTTATAGAGTTCAAGAGTAGCTCTTTAGTTGCTTGTCATTAACAGACTCTTGAATAGGTCATTAACTAGACTAATGAATAGCTCACCATTACAGACTCTTGAGTTCCTGAACTGATTCAATGATTTGAATTTGAGGAGACCCCAACAATTTCCCCTCGACTCAAAATCCAAAATATAGAATAGAGAGAAAAAACAGAATGAGATTCAAACAATCCGCCTTGACTTGAATCTTCTAACATCTAGATGCAGATAAACAGATGTACCAGACGTACGATGATTTTGCTAGACGTACCTGATGCACGGTGGTCGTGCCAGATGTACCAGAAATAAATACAATAGGAGTCGTGCCTGACAAATGTACCAAATGAACCATATACCACCATCAGAACAAATTCAATCAGGCAAAAGGTTTGCTAACAAAACAACAAATGCAATAGCTACAACACCATATTCTCTTTTGTGCCAGTATCAACAACAATACCAGAACATGATTTTCCAGATTCTTTTTTCTTCTTTTTTGCGCGAACAAAAATAGAGCTACGAGCAAGTCAAAAACAATGACTGGGCTAATTATGCTACAGAGAGACCTGCAGAATTCATCAGCAAAAACACAAAAAAACATTGAATTTCCAATTAGACTAATTAAAATGTCTAGTTGGCAATTTGTGAAAATTATGAAAATATGGAATTATTGTGTTGTAATATCAAACAAGGAAGGTTTGGTGATTTAAGGAAGTTTGGAGATGGAATCCAAGAAGAGTTATATTTCGTCCAGTTGTACTTGATTGCAAAATATATCAATTCCTATATTTAAGAGATTGGATTAGATATATGGAATTGGAATATTTGGTTATGGTTATGATATGGACGAAGTAATCTATTTCCATTACTTAAAGGATTATATTTGATAATTCCTATCTCTAAGGTATTTGATTAAAATCATAATTTGAAATGGAAAAGGAATTATATTCACACAAGACTTTTTATGTTGTAACACATGGAAAGCTGAAAGCTAAAATGTTTTAACCGGTGACTGAATATTGCATGGATATTTGTTTGTGGAAGATATAATTTCCGCAATATGGTATTTTAGGCGTGTAGTAGAAGCATACTGGGTTTATGGAAAATTCCTATACATATGGAATTTGATTAATGGAATATTATGGGATATTTGAGATAAGGAAAACCTCTTTATTTATGGATTTGGATATGCTTCAGAAGCAGATTTGGAAACGGAATATTTTGAAGACAAATGAGGAAAATTATAGTCTGCTCATGATATATATGTTGATGGACATCACGGCTGTGCGACTTACAAACTTAATTGCGAAAATCTACACACTGATTTTCAATCTCTCTGAGAGTACTGCGAGAGCCAGTATATATGTGTTCCAACATGAACGTAACCTGGGATCAAGTTCAGAATTGTATAACTTAATCCCTCGGGAAGAGGAGATCCAGCATCGATGAGTTTCGAGGTCAGAAGGAGTCTGATCAAGGCAGATTGGTAGATAGGGTAGCTAGCAGAATTCACGTGTTATAATTAGATAAAACAAGTATAACTGTATGGTGTACTTTGTACTGCATCTTTGTGATTAGTGGATTCATTATGAACTGGGCTAAGCCCCACAGATATAGGTGAATTTCTCCAAACTGCGTAACCAAGTCTCGTGTGTTTATGGTTTACTTTATTGCATACTTGGTTAGATAGGTTATGTTGGAACACGGTAGTAATTATTGAATTAATTAGGTAAAACCAAATTTCAATTGGTATCAGAGCTAAGTCACTTGTTTTACCTTGGTTTTGACAAGGAAAATGTGATTCGGTTTTACCAATGACGACCAGAGAAGGAGCTTCTGTGTCTCAGCCACCACTGCTAGAAGGAACAAATTACAACTACTGGGGGGCTCGCATGTGGGTGTTCATAAATTAACTGGTTAAATTGTCTTAGCACTATGTTGAAACGGAATGGAAACCCCAGTTGTTGGAAATTCTGAAGGAGGAGAATCTAGTTCTAAAGAGCCAGTAGTTAAGGCTAAGAGTCGTGGACTCCAGTTGAAAAAATGGGTGGCTTGGAGAACTCCAGAGCATTAGATGCCATCATTTAAAACTCATCTCTACATGCCTTCAAGTAAAGAAAGCATGGTATATCCTACAAGATGCTGTGAAAGAAGTAAATAATAATTCTCAGGAAAGGTTTAAAGGGAATAGATCATGGTTTCAAGACTTTGGGAATAGATCATGGTTTCAAGACTTTGGAAACATTCATGGACCAGGGATGGAGCAAACCACTCAGCAATCCTAAGGAAATCAAAATGGCAAATTGAGGCCGTCATGATGGATATAATGCAGAAAATGTGAAGGGTATAGACATATCCATGCTGAATGTTCCAACACACGAAAGAAGCAAGGAAAATCATACGTACCCTCTCATGGAGTGAAGATGAAGAAGAGAAGAACCATGAAGAGGAATTGACTATTAATTATACGGCTTTCGGAGCACAACTTCAAGGAGGCTCGGAATTTGGTATTGGATGTTCCAACATAGGACAAGAATAAGTGGATCGATATTCCAACATGGTTCAGGTTGCTGAAGTCCGATGTTTAAACACAAAGAAGGTATGTGGATAATACTCCTCGAGTGATGACGAAGACAATATTGTAAGTGATAAGGATGTCTATAATGCTTATGAAAGGATGTATAAAATGTAGCTAAAAGTTGTTGATGCTAACAAACTCTTAAAAAGGGAGAAAAACCTTTCAGCTAAAGATTGAAGAGAGTTGACATCCCCAGTGGAAGGACTCTGAAAGAAAATTGAGTTATTGAAATTAAATCAGAGTTTGATGACAAAGAAGGCTGAAGTTGCTGAGACGGCTATTAAAAGATTGATTCTGGAAAAGCAAAATTGGATGAAATTCTCACCATGGGTCACAGTTTCTGGAAATCGACAAGAGATAGGCTACTAAAACCCATCTACCAGCACTAAGGTATTCAAAATAGAGGTTCGAGTTATGAAGAGAAAAGTGGAAAAAACACTCCCATGAAAAGCTTTAATGTGCAGTTAATGTACCTATCAAGGTTATACGGAGGATCATTTCTTTAACCTTCTCAGAGATATTATGAATGGACGTCAGCCCGCGATATGTTCCAACATGGATCAAGTGCAATAGTCAAGGATGGTCAGAAAGGTATGGATCCCTAAAACCTCTAAAGTGAGTTGTCGATAAAGGGATTTCCAACCTTTACTAGTGTTCTGTTGGTGGAAGATCTAAAGGATAATCTTTTAAGTATCAGCCAATTGTGTGATGATAATATGATCGTGAAATTCCATAAGGAGAAGTGCATAGTGAAACATGGCCACATCAAAGTGCTTACTTGTATTCGGTCATAAGACAAAAGTTACTTGTTGGAACAAGAAGTGAACTGCTTGAGTGTTGAATATGATGAGTTAGATCTTAATGGGAACCATGTTCCAACATCCAATGATTTCTCATATCAGAGACATAATGATGTTGGAACATCATATGAGGTAGATCTTACAAAAAAAGCTAATGACTCTTATAACTTCAGCAATGTTGGAACACCGTCCTCCCCAGAACTCTCCCATGTTCCAACATCAGTGCAGATTGAATCAAGAAGAAGAAGGACTCGATCAATCCCTCAGGTTAATTATAGAGAACTTACTGGTCTACAATATTTTCTTTGCCTCACTGAACACAATAATTACAAAGAAGCTCTACTTGATGAGTATTGGATTGCGGAAATGCAAGAAGAACTTGGGTAATTCAAATGCAATGACAATAAAGAAAGGTTAGTTGCTCAGGACTACCCTCAGGTTGAAGGAATTGATTTTGATGAGACATTCGTACCAGATGTCAGGTTAGAATATATTCATATTGTCCTTGCTATGGCTTGCACTATGAATTCTATGTTGTACCAAATAGTTGTAAAGAGTTCCTTCCTAAATAACGTGGTTTAGATGGCTTTGTATAGATCAAAACATCACCAATGGAGTGGTATGAGTGACTCAATACCTTTCATATAAGAAAGGTTATCGTCGAGGGGGATTAGATTACACCTTGCTTGTTTTTCGTGAATCTTTGGTACAAGATTTTGTGACTTTGAGGCAGGTTGAACTTGACATGAGTATGGTGGGAGTATTTACAAGATTCTAGTCTAATCCTAAGGAATCTCACATGACTGTAGTAAAAAAAGGTAATTCGATATGTTAGTGGGATTTTTGAGGTAATGCATAGGATCGTAAAAGCACCACATGTGGATATATCTTTATTTGTGGAAGTAGTTGTACACAAGTATTATTGATGAAGCAAATTTTGAGTGATTATGGAATTAAAGAAGGGCTTGTAACATTGTTATGTGACAATGAAAGTGCTATTCACATCTCAAAGAATCTAGTACATCAATCTCAGGCAAGTCTCATTGATATAAGCCTTCATTTTATTTGAGATCTGGTTAAAAGGAAAGACATGTTAGTTGACTATGTTCCAACATTGGAAGAATTTGCAGATATTTTCACAAATTTTTTGGAGTCTACAACTTTTGAGCTGCTCAAACAACACTTAGGTGTTTGTCGAATTTGAGGTATTTATTATTTTCACAAGATTTGTGTGATTTTATTTTGTACAGCCATTAGAAATATACAAAAAAATTGAAAAGGATAAAAAAAATGGAGGCGTAGTTAGACATGATGGACTCAGGTGTTGAAGACATTTTGGTGATTGATGTGATGACTAGTTGGTGAAACAATTTGCAAGCTAGTGAGGAATATTAAGAAATGGTCTAGTTTGACATGAAATGCACATTATGGTTGAATAGATCAGAGAGATGGCTAGTTCTGGTATTCTGGTTTTGGATGATGAGGAGTTGGAAATTAGTAGTGATTATCATGTTCCAACATAGAGTATGGAGACGGGTAGAGAAGACTTGGACATGGAAATAGATGAGCCTGGTGTGCTTAGAGAGAATAATGTTCAAGCATCAGTTAACGTGGATGGAGAAGATTATGATCTGGGTGCTGAACAAGTGTATGTTCCAACACCAGACATTGAGATAGGGGGAGAAAGTAATGATGGAGTGAAGGAAGCTGAGCATTGTGATGCTCCAACTGATATGAGTGCATTTGAGGAGTGTGGATTTACCACATACTTGGACTTTTTGGGTTTCAATACGTGTGCCCAATCTACAAAGAGTATAATCGAGAGATTGTAGAAGAATATTATGGATGGCAACATTAATCCTGATTCTGAGTGGTACCACGGAGTTTTCATCAAAGGCAAGGTAGTGAGATATTTTGGAAGACCAATCAATCAGTGACTTAGACTACATATACTCAAGGATTTAGAGACTATTTGTGCTAAGGACTTTGCAATGACAAACGATCAAATTCTATTGGAAATTACTGGAGGACTCTCAATGGTCACTTAAGGGAACGCTACTGCATTTAGCTTAACTACTAGGCATTTTTATCTATTTCATATTTTTGTAAACTGTTGGATTCCCACTTGAAATACTACAACTCTTACTTGAGAAACAACTTAAAAAAATAAAGGACATTTGAGCTAAGACACCTGCATGATCTAACATGGAATCCCGAGGCTACAACTTCTAATGTTGATGAGAAGAAGGTCGAGCTTGTGGCATTAATGTGAAGTTGAGAGCTCAAGTCATTCACATGGCAGCTTTGGAGGCAGAAAAGACAAAATTAGAGGAGAAGGCACAACTAGATGCTCCTACAGAGGGTTGAAGATTCTGCCATGGCTATGTTCCAACATAGGCCAGATATTCACTTCAGGAGGAGCTGTATTTATTGGAAATTTTTCATTGGTTTTCTCTGTCTATTGCGTTTAGCATGTTTATGGTCCCAAGTGGGAGATGTTTTAGATTTCTTGGATGACTGGATTTCTTGGATGACTTTTTTTACTCCGTTGGGTTGATGTTCTGAAAGAGGAGAATCTAGTTCTAAAGTGGACATCAGTTGAATGCCAACTCCTTCATTGGATGTTCCAACGTCATTTCATAGGTTTGTAGTGATCCCATCAACTCATCCAAAGTCACTGTGGCCACGTCCTTTACTTCTTCTATTGCTGTTACTTTAATGGCAAATATTTGGGAAAGAGATCTCAACGTCTTCTTCACCAGTTTAGACTCTTTGGAATTTTTTCCCAATTGATGTGCTATATTTGTGATGTCTATGAGTCTTCCATTGAATACTGAAATAGTCTCATCTTCTTCCATTTTCAGCTCTTCAAATTTTGTGGCCATCATTTGACTTGTCCCCTTATATACAGTTTTTAGGATATCCCATGCTTTCTTTGCTTGATGGCACATAGAGATTTTATTATTCCTGGATGTTGAGGGATTTCTGGAATTTAGGGGGAGATATTATGTTCCAACATCCAAAGTGGTTTTTAAAGATTGATGTTCGTATTTTTGCATAAGTTCTTGTGATGAAATTCCAAAAGGTGGTTGGGTCCAAAAAATGCCAAAGGAGAAGATTGTGAATTCTAGACTTATCTAATTGACAATTTTTGGAAGTTATACAAATATATAATTATTATGTAGTAACATCAAAGAAGGAAGGTTCGGTGATTTAAAGAAGTCCACAGATGGAATCCAAGAAGAGTTATATTTCTTTCAGTATATTTGATTGCAGAATATATCAATTCCTATATTTATGGGATTGAATTAGATTTATGGAATTGGAATATTTGGTTATGGTTATGATATCAACGAAATAATCAATTTCTTTTCTTTAAGGGATTATATTGGATGATTCTTATCTCCCAGGGATTTGATTAAAACCATAATTTGAAATTGAGAAGGAATTATATTCACACAAGACTCTCCATATTGTAACATATGGAAAATTGAAACCTAAAAGGTTTTAACCATTGACTGAATATTGTATACTTTTATGCTGGGAATCTTGTGTGGATCCTGGAGTCCTTTCCCTACATTATATGTCAAACAAGAGTTTTTTTTATTGATTTGGTAGTGCATTTTTTATGACTTGGTAATGTGTTTTTGTTCTGAGTACTTGGTTATTATCATAATGGGTCATCTTAGTGAATATGTTCAGTTGTGATAAAAAAATAATACTATAATCTACCAGACACTTAGCCAAAACTTACGTTGAAATGTACAATATTAGATTGTCGGTTTCGGTTATTAGTGGCGGAAAAAAGGAAAAAATCATTCTACAAAACAGGAAGATCTTAATTTCTTGAATTTGTCAGTAACTATCTGATCAAATGAAAATCATACACCTGTCTAAATCGTATAAAAAATAATTTTACATTTCCTCCATACATTTCATAATGAAACAATTTCATTTTTATATATTCGTTTTAAGAAAATAAATCCTTATTTTCATGAACTTTGATACACCTAAATATTCCAAATAGAATAATCAAACATATAGGAGAAAATTATGATTGTTCCGAAGAAGTGTCATGAGCAGACTATGTCGTGCGCGGACTGTATCGTGCATAAACTATGTCGGGCACAGACTGTGTTTGTGCACCATGGTCCAGAGGAAATGGTGTGTTTTTATAATAGTGAGAACAATATGATCAACCCATATAATACAGGAGGCTTAAAGTTATTTAGAAAAAATAATTAAAAACATAAAAATCACCTAAAATTTTGAATTTATCTGAAATGTAAGTGCATAGGGCGGGCACTAAAAAGGCAGTTGGGCTGAATACAATTATAAGTCGAAAGAATATCTAGTCGCGAGGTGGCAGCGGAGAGAAGAGAGTGCGGTGAGAGAGCCTAGAGTGACTGTCGCGTCGTCGGGGTTAATGGCGGCACCGCCATAAGTGTTGGTGGCAAGAATGTCATCGAGGGTTGGAAATACATCATGGTTGTCAAAAAAAGGGGAGCACTGCTCAGAGAAAAAGCAGCGGTCGAAGGTGTAGAGTTCTGAAACCATTGTTTGAAGGTATAAAGCTAACGAAAAAAGATGGAAAAGTTTGAAAGTAAGAAATAGATTGGACTTTATTGCAGGATATAAAATGTGTTCCGAGGGATATATAATGTATTTTATGTACCCCTCCAAACACATTCTATAAAGAAACCTTGCAAGCCAAAGTCCAACGCACGAACGTGCAGGCCATGGGAAGGGCACAATTGGTGCACGATCTTTCTGCATACAATTATATTTTTCTCTTATATATTTAATTGTATTAAGAAGAGATATATATAGATATATATATATATACATATATTATTGAGTACGTCGGCGACCTCCCAATTCATATTACATCATCGTAAGAATTTAAGTTATATTATTTAGTAACTCCTAAATTTACTTTCTTTCTACTCATGAAATAAATAACCCACTTGGGCGAAAGGATTTCTTATTGTACACCGAGGCTTTGGATTTTCATAAACACAAAAAAAAAAAAGAGGAATGAATCATTGATTTATATAAGACATAACATTTCCTAATTGTTTCCAGATTTGTTTAAACATAAAAATTAAACCAAACCAAAAATAGAATAATGAAACTTAGTTTAAACACCACCACCTCTCCTACGCTTCTATTTTATGTTCTCTTTATTTTCGCACCGGGAAATAGACTGTGTTTACCAAGATACTGTGGGATATAGAATGTGTTTGGAGGGATACATAATCACTTTACTTTGTGTTTGGTGGCATATAGATTGTGTTTGGTGGGATACAAGTTGTGTCGGGCGGGCTATTGTGGGATATAGATTTTATTTTGCGGGATATTACATAATATAGGCTGTATTCTTAATGAGTGACAAAAAAAGGTTTCTTTAATTAAGAACATGATCAATAGAATTAAAAGCCACTCGATACCATTGGTAATACACTAATTGTATTTTAGCCAATATACATAGAAATTAAATTCAAATTTTATGATTGACGGAGCTGGATTCCCCCATTATCCCTCTTTAGATATGCTATTGCCTATGTATATATACTATATATATATATATATATATATATATATATATATATATATATATAGTATATGTTTGATATGCTATTGCCAGACCATGGTGCACATCACAGTCCGTGCATGATTTTTTTACGTGTTGATTCTACTTTGCTCTTATATATTTGATTGAAATTAGAATTTTTAGATATTTAAAAGTCTATTTTTGAAAGGTACGATGACGAACCTCCCATTTCGCATTACATCATAATAAGAATTGAAGTTATATTATTTAGCAACTACTTCTTGAATATGCATAATAACTAAGAGTTCGTCTCTTGAAAGACGGTCTTTCCATAAGTTATGGAAAGATAAAGGTTTAAATTACAAATTAGAATAAATCAAGATGAAAATTTTGGATTGCATTAATCGGGTCATAAACTTATAACTGCTGCATGTTGCATAAAATTTTTTTAATGTTGCAACTTAAACCTTTTACCTTTCTATAATTCTAATTCAACCACATCTTTCAATAAGCATATGGAAAAATGATCGTTCCCAAGATTTTTTCAATAACTAATGATAAAAATAAGTTATCAACTCTAAAATTTACTTTTAAACCAAAGGGGGGATGGATTAAAAAATCAGCCAGAAACATTTATATCTTGGGCTCGGTACTTAATTCAGATGGAATGGTGCGATTAACGAGGTTTCTAGGGATAAATTTTCTATTTTCAGTTTCTTTCCCCCTTCCTGATATGAATCTTCTTGCGAAAACTCTTGATTGCGAAATTTAAATCTTTGATCGAATTAAGGAATTCGCAAACCCTAACTTGGTCGCACGAATTTATCAACAATTAACCCTCGAGATTGATGCTCAACTCGATTATTTGCTCACTAACTAGCCCATGAGATTAGTTAACAAATAAGGATTTTGATACTTAATTATCCCACATGATTAAGCAACAATGAACAAGCAAAGAGTATGAACTTGAAAATTTGTTTATTTGATTGATAAGAATGGTGAAAATCTCGGTCAAAGCCTCCCTTATTTATAGGATTAATCTCAGCCAGAAACCCTAATCAGAAACGATAACTGAAAGGACTTATGGCAGCTTAAAGAAGCTAAAACAATATCTAACAAAAATACCTAAATTAAGAGGAATATATGGCCGAATTCATCAAGATGGGTCTTGAATGAATATTGCCTTATCTTATCTTACCTAATCTAATTCTAGACAGAACAAAAATGAATATAGTTAGCCCTAGTGGAGTACCCTGATTTAGTTTTGAAAGAAAGCGAGATATGGTCGAGGGAAGGAGATTGAGCGCGGCAGTAGAGCACGGCGGCGCAGCGGTGGAGCGGCGGTGAACTGGAGCAGCTGGACGAAGTCGTGGTCAAGAATGGTGTCGCAGATGTCAACAGTGTGTAACATTTTTGGGTCCCGGACGGCAGAGTAGTACAGGTTAGACCTGACACTTCTGGAGGTAGCGTCGAGTGGCGACGATGTGGGTGGCACATTTTATGGGATGGTGAAGAAGTTCCTTGCGGCGTTGCTAAATACCTATACTATAAAAGGGTACCCATATCTGCGTGGGAAGTCAATATGATGGTGATTCAGGGTCTAGGATGGGTCATGGTGGCAAGATGGTGGTGCGCGACGAATGCATGTTAAAGGTGAGGCGGGGCTAGGGAGTGTCTCGATTTTCTAGAGCTAGGCTGAGCGGCATCGAAAATAGGGACTGCTAGTGGTGGAGGTGGCGAGAGGGGAGAGGGGAGAGAGGTTAGGGGTGGTCGTTGGCGGAGCTAAAGAGGAGAGGAAGCTAGGGCTGGTTGACTGTGGAGCCGGAGCAGTGGTGGTGATGGCGGTGCTGTGAAAGTAAGCAGTGGTGGTGGTGGCAGTATAGTGGTAGGTCAAGGGGAATTTTTGTCTTTTAAATTTTAGTATTAGGCTGAGGGGAATTTTTGTCATTTCTAGTAGGTCAATGGTCGAAAATGGCCAGTCAATGTCGAAATATAGTCTTTAGGGTTATATTTATACTTATGTAAAATAGTTAGGGTTATATTTTCACTAAACATTATCTCAGGGTTATATCTTCACTTTCTCCATTATATAGGGTTATATCGGCATATTTCCCTAAACTTTTTAAGTAACACACGTTGCATAATAAATTTTCAATATTGCAATGAAAACCTTTTACTTTTTTTTATTATTCTAATTAAACTCCATCTTTCCATAAGTTTATGGAACGACGGTCTTTCCCATGACTTTTCCATTTTAATATATAAAATGATATTATAATATTTAAAAATAATACTATAATTACTGGCTACTCAAAGTTTCTCAACTTTTCCGGTCACACAGAAACCCTAGCTCGGAATCAGAGAGGTTAAAGTGACAGCCCCGCCTTTGTCTACCTTGGCAAAGCACTCGCTCTGTCTTGGACCTCACTTTTGCATCCCCACAGAAAGCTACACATCTCTTCAATTTAGTTTTCTAGGGTTTTAGATACTGTAAATCCTGTGCAAAATAGGCAACCTCTCCAAGGCCGTCAAGAAACTGGCAGGTGCTCATGACGGGGGCTGACAATGTGGGATCGACTCAGCTCCAAAACATTGGGAATGGGTTGCGAGGCAATTCTGTGGTTCTCATGGGGAAGAACACTATGATGAAGAGGCCCATCAGCGTCTATGCAGAGAAAACCAGTAATCAGACTATTCTCAATTTGATTCCTCTCCTTGTGGGAAACTTTGGATTGATCTTCACCAAGGGGGATTTGAAGGAAGTTAGGGAGGAGGTCACAAAGTACAAGGTTGGAGCTCATGCACGTGTTGGTCTGGTGGCTCCAGTTGATGTGGTTGTGCCTCTTGGCAACACTAGACTTGATCCATCCCAGAATTCTCTGTTCCAAATTCTTAACATCCCCACCAAGATTAACAAGGGTACTGTTGAAATGATCACCCTTGTTGAGCTTATCAAGAAGGGTGACAAGGTGGGATCTTCCGAAATTGCTTTACTTGCAAAGTTTGGAATTAGTCCATTCTCCTATGAACTTGAAATCCTAAAAGTTTATGAAAACGGGTTTGTCTTCATCCCGAAGGTGCTCGACCTGACTTAGGAGGATCTCATAGGAAATTCTTCCAGGGTGTTTGCCAAAGAACCAGAGAAGAAAAGTTTTCCATGGAAAACTTTCGAAGTCAGTGAATTAGCCATCGAAACTTCTCTAGTTATTTGGTTCTTTGGCAAACACCCATGGAAAAATTTTGCATGAGATACTCCTAAGAAGGAAGAGCCTGCTAAGGAGATTGATGATAATTTGAGCATCGGTCTCTTTGACTAAATATAATACTTTTATGGTGGGCATCTTGTGTGGATCCTGGAGTCTTTTCCCTGCATTATATGTCAAACAAGAGTTTTTTTATTGATTTGGTAGTGTATTTTTTATGACTTGGTAATGTGTTTTTGTTCTGAGTACTTGTTTATTATCATAATGGATCATGTTAGTGAATCTGTTCTGTTGTGATGCAAAAAAAAATACTATAAGTATTAAAACCAAAATCTACCAGACACTTAGCCAAAACGTACGTTGAAATGTACAATGTTAGATTGTCGGCTTGCATTGATTAGTGGCTGAAAAAATGAAAAAAAATCATTCTACAAAATAGGAAGATCTGAATTTCTTGAATTTGTCACTAACTGTCTGTTCAAATGAAAATCATACACCTGTCTAAATCGTAAAAAAATAATTTTACATTTTCTCCATACATTTCATAATGAAACTATTTTCATTTTTATATATTCTTTTTATGAAAATAAATCCTCTATTCATAAACTTTGATACACCTAAATATTCCAAATAGAATAATCAAACATATAGGAGAAAAGTATGATTGTTCCGAAGAAGAGTTATGAGCAGAATATGTCGTGCGCGGACTGTGTCGTGCGCGGACTGTGTTCGTGCACCATGATCCAGAGGCAAGGGTGTGTTTTTATAATAGTGAGAACAATATGATCAACCTATATAATACAAGAGGTTTAAAGTTATTTAGAATAAATAATTAAAAACATAAAAATCACCTAAAATTTTGAATTTATCTGAAATGTAAGTTCATAGGGCGGCAGGCGGGCTGAATACAATTATAAGTTGAAAGACTATCCAGCCGCGAGGTGGCAGCGGAGAGAAGAGGAGTACAGTGAGAGAGCCAAGAGTGGTTGTCGTGTCGTCGGCGTTAATGATGGCACCGTCATAAATGGTGGGGGCAAGGATGTCGTCGAGGGTTGGAAATACATCATGGTTGTCGGAAAAAGAGGAGTAATGGTCGGAGAAAAAGTAGTGGTTGAAGGTGTAGAGTTCTGAAGCCATTGTTCGAAGGTGTAGAGTTCCGAAGCCATTGTTCGAAGGTGTAGAGTTCCGAAGCCATTGTTCGAAGGTATAGAGCAAACGAAGGAAGAAGATGGAAAAGTTAGAAAGTAAGAAATGGATTGGACTTTAATGCGGAATATAAAATGTGTTCGTAGGGATATAGAATGTATTTTATGTATCCCTCCAAACACTTTCTATAAAGAAACTAGCAAGCCAAAGCCCAACGCACGAACGTGCGAGCTGTGGGCAAGGCACAATTGGTGCACGATCTTTCTGCATACAATTCTATTTTTTCTCTTATATTTTAAATTTTATTTAGAAGATATATATATATTATTGAGAGGTATGCCGGCGACCTCCCAATTCACATTACATCTTAGTAAGAATTTAAGTTATATTATTTAGTAACTCCTAAATTTACTTTTTTTTCTACTTATGAAATAAATAACCCACTTGGGCGAAAGGATTTCTTATTGTACACCAAGGCTTTGGATTTTCTTAAACACAAAACAAATGAGGAATGAGTCATGGATTTTTATAAAACATAACATTTCTTAATTGTTTCCAGATTATTTTAAACATAAAAATTAAGAATGACCGAAACATTAATTCTTCCAATAACAACATGTCTTAATTAATGGGGCTTATTCTAAGATAAAAATAAAATAAATAATCATACTACCACATTAAAAAAATCAGTGGAAAAAAGAGTATAGTGTTATCTTTTAAAAATCCTAATTAATAAAAATAAATAAATAAAACCTAAGAGTCCGTCTCTTGAAAGACGGTCTTTCCATAAGTCATGGAAAGACCAAGGTTTAAAGTGTAAATTAGAAGAAATGAAGATAAAATTTTCGGGTTGCATGAATCGGGTTATGAACTTTATTACTAATACATGTTGCATCATAAATTTTTAATATTGCAACTTTGACCTTTTACTTTTTATTATTCCAATTAAACTTCGTCTTTCCATAAGCCTATGGAAAGACCGTCTTTTCCAAGACTAATTCGTATAACCGTCTTATGGGGAGACCGGAGACATAAGGAATAATATGAAAATAGAAAATAGTAAATTTTCAATTTAGGGGTCAAAAGACTAGTATTTTAGATTCGGAATCTTTTTATAAAATCTAGTGAAAGTTTAGGGGCTAATTCGCAAATAGACAAGAAGAATAGAAAAACTACAACCCTCGTCTGTCGTTGCCTTCCTCCACCATCGCCGGCGCCGATGCTATCGTCCCATGCTTCTCATATACTGACGCCGAGGATCGGTCAGATTTGTGCCAGATTTTGGGACGAATCCGTATTTGCGTTGGATTCAAAAGGATTCCTCCTGTTTCACTATCGTCTAGATTAACAAGTCCTGAGAGCGATAATTACCCACAGAGGTTAACAAAATTCGTTTCTCTGATTTCAATACTGATGATTACGTGCAGAGTGAGTGGTGCAAACAAGGCCGGTACTCCAATAAATAGTCACATTTGTAACTATCTTCGGTAATCCAATCGATCGTCGTATTTTTTATAATTCGAATGTTAATCTCCGGTTCACACTTTTGTGGGTGTGGAGGAAGGTCAACGATGCATCTATGTTGGTGGCGTGAGGATCTCCGTCGTTGAATACCATCCACCCTATCCATAGCAGGCCGACTCCGGCAACCATCAGATGTTGGGTTCAACAGGGAGGAAACGTGGACATTTTTATTGGGTCATATATTTGGATCGGATTGCCCATGTTTAAAAGTTAAATTTAAATATTGTATTAAAACATCATATAACCTCTAGTCCCTTTATTATCACTTCAAATTCTGGGCACAAAATTTTTTAAGGCAAAGTCTTGGGATCGACGGTCTTTCCATAGGCTTATGGAAAGACGGGGTTTGATTAGCATAATAAAAGGTAAAACGTGTTAGTTGCAATATTAAAATTTTAGTATGAAACATGTAGTAGTTATAAAATTTATAACCCGGTTCATGCAACCCGAAACTTTTATCTTAATTTCTTCTAATTTACACTTTAAACCTTGGTCTTTCCATAACTTATGGAAAGATCGTCTTTCAAGAGACGTACTCTTTTTTTAAAAAGACAAATGAATGGTAGAGATTGTATTGGAAGTATAAAAAGTAAAATGTGTGGATAAAAATAATTTAGGATTTACTAAAGGGGAAAAAGTCAATAAAGAACCATCCAAAAAAGGAAAGTGAGTCATTATTAGAGGACAAGAGGAGTACAAAAAATAATGAGATAGTCTCTCGTGAGACAGCCTAAACTTTAGGCAGTGGGTTTTATACAATTCTAACTATATTCTAGCTCTAAGAACCTATCTCTAATAATTTTACAGGGACCCATCGCTAATATTTTTACATAGGCTTTTTGGTCCAATTTTTTCCATTATTTTCCCGCAAGCTGCAAAAAAAATCATTTTTAAAAAAAAAGGAAAAAAAAGTCATTATGATCATCGAACCGAAAATTATAAACATCAGCAAAAAATAGCAGAATATCAACTAAAAATCATAAAACATCAACTAAAAAATTGCAGCAAAAAATATATTAAAAAATAAAATAAAAATTGAAAGATCATCAACTACATCTAATAAAAAACCAACTGAAAATCATTAAAAAATCAATAAAGATTAAATTATCATTAAAAAAAACTAAAAACATCAACCTATATCACCCAAAAGCTAAAAACATGAGTTCCTTTCATCTAAACTTCACCCGAAAAATGAAAAATACCAACATAATGAAAAAAACACTACAAAACATCAGTCATATCACCAAAAAAGCTACAAACATCAACCCATATCACCTAAAACTCACCTAGAAAAGGAAAAAATATCAACATGAGAGGGGAAAAAAACTAAAAATATCATCCCATATAACCCAAAAAACTACAAAACACCGACTCATATCAAGTAAAACTCACTCGAAAAAGGAAAAACATCAACTTGAGAGAAAAAAACCAAAAACATAAACAAAAAAGCTACACTACCTAAAGAGTATAAATTATTCACTCTGAAAATCATAAAACATCAACAAAGCTTAATTTATCAATTTTTTTAAAAAATAAACTACAAACATCAACGTATATCACCCAAAAGCTACAAACATCTACACCTATCACCTAAACCTTATTCGGAAAATTAAAAATATCAACATGAGTAAAAAGACACTACAAACATCAACATATATCACTAAAAAAACTACAAACATCAACTTCTATCACCTAAACCTTAGCCGGAAAATGAAAAACATCAACATGAAAAAAACACTACAAACATCAACCTATATTACCAAAAAGCTGCAAACATCAACTCCTATCACCTAAACCTCAGTCGGAAAATGAAAATATCAACATGAAAAAAAGACACTACAAATATCGACTTATATCACTGAAAAAGCTACAAACATCAACTCCTATCACCTAAACCTCAGCCGGAAAATGAAAAATATCAATATAAAAAAAGATACTATAAACAACAACCTATATCACCAAAAAACTATAAACATCAGCTCCTATCTCCCAAACCTCAGTCGAAAAATGAATAACATCAATATATGAGAATTAAAAAAACCCTCTGTAAACTTAAGCATATATAGACATGGAAAAATTCACCAAGATTCTTCAACACAAAAGTGACAACTAGCAGCAAAACTAATTAATATTGTGCATTAACTTCAATGACAGCTACCGCCGAGTTCGATCATGATTTAGAAGGCCTGGGCGCAGAGCCCAGGCCAATGCAAGAAGGGTCACCGCACGCGACCCATACATAATTTTATGGAGCTGCCAGCAGAGAATCTAGGTTGACGCACCAGGCAGCAAACCATAGTTATGCCTTAAAGAATTAATGAGGCCGAAGCAAGAGAATTTACTAAGTCGCAAGGTAGAATTCAGACTGACAGATGCAGGGCTACGACACAGATCAATGACCACGAGAGACAAATTCAAGATGCAGAGTTCCTGATATGAATCCCCTTACGAAGAATTTAGATTGCGGAATTAAGATCTTTGACAAAACAAGGGAACTCGTAAACCCTTCAATGCCGCACAAAATTCAAGGTCTAGCCCTCGGGGTACACTCAATTTTGACTTGTTCTCTAACTAGCCCCCGGGATCAGATTACAAGGTTTATTGATACTTAACTAGCCCTCGGGGTTAAGCAACAATGGAATAGCTAGCAAGCAAAGAGTATGAGCTCAAAAGGTTATATATTTGATTGATAAAAGTGTAAGGTCAAAATAATGTTGAAAACAACCCTTATTTATAGTACATAGGTATGGTCTTCAAAATACAAGCAAGAAACTGAAAAGGATTATGGCAGCTTTAAGAAGCTATAACCATATTTAACTAGACTACCTAAAATAAATAACTATATTCTTCAAGATAAATCTTGAATGAATATTACTTTATCTAATCTTACCAAATCCAATTCTAATCAAATCAGAACGAATATTCTAACACCTAAAATAAATGCATGACCGAAACATTAATTCTTCCAAGGCCAACATGGCTGAATTAATGGGCCTTATTCTAAAAAAAATGGAAGATCACACTACCTCATTAAAAAACCTAGTGGGACAAAGAGTATAGTGTTATCATCCTAAAAACCCTAATAAATATAAATAAATAAATAAAACCTAATTCGTATCATTCCCTCCGAGGTTGAAAAGTTTTGTCCTCGAAACGTGAACGATATAAAAAATAACTGTAGATTAATGTCCCAAGCCATCCCTGTGAAGAGCTACTAATAAAGCGGTGACAAAATGCTGACTATGCAGTTACTAGATGCTGATGTGGCAGTTACTGGATGCTGATGTGGCACTAACTCATGAGATTAAGAGAACTGGAGAGAAACTGGAGATAAATTCAATAACTCACAATAAAATGACCAACTAACAAAATATTGAACAGCTCACGAGTTGAATAAGTGGCCTGACTGTTTCGCTCGTGAAAGACACGCGCTTAAAAAGTGTCATGGCTTAGGCTTCATGCGCTCTATTGTGAGTTCGCGTGTGAAGAACACTTACTGTCTTCTTCTTCGCGTAGATGTCTATGGCAGTGCTTGACCGGAATCCGAAGATTGTCGTTGGTGACAAAGAGAACAAATAGAGCAGGACCGATAGGTGTCGACACGAATCGGTGGAGATGAAGACCTGAAGACCGGTGGCGATGGATCTGAGCCTGACGGAGCACTAAACGACAACGGTGTTTCGATCGGAGCAACGGCGTGATTGGAGCTGCAATTTATGGTGAGAAGAATGGCGGCAGGTCAGATATGTGGAGGTCGACGAGCAGACTTGGTGGCGAAAGCTGAACGGCGGCAAGTGGTAGTTGCGGATGAAGCTGAGCGGTGGCAGTGGCGAGATGAATGGAGTCACTGGAGATAGGGTTTACCAACGACGGTGAAGATGACTGGCAGCGGAAGCTGTCCGATGATTTTTTTTGAAAATAAATTCAAACAAAACTTGAAATCCCAAGGATTTTTTGTTTTGCTCTGATACCAACTGATATGAATCCCCTTGCGAAGAATCTGGATTGCGGAATTAAGATCTTTGACAAAACAAGGGAACTCGCAAACCCTTCAATGCTGCACGAAATTCAAGGTCTAGCCCTCGGGATACACTCAATTTTGATTTGTTCTCTAACTAGCCCTTAGGATCAGATTACAAGGTTTAACAATGGAATAGCTAGCAAGCAAAGAGTATGAACTCAAAAGGTTATATATTTAATTGATAAAAGTGTTAGGTCAAAATAATGTTGAAAACTACCCCTATTTATAGTACATAGGTACGATCTTCAAAATACAAACAAGAAACTAAAAAGGATTATGGCAATTTTAAGAAGCTAAAATCATATTTAACTAGACTACCTAAAATAAATGACTATATTCTTCAAGATAAATCTTGAATGAATATTGCTTTATCTAATCTTACCAAATCTATTCTAATCAAATCAAAACTGAATATTCTAACACCTAAAATAAATGCATGACCGAAACATTAATTCTTCCAAGGCCAACATGGCTGAATTAATGGGCCTTATTCTAAAATAAAATGGAAGATCACACTACCTCATTAAAAAACCTAGTGGGAAAAAGAGTATAGTGTTATCATCATAAAAACCCTAATAAATAAAAATAAATAAATAAAATCTAATTCGTATCAGTTCCACCTTGATGAACAGGGACGTCCACCAGCAATGACATTCGATAAACGTTCACGACGTTCAGACATGTATTATCCCAATGCCCCGTGCAGATCAGCAACGCGACATCAGGCTAGGGGGGCTCGATAATGTATGGGCGTAAAGCCTTTATTCCTATTTACCAGGCCCAAAGGTCAAAGGTCAAGCATCCAACCCAAGCAAAGAAGAAACCCTACATCTATAAAATGTGAGGGAAGCCCTCATTTAAGGGTAAGATCACTACAGCCTCCACGTTATTGTAGCTTCACCTTCTCCACACTCATATTATCCTATATGACTTGGGCATCGGAGTGAGCTCGGCTGCAGGCCGCCCACCCTGAGTGACCCATAATCTTTTACAGATACCATATTTATGCTGGAATTATGCCGGAAAGGAGGTTCAAACATGGGGCACATCAGAGCTCCCACCGCAGCTCCGACAAACCCTGAACAGCCCGCTTCAGGCCAGACCCATGACAAATTTTGGCAATAACAATGGCATCGTCCAGACCCTCGCGCATCTCTAACATATGCTGCTCAGAAAACCTGCACACATGCCAGGTCAAATGCATCTGCACATCTAAGTAATTCTATTGTTCATACAATCAATTATTTTATATTTTTAAGGGGAAGACATACTCAAATTCAGTGCTCATTTATCTTTTGCCCCAAACGCAAGGAGTCGAGAATGAGGTAGCTATCTTCCCAACAAAAACAAGCACACACCACTCCTGGCAGGCAGGTAGCCACAATGGTCTTAGCAAACTCCCCCAGGTCACTAAGTTGCAGCACAACGCAGCGCAAAGCTGGGTCTGACAAACCAGCCAACCCAATGAGCCGACTCGGCCAACCCAGTGAGTCAACTCGATCAACCCAGATATGCTGAGCTGAATCGACCCACTCAGTGTGTTGAGCCAACCCAGATCTACCGAGCCGACTCAGCCCAACTCACAAATCTTCCCCAGCAAAACAGCTAGCCAAGAAAGGCCGTGTGGTGTGAGCCACCACCACCTCCACTGGAGCTCAACCAAGCCTGGCTAGAGCCTCTTCGTTGTCAATGGGAGAAGGCCCTCGCCTTCTTCGTCGGCAGGAGAAGGTCAACGACGAAGAAGAAGGATACCACCTTCTCTGGCGAGTAGGCCTGTCAAATGGGTTAATTGGATCAACCCATTATCCAAACCCAATTAATCCATTATCCAATGGGTCTTTATCCAATTAACCAATTTATCATAATGTGTTGGATCATAAATGAGTTGGGTCATTAAATGGATAACACATTGGGTAACTCATGAGATAACTCATATGACCAAATGGGTTAAAATATATTATCCAATAAGTCATTATGTAACTAACACAATAAGTTATCATTCAATATTTTCTTAAGATTTGGGTTACAAGTTGTCATTATCCAATGGCAGCAGGTATTAAATTCTCATTAGTTTTTGGGATTTGGCGGAATGAGAATAATTATGTTAATGGGAAATTTTGATCTCAATGTGTCCCATATTATGCTAATTCAATGGGAACCTAACAAATACCCAATAAATATTCAAAATTACCCAATTAAATGCATGTGTAATATTTAACATAAATATTCACTATAATTCACAAATTATACAAAATATAATTCACAAATGATTCAAGTTCAATCTCGTACAATATTCGAGTTCGTACAGTATTCGAGTTCGTATAGTATTCGAATTCAATCTCTTACAGTATTCGAGTTCGTACAAAATTCGCAATCAATCTCGTACATTATTCGAGTTCGTACAATATTTGAGTTCAATCTCGTATAGTATTCGAGCTCGTACAGTATTCGAGTTCGTACAATATTTGAGTTCAATCTCGTACAGTATTCGAGTTAGTACAATATTCGAGTTCAATCTCGTACAATATTCGAGTTCGTATAGTATTCGAGCTCAATCTCGTACAATATTCGAGTTTGTACAATATTCGAGCTCGTACAGTACTTGAGATCGAGCTCGATCTCAACTAATATTGTTCGTTAATTTCATCTAGTTTACAAAGGCAACATATTATTTTTTTATTAATTATAATAAATATAATGTACATAATATTAAATTACATAATATAATAAATGATTATATATTAGCGAAAAATTAAATCATTCGTAATCAAACTTGTGAAAAATTAGTTATCTTGTGATATGAAATTATCCACGGGTCACTCATTACCCAACCCAACTCAACCTACCCAAAATTATCCAATGGGTAACCCATTATCCAACCCAACTAAACCCAATAACTACAACCCAATTATATCTATTAACCCAATGGGTCATTATCCAATAATTCTTATCCAATAAGTGAAAATAGTATATGGATAACGGTTATCCAACG
This sequence comes from Rubia yunnanensis, assembly GCA_037428765.1. Classification (NCBI taxonomy): domain Eukaryota; kingdom Viridiplantae; phylum Streptophyta; class Magnoliopsida; order Gentianales; family Rubiaceae; genus Rubia; species Rubia yunnanensis. The sequence continues at coordinate 117,197,910 of CM075064.1, read as the reverse complement.
GGTGACCCGATCTGTTTGACGGGCTTACTGACGAGCAACAATGAAAATGAAGCACTGCAACACCTTTCTCTTTGGCGAGCAGGCAGAACCATCTCCGCCGGTGAGGATATCAGTTCTCGGCAAAGGCGCCGTGAGGCGTTGTTAGCAGAAGAAAAGAATAAACAAAGGAGGAAGGAAATTCCAGAAGAAAGAGAAGAGTTTCTTCGCTGGAAAAAGAAATAGAGAGAAAAGAGAGAAGAGAAGAGAAGAAAAAAAGAAAAAGAAATAGAGAGAAAAGAAAGAAAAAGAAAATAGAGAAGAGATGAGAAGAGAAGAGAAAAAGAAAAAGAAAAAGAGAGAAAGAAAAGAAATGGTGACTCCTTTTCATTACAAAAAGGGGGGAGGAAAAGGAGAACAACAATAATATTCATTGCTCTGCTCCGACTTATCCTCTTTATTTCAGGCAAGGTACTAATAGTTAATATACATCGCAGTAACGGGACTCGAAAGAGCCCAGGCAACAAGACAGAGTACAGCCACAACACCACATGGTAGCTAGAGCGCAAAGAACAACCACACAGTGGAGCACCCGCAGGAAAAGGCTGGCTGCATCAGCAGGGCAAGGTTTGCTACATTAATAACCGCCAAGGTTAGGAATATACAATTGTTCATTTAAACAATAATTACTCATCTAACGCTACCAAATACTTTATTAGTGCATGATGGCAAGCAGATATGTTTAAGAAATCATGTATATGACTGCCATGTTGAAATCCAAAACTGAAGACACTAAGTATGATCACTTAAAGATAAAAAGGATTCCTGCAAGTGGCAGCTATGTTCTACATGCCTTTGTCATTTAATTTTATGCATGATAGCGTGGTTAATAAAGTCAACTCTTGTAACTGTTGTTTAATAAAGAAACTGAAAATAAAGAGTTGATAAATCACATCATCTGTTAGACTGATGCATGCTAGCATGGTCTATTTAAATTGGGACACGTTAGCATGAAATGCATAGTTGTATAGGTCAGGCAGTAAAATGATAGACAAATAAAGCTTAGCCATCAACCTGTCCACTAGCCTATCAGATAGGGTGCTGATAAATCCTCTGCCTGCTTAGGCAGAGCAGGGAGCACCCCTCAGCCTGCACAAACAGGGTAATGCTTCGTGAGGTTATCACCAGGTAAAACTCAACCCCTTCTACTTGTTCAGGAAAGGCCATAACATGACAACCTCAAGAAAAAAGGCGGTATGATCATACATATTATTTATGAAATTAGGCATACAAATTATGCCTACATCTGCATGCCTTTGTCAAATGTGCGGATATACAATAACACTCACTGTGAAATTAAAGAATAATGCATTAATTCCTAGACTGATATGTTATGTATTATGTTGATTCTTAGACTGATGCATGTTAGCAATGCCCGCCAAGGTGGCAAGTATTAGCATGAAAAACTTGATTATGCAGGCCTGACGGTAAAAGCGATAAGAGGCACCCTCAGCCCCATGAAAGGCAAGATCATGACCTGACAAGCCGCAACTAAGAAAGTTCAGTCTTCATTCTGTCCAGCCAGAGCATCGATAAACCCTTAGCCTATCTGGGAAGGGCAACAACAACTGCTCAGCCTATTCAGGCAGGGCCATCAAATAACCCCCTTAAAAAAAGAAGAGAAGAAAGTAAAGGAACGATGTTGTATAAATGTCGCTCATATTTAAAAGATGTTTTGTGTTTACATGTCTTTGTTATTTATTTAATACATTTTAAGCATCATGAGCAAGAGCTGATGTATATTATTGTCATCCAAACTAACACATGTTGGAGTTATTCACGCAAACATGAAATGTGTAGTTCCTATAGGCCTAACAACACAACATCCAGTAGCTCCAACATCACAACGACCGCTGAATAATAAGCCTGACCCAGGCAAAAATTACGATTCTAGCTCCAACAACCAGGAAAACTATCAGCCAGGGGAAAATAGGTGAAAATATTCGACACCGGCCACTGCTAAATATGTTAGCCACGGAGCGCAAAACCAGATTTCCAGGCTGCAACAAGCAGCCCTGGCTCACGCCAGCCAACAAGCTGCAGGCTGGATCATGATGCCACAATGCAGCGAGAATGCAAAGCACAGGCACACAATAAAACAGCTACCTGACAAGGGAGGCTGCAACATCAAACACCAAGGTCAGAAACATATTATAGATAACTTGCATGATACAACCATAAATGTTATGGTGTACGGGTGTGTGAGTAAATTCGAGCTAGTACATGCACAATCGTTGCCATAAAATCCAAAACTAAAGGCACTAGGTATAATCGCTCGAAAGAAGAATTCATACAAGTGTCAATTACATTTGCATGACTTTTATAACTTAAATTGATACATGATAGTATGGTAGATAAGCCGACCCAAGCAGAATTTTATAGAGCTGCCAGCAGAGTCCAGGTTTACGCAGCAGGAAGTGAAGAAAGGTTATACATTATAGAATTAATGGGGCCGAAATGAAAGAGTTTGGCCATTATTTAGAAGGCCTGGGTGTAGAGCCCAGACCGATGCCAGAAGGGTCGCCACGCACAACCTAGGCAGAATTTTATGGAGCTACTAGCAGAGTCTAGGTTGACGCAATAGGCAGCAAAGTAAGGTTATAACTTAAATAATTAATAAGGCTAAAACAAAAGAGTTTGGTCATGATTTAGAAGGCCTGGCCCAAGAGCCTAGGCCAACGCCAGAAGGGTCGCCTCGCGCGACCTAGGCTAAATTTTGTGGAGCTGGTTGATGCAGCAGGAACGAAGTAAGGTTATACCTTAAATAATTAGGGAGTCCAAAAAGAAAGAGTTCGATCCTGATTTAGAAGGCCTGGGCGTAGAGCCCAAGCCAATGCCAGAAGGGTCACTATGCGCGATACAGACAGAATTTTATGGACCTGCCAGCAGAGTCCAGGTTGACACATCATGTAGTGAAGAAAGGTTATACCTTAAAGAATTAATGAGGCCAAAACAAAAAATTTTGGCCATGATTTAGAAGGCCGAGGCGCAGAGCCTAGGCCAACGCCAGAAGGGTCGCTACGCGTGGTCTAGGCAGAATTTTATGGAGCTGCCAGCAGAGTCAAGGTTGACGCAGCAGGCAGCGAAGAAATGTTACACCATAAAGAATTAATAAGGCCAAAATGAAAGTGTTCGGCCATGATTTAGAAGGCCTGCGCACAAAGCCCAGACCGATGCCAGAAGGGTCGCCACGTGCGATCCAAGCAGAATTTTATGGAGCTGCCAGCAGAGTCCAGGTTGACACATTAGGCTGCGAAGAAAGGTTATACATTAAAGAATTAATGAGGCCGAAACGAAAGAGTTTGGCCATGATTTAGAAGTCCTGAGCGCAGAGGCTAGGCCGACTCCAGAAGGCTCGCCACGCCCAATCCGGGCAGAATTTTATGGAGCTGCCAACAGAGTCTAGGTTGACGCAGCAGGGAACAACATAAGGTTATACCATAAATAATTAATGAGGCCTAAATGAAAGAGTTCGGTCATGATTTAGAAGACCTGGGAGCAGAGCCCAGGCCGACGCCAGAAGGGTTGCCACATGCAACCCAGTCAGATTGTTTTGGAGATGCTAACAGGGTCCAGGTTGATGCAATAGGTAGTGAAGTAACGTTATACCTTAAAGAATTAGGGAGGCCAAAATGAAAGAGTTTGGTGGCCAATGCCAGAATGGTTGCCACGTGTAGTCTAGGCAGAATTTAATGGAGCTGCCAGCAGAGTCCAGGTTGACACAACAGGCTGCGAAGAAAGGTTAAACCATAAAGAATTAATGAGGCCAAAACAAAAGAGTTTGGCCATGATTTAGGAGGCATGGACACAGAGCCTATGACAACGCTAGAAGGCTCGGTACGCGTGATCCAGACATAATTTTATAGAGCTGCAAACAGAGTCAAGGTTGACGCAGCAGGCAACAAAGTAAGGTTAATGAGGCCAAAACAAAAGAATTTGGTCATGATTTAGAAGGCCTGGATGTAGAGGCTAGGCCGACTCCATAAGGGTCGCCACTAGCGATCCATGCAGAATTTAACAGAGCTGCCAGTTGAGTCTAGGTTGACGCAGCAGGCAGCAAAGTAAGGTTATACCTTAAATAATTAATGAGGCCAAAACGAAAAAGAGTTCGGTCATTATTCAGAAGCCCAGGGAGCAGAGCCCGGACCGATGCCGGATGGGTAGCCACATGCAACCTAGACAAAAGCTGCCAGCAGAGTCCAGATTGATGTAGCAGGCAGCGAAGTAAGGATATACCTTAAATAATTAGGGAGGCCAAAATGAAAGATTTCGGTCATGATTTAGAAGGTTTGGGTGCAGAGCCCAGCCGGACGCCAGAATGGTCGCCACGCGCGACCCAGGTAGAATTTTATAGAGCTGCCAGCAGAGTCCAAGTTGATGCAGCAAGCAGCAAACCATGGCTATACCTTAAAGAATTAATGAGGCCAAAACAAGAGAATTTACTAAGTCGCAAGGCAGAATCCAGACTGATAGATTCCGACACAGATTAATGACCACGAGAGACGAATTCAAGATGCAGAGTTCCACCTTGATGAACAAGGATGTCCGCCAGCAATGACATTTGACAAACGTCCACGACGTTCAGACATGTATTATCCCAATGGCCCGCGCTGTTCAGCAACGCGACATCAGCCTAGGGGGACTTGATGATGTATGAGCATAAAACCCATATTCTTATTTACCATGCCCAAAGGCCCGGCATCCAACCCAAGCAAAGAAGAAACCCTACATCTATAAAATGAGGGGGAAGCCCTCATTTCAGGGTAAGATCACTACAACCTTCACAATACTGTAGCTTCACCTTCTTCACACTCATATTATCCTATCTAACTTGGACATCAGAGCGGGATCGGCCCCAGGCCCATGCCCTGAGTGACCTGTGTTCTTTTACAGGTACCCTATATGCGCTGGAATTATACCGGAAAGGAGGCCCGAACAGAGGCCATGTCAGAGCTTTCACAGTAGCTCCGACAGACCCTAGACAGCCAACTCTAGGCCAGACCCACGAAATTTTTTGGCATTAATGTCCTTTGAATATCCAAGAAAAATTGAAGCACTAATAATAACTATCAGAAGCACTAATTAATTATCCAAGCAAAATTGAACAATTACAGTATACTGAAGCTCCAAGTGAAAAAAACTGAAGCACCAAACTGAAATTGAGATGGCGGTGAGTTCAACAGATCGCAAGGCATTGAACTGATGCTCCACCGTTCAGAAGATCGCATGGCGTCGAGTTGAGCTCTACAACCTCTGTCTCCGACGTCGTCGTCCACCTCCGCACTCCTCTTTTGGATCTCCGTTCTTTGCCGTTGTCATCGCTCCTCTTGAGCTAATTGAAGTAATATTGAATGTTTATTTTGTAATATAACATAACTCGCCGGTGGGCTGAATTTATAAGGCCCATCAACATATGCAATGCCGGTTGCCATGTCGATACTTTTTCAGACTAACTGACTTACGTGCGACATCGCTATATATCAAGTGGATAACACAATGAGGTCAAAGCAACGTCATTTCTGAACTGTTGTATATATAACCACCAAACCTATGAGTTCAAGCTTCTATTTATCAGTTTGTCGTGAATTCCAAGGGTCTCTCACCACTGTTCACTTCTCCATTGGAAGAAAGGTAGGGTTTTTGATATGAATCTCCTTGCAAAAACTTACAATTTGCGGAATTAATATCTTTGATCTAGCCTAACTTCGATTTGCTCTCTAACTAGCCCTCGGGATCATATTACAAGGTTATTGATACTTAACTAGCCCTCGGGGTTAAGCAACAAAAGAATAGCTCGAAAGCAAAGAGTCTGAACACAAAAGGTTGTATATTTGATTGATAAAAGTGGTTCGTAAAAATAATGTTGAAAACCACCCCTATGTATAGTACATATGTATGCTCTTCAAAAATACAAACAAGAAATTGAAAAGGATTATGGCAGCTTTAAGAAGCTAAAACCATATTTAACTAGACTATCTAAAATAAATGACTATATTCTTCAAGATAAATCTTGAATGAATATTGCCTTATCTAATCTTACCAAATCTAATTCTAATCAAATCAGAACTGAATATTCTAAACCCTAAAATAAATGCATGACCGAAACATTAATTCTTCTTAGGCCAACAAGACTGAATTAATGAGCCTTATTCTAAAATAAAATAAATGATCACACTACCTCATTAAAATTATCCAGTGGGAAAAAGAGTATAGTGTTATCTTCTAAAAACCCTAATTAATATAAATAAATAAATAAAACCTAATTCATATCATTTCCTCCATGCTCGTAAAGTTTCATCATCGAAATGTGAACGATCTTCAAAAATAAATGGAGATGAACGTCCCACTCCATCCTTGCAAAAATATTCTAATAAACTGTGACTGAACGCAAACTAGGCAGTGAATGGATGCTAATGAGGCTTCTGGCGAGTTCAACTCATGATAAATAGATCAATTTACGAGAATTTTATTAACTTGAAAAAATTTGGGCAACTCAGGAGAAGAAAAAATGGTCAGCTGTTTTGCGCGTGTAAAACACGTACCTCAGGTAATGCGCGCATGATTCCCATGCGCTCTGGCTGTGAACTTATGTGTGAAGGACACATGCCAACCTTCTTCCTTGCATTGAACTTCTGTTCGCCGCACTGTTTCTTTGCCGGAGTTGAAGCTAGCTCTTGAAGGTCTTGAAGATGACTGATTAAATGGTGAAGAAGATAAAAAAAATCCTCGCAGAGGAAGCTATTCGGTCGAAGAAGATGAAATCAGATTTGAAGAAGCTCACCGAAGAAGATTAGAGACGCTAAAATTGAGAAGATCGGAAACTGTAGCTTCTGGTGGACGTTGGCTTCAGATGATCTGTTAGAGAAAGAGTTTGGCAGTGGATGATAGCGTTGGTCTGATCGAAGATGAACTAATATGAATCTCCTTGCGAAGACTCATGATTTGCAAAAATAATATCTTTAATCTAGTGAAGGGATCTGCAAACCCACAGTATCTCATACGAAATTCAAGAGTCTAGCCCTCAGGGTACACCTAACTTCGACTTGCTCTCTAACTAGCCCTCGGGATCAGATTACAAGGTTTATTGATACTTAACTAGCCATCGGGGTTAAGCAACAATAAAATAGCTCGCAAGCAAATAGTATGAATTCAAAAGGTTGTATATTTGATTAATAAAAGTGGTTCGTAAAAATAATGTTGAAAACTACCCCTATGTATAGTACATAGGTATGGTCTTCAAAAATACAAACAAGATACTGAAAAGGATTATGGCAGCTTTAAGAAGCTAAAACCATAGTGAACTAGACTACCTAAAATAAATGACTATATTCTTCAAGATAAATCTTGAATGAATATTGCCTTATCTAATCTTACCAAATCTAATTCTAATCAAATCAGAACTGAATATTCTAAACCCTAAAATAAATGCATGACCGAAACATTAATTCTTCTAAGGCCAACATGGCTGAATTAATGGGCCTTATTCTAAAATTAAATAAATGATCACACTACCTCATTAATAAAACCCAGTGGGAAAAAGAGTATAGGGTTATCTTCTAAAAACCCTAATTAATAAAAATGAACAAAGAAAACCTAATTCGTATAAGTTTTTCTAACCTTCAAACATGTTTGTTAGTAATTCCTACTTTGCATTGTCAGATCTGTTGTATCTTAATGTTTTATGGTCTCTTTGTGTTCTAGTTTTTACTCACATTTTTGACAAGGTGAACTTTCGTTGGATGTAGACTTGGGTACTATGTTTTGGTAGGTGTCCATAGGGTTTTTGTATAGTTTTATGTTGTTAAATCTTAGTTTTTTTTCGGTGTTTAGTGTTTTCACCTGTAGCTTCCTTTGTAATATGCGACCTCAGTTATACGCCTGGTACATTTCGTTTAATGCGATAATATAGCGATGTCTCACACTGGTATTTTCAGTAGAATATTGTTTAGTCTGTGACATCACGCATATGTCGGTCGTACCCTTGGTTTAACTGATCAGTGCATGACGTACGTGTGACCTCGCTAGTGTATGTCATCCATGCCACTGGTTCGGACCGACTCGTACGTGCGACGCTTAGGCGATGTCGCACGTTTACAATTCATGCTGCTTCCATATTCACATTTTCAATTCTTAAGCAGGACTAATGACTGGCGAAAGATATTCTAGTCGTCCATTTTTCTAGGTACTCAAACATTTCTCAACTAATAATTAGTAAAACGCATCTTCACACTTAACCACAATATTTTATTTTCATGCAGTTCTCCGAACGAAGGAGCAATCCTGAGCCTATTGTGTTTGACATTGAGGATCATACACTGGCTCCTAAAAGCCCATGCTTCCACTGTACACTGAAGCAGCAAAACTTTGGGAAGAACCCAACTTTGGTAAGGTTTTAAATTAATATGCAATGTCAAATATTTCCACATATATTATAAATATATTTCTAATCAATATTTTTTTTCTTATTTAGTACATCCCATGGGAGATTGTACCACTACTACCGAGTGGGAAGACCCCCCTAGTGTTGAGGTGCTACGAGACAGAGTATCGTATGACTTACTCTGGGGTGGCAAGATCAAGGCCCTTGCCACAAAGTGTTTTGGCAAGTTCTTTAAGGGAAACAACCTACGCATTGGGCGCGCCTTGTTCTTCGAGGTTATCAAAGCTGGGGGTCTATTGTCTTCGAGGTCCATTATTAGAGCTGATTGAGTTTATTGTAATCTCTATTACGTTTGAATTAGGACAAATATTATTCAAATTTAAGTACTAATTGTGAGAATATTGACGACTACAATTTTTCTAGATATAAAATTGTCTAATTTGAGCATCATAAGATTGACTTCACGTGTTGATATGTGTGTTTTCATTTGATTTTAACATCATATGTGTGTTTATATTTCCATTTTTTATTCTTTTCTATCACTGCCAAATTTCACTTTGACTTTTCTGTTCAAATATGTGTGATGCGCTAAATCAATCACTAAACGTTTCAGTAGAAGCGAAATTACGGGCGTAACCGATCATTGTTCCAACACGATATATGCGACGTCGCACGCTAATTGGTCAAGTTATTTACTTCGTTTTTTAATCTTTTACTTCGGTTATTTATATAACCGAGGTAAAAAACATATTATTTACCACAGTGTTTTTAGAACGGAAGTAAACAACACCTTTTACTTCGAAAAATAGCAAATCGAGGTAAAAGAACTTTTTACCTTGATTTTTTGGGGGTTAAGAAAACCAAGGTAAAAGGGGAAAAGTAATAGGTGTTGTTTCTTGTAGGGTAAAATCTCATTTGGTTCTCAATTTATCATGTACCTGTAAGAAACAGTACTTACACAGATCATTATCCAATTCACAATTTGCCTAGGCATCCCCAATTCCTTCAAAATACATTCCAGTGAACTCCATTCCACAGTATCATATGCATTCTGAAGGTCCGTTTGAATCATGCACTTAGTACCACCATTCTTTCTAGTATAACCCCCAACCAGTTGATAAGCCAGCAGGATGTGGTCATGTATGTCCCTCCCTGGCACAAATGCAGCTTAGCTCTCATTCACTACTTCCCTGGTCACTTAGTTGAGCCCTGTGGTCAATACTTTTGAGATGATTTTGTAAACTGTAGTACAACATGATATAGGCCTGTAATCCCTCACTCCCTTAGCATTCATAGTTTTGGGGATGAGTGTAACAATTATGCTATTGATTGCCTTTTACATTCTGCCTTGCTAAAAAAACTCCTTTACTGCTCTAACAGTGTCCTTCTTCATCACTTTCCAATTTTCTTTAAAGAATCTTGCAGCATATCCATCCATGCCGAGGGATTTATTACCTCCGATTCTCTTCAAGGCTCCCAATATCTCAGTTTCAGTGACTGGTTGAATCAGCTTTGCACATCCCTTCTGACTGAGTTGTTTGCCCCTTCATATAACTGTCAGGTCCACTTCATTAAGTTTCCTAGCTTTATTCCCCACCAATTTCTCATAAAAGAAAAGTACTTCCTTCATAAGACTTTTCTGATCATAGGCCTTTGAACCATCTTCCCTCTCTAATACTGTCTTGCACTTCTTCTTGTTTTTAGCTTTTACAGTGGCATAGAAAAATGCATTGTTCTTATCCCCAAGTCTCAGCCAGTCTGCCTTTTCCCTCTGTCTAGCCAGTTTTTCATCTACATCATTCCATCTCATCAATTCCTGATTATAGTGCAGAGCCTCCTGAGTTTTTATTCAATTCATCTTGTCTTTACTTAGCTCCACCTGGGCTTCATACAACTTTCCCCTACCATTTTCAATTTTTTTTATCCCAGCTACCTCCATCATATTCACTTTTAGATCACCCTGGAGTCTCAATATTTTTCTCCATAAAACAAACATAGTTGTCCCTTGTTCTCTACCTTCCAATTGCTTCTGTATTGTCTCATTCACTTTCTTTTTGTCTAGCATGTAGTTCATACATTTAAACATCCTCTTCTGCCTTCTAGGCATTTCCTTCACTGAAATTTTTAGTAGTGCGTGATCAGATACTCCAGGAGGCTGTATTTCAACTTTCACATCTGCAAACTTCAGAAACCATTCAACGTTTCCTGGTACCCTGTCAACACTAGAGTAAATAACCCCTGTTTGATGCCTGTTAGACCATATATAATATTCCCCTTCCGATTCACATTCAGTCAACCCCACATTCTCTATCATTTCCTCTATGTCACAGTATTCACTTCTCAAAACCTCATTACCACCAGTATTGTCATTGACATTTAACACTCTGTTATAGTTCCCTATGAGTAACCAAGTCCCTTTATCCCCTTTCTTCCCTGCTATTACCTCTATCTCCTTCCAAAACTTCTTTCATTTTTGTAATTGATTAGCAGCATATATTGTAGTAAACCGCATAATCAAGTATCCATTCAAATCACACAAATCACAATGGATATATTATTCACCACTACACAACCTCCTTACTTCATATACACTTGGATCCCAAAGTATCCAAATCCTTGCATTCAAACTACCATCATAATTATCTATAGACTGCCATTTGTTCCCCAGTCTACTCCTGACAGCTTCTGACTTTACCTTTTTACTCTTGTTTCTAATAATACATCAAGGTTTATATTCATATTGGAAAGATGGGCTGCAATCTCTCTTCTCTTTGCTGTTTTATTAAGCCCTTGAACATTCCATGATAGTATCATGGAACATGTCCATGACTGTTTACTGGATCACTCCAAATCTACAGACTCTTGCTCTGATTCCCTTGCTTCATCACCATAGTTTCTGATCCCTCAGGCATCTCCCATTCCTTTACCATTTTTCCTCTATTCTTTGTTGTTCTGCTCAAATTCTATTCCTCCTCTTTTGCTTTCTGAAATTCAGTTCCACCTAAAGTCTATACTTTTATGACAATTTGTTTAACTGTTTGGTGTTAAAACACAAAGTAAAATACGCAGTGCACACACAACTTGTTTACGCAGTTCGGTGCATATACACCTACGTCTGCGGGGCCTTGCCCAGATCAGAAACCATTCACTAGAAAGCAGTCTTTAGTACAAGAAGCTTAACTTAAATACTAATCCATTGCTAACCTATTGAGTGAATGTTGTGAGATCCCCTCACTACCGATCCTACGTCGTTGAACCCCCACGATCAACACGTCTTCCTGGATCTCCTCCTCCCGAGGAATTAAGGCTTCCTTGTTTCTGATCTTTACGGACTTGATTGATTGATTTAACAAACCTCCAAAACTCCAGACAGATAGCTCCCAGAATGTATCTCAACGTAGAGATGAAAAACTGGTTCACGTTTTTGTTGTGCCTTCTCTCTTTTATCCCATCAAACTCCTTCCTTGTGCAAGACTCTTTCCTTGTCTAACTCTACCAAGAATAGACTTCTAGACTAAGGAAAGATCTAATTCTAATCTGGTATTTAAATGGACAATCCTTGATCAGCAGGTATTGTACCATAAATAAACTACTTAATTTATTCCTAATTATTACAAGGAATATTTGTTTACCAGAAATATATTGCCATGAAATCACACATTGATCCTACAATATTCTGTTCTGATCGCATGATTATACTCCATAATTTGCTCCATAAATCGTGGCTAGAAACTTGCTGTCTGGAAAAACTGGATTGATATGGTGTTAAAACACCACATCACTAGTTCACACAATATGCCACAACTAAGTCCAACTCCCGAGGACTTTACAATCTCCCCCTAGCTTATGATACTCGGAAATTTTTAACAGTACATTCATTATATACCACTGGATTCCTCAAGGCACTGCCAATTTTTTCTAGGCTATTTGCTCCCCATAAATGTAGAGGTAGCTTAGGCAACTTGATCCATATTGGTAGAGTTTTACCATATCTTTCTTTAGATCAAAGTTTTCCTTCCAATGGTGCAAGAACAATGCCATGCCACGAATACTATAAGGCCCCTTACTCATTACTGAATCCCTATCCTCACCAAATCTGAATTTTAGAATAAAGTAACCTTTGTCATTGTAATATATAGCAGACATATCAACAAATGACCAGAACTTCAGCATATAATTGTTCACTGCATTCATAGTTAGATCTCCTCCTATGACATATATGATCTAGACATTTTCCCAAAAATTCATTTCACAACTAACATCCTCTTCTTCAATCTCAATTTCTACTTTCCTATTGACAATGGTTGGGCTTTAAATTCAATTGGCATTCTATTAGATTGGTCCCAATTCTCCTTAATGAAGTCTACCCACAGTTTCCCCCCATTCAATTTGGTCTCAATTTCCTTAGCAGCATTAACAATTTTAGTAGGAGATTTTCTCACCATACTCCGCTTCTCAGGTTCGTTCTTATATTTCCCATCCATCTCCACTCCATCTCCGATCGATTGTGTTTGACAGCTAGTACCTCCTTTCAGCTCCTGAGAGATACTCGATTTGGTCATCGGTGTTGCCACCCTTTTGCTCGGCTGGCCTCACCCCTTCTTCATCTTTGCGAGGTTCACATCAGCACTGTGTGTAAATTGCCCACAATCCAGGAGCAGGTTTTTGTTTGTTTTCAAGTTTTTATTATAACTAAATTTAAGCCTCCTGTATTTTATGAGCTCAGCATGTTTTTCCGCTCGCTATAAAAGATTCTATCTCTATGATTATTTTGCATTTCTTTTATGTGCATGAATTAAACTATTGTAATATTTGGCATACTCAATATAATTTTCTTATTCGGGTTAAAAAAACTTATTCACATTAACACAAAATATATCAAGTATATTTAAAGTATATAACTAATTCAACATACTGAATTTGTACGGTAAACAACTGCCATTTTCTATTTTATTTGGTATATTTGACTATTGACCATCTAATTATGTTAATATTTGATATACAATTATCGTGTATGGTCAGTTGTTTATTCGAAATGTGATTGGCAAACAATTACTAAAAATTAAAAGGTTATTTTTAAATGCGACAATTCATTAGGTGAAATCTGCTCTTAACTTTGACTGTCAAATTAGTATAATAATAAACATATTAAAACTAACCTAATTCGTTATTATTTCATGTTTTATACTTTAGCTAAAAACCAACAAAAATATCCATGAAAATTGTCAAGAAAAACCAGTATCTGATTTAAACATTCTTGTTATATCATAAGTAAAGTAATTTGTAAGAGGGAGAAAACAATTTTTTAAATAAAATTCTTTATGACCAAAAATAAAATGAATTGAAAGAGTTAATTACTAATATCATCGACTTTTATTCAGTCTATCTGTGCATTCACCGCCCATCCCAGACACATTGATTTTTAGTATATTTTCAAATATTTAGGTGGTTTTTTGTTTTTAATTATTTATTATTTGGTGGGCATGATGTTCAGGTGCAAGAGTTATAGGATTTGGAACAAATGATGGACAAGGTTGGGTTGTTTAATGTGAGAGCAACGGAAACTATTTCACATGGTCGAACGTTCATCTAGAAGTTGTAATAAACTCAAGGATAGATAGAGTTATTGTAAATGTGGAAGGGTTGAGAGATTTCCGACTGTACAGATCATCAATGAAGAACCAAGGACTTATGATCAAGCATTGGTAAAAATATGTGGACAGGTGGAATAAAGGAAGATTTAGACTAATTACTTGTTTGTTGGGGGATGACAGAGTTCTGCAAATTATAAAAGACAATTGGGAAAAGAGCTAGAGGGGCAGGCTATACTCAGAGTTTGGAAGAAACTATGCAGGCTTCAGGTGAACTTAAAAGGTCGCACTAAAAGAATTTCTGGGATACAGAAGGAACTGGAACAATAAAAAAAATTTAAAGGAGGCACATGTGGAGCTGGGGAAGAACATAATGAGTCCAGTGGGGATATAGAAAGTGATAGACTATATTGGAGAGGTTAAAAGGTGGAATGAGATTGATGAGAAAGTAGCAATGCAAAAGTCTAAAATAGATTGGTTAAGACTGAGAGATGGGAATAATGGGTATTTCCATGCTTCAGTTAAAACTAAGAATAGGGCCCTAGGAATTATGAAACTGGAGAGAAATGATGGAACTGAGACCTGCATACAAGAGGAAATGGAAGAAGAATCCTTTAATTTTTATGATCAGTTGGTGGGTAGGACAGCTGAAATCATAAAAGGAGTTCATCTGAAAATAATGAGAAAAGGGAGAGTAATTGATACGATATCAAAATTATTATTTATTATTGCTTTCTTGGTTTAGTATTTTCAGGGGTTTAACACTATACTATTTTTTCCACTGGATTTTTTAATGAGGTGGTGTGACCATTTGTAATTTATTTCATTTTAGAATAAGGCTCATTAACTCGGTCATGTTGGCTTTAGAAGAGTTTAATTTAAGCTATGCTTTATTTTAGGGTTTAGAATATTCAGTTTTGATTTGATTAGAATTAGATTTGGTTAGATTAGATAAGGCAATATTCATTCAAGATTTATCTTGAAGAATATAGTCATTTATTTAAGG